>OX578143.1:60262374-60617374 GCA_951213105.1 Amaurobius ferox | reverse complement strand
AAATGCATCACGAATGTATCCAATCCTAGTTTCCATTTCTTGTAAACTCAGAAGGCAGTTCATATACAAATCCTCCTAAGCACTGGCTCAAAATTTTTTCTCTGTTCCCAGTCTCCTGTTTAGCAAAACCTGCAAGATCAGTGATTACCCAATATTCCAAAAAAAAGGGGGAAAAAAAGCACCAGAAATGACCTTAACCTCAGTCTTCAGTTTCTCTGAATTCAAAACGCCTTTGACAACGAAATCTCCCAGAACTTATGCACCCAAAATGACCTCATCCTCAGATTTTTCGAAACCTAAAGACCGAATGATAGCCGAATTCTCCAGAATTCATGCCTCAAACACATGCGCCAAGAAATTGTTTTATTCTATATGTCACCAGTTAGCAACCAAATCATACAGACCGCATGCACTAAGAAATTGTTTTATCAACCCAGTCTCCTCCCTAGTTATTTCGAATCCAGAAGACCGTTGATGTACAAATTTTCCAGAATACATACACCAAAAGTCAACGGCTTCATTCTCAGTTCTTTCGAACCCAAAAGACCATGAATAGCTACGAACATATCCATCAAAACCATGCACTAAATAATAGTTTTATTCTCAATATTCAGTTTCATTAAACCCAGAAGACCGTTTATAACCGAGTTCTCTAGAACATTTCACCTGGAAATTATTTATCCTCATTCCTCAGTCTAAAGTTCTTTTCGACCCATAATATCGCGGAGAGAAAATGCTCCAGAAAGCAAGCACAGTGGCGTGGCGCTTCGCGGACATACTCGTCTGTTAGTTTATAACCTTGAAACTGACGACCCTTCCCCTACCACTAACCTCTCGGAAGGATTTACGGACCCACATGTTTAACGTGATCGTACTCCGCCTGAATACAGCGGTAGTCTTGGCAGTAGCGGGAATCGAACCCGGGCCTACCGAGTACAATCCCCGCGCGCTGACCACTGGGCTACCGCGCCCTAAGGTGCCAAGTTGTGAAGCAGTCCGCCTTTTGATATCATGTAGAAAATGGTAATATATAAAAAGATGTAAGCATCGTAAAAAGAAACAAAAATGGAAGATTCATCCTAAACAAGGCAGTGCGCCTGTCTGAAAGAAAAAGTAGAATAATTATCCGAATTACCGTCAAATATTAAATTAATAAAATTTTAATATTGCCGTGGAGACCAAATAAAACACAGCGTCACGGACAACAGGTATGCTAGAAAATAAAAATGGAAACAGTTTTTCACACAACGGTAAAGTAACTGTTTTTTAAATATATTCATATGTAGTATTCATAGTTTCTTTTCCGTTCGTATCAACCACATTGTCATCACAGAAGGTTACCAAAAAAACGTTCACTTTTATTGACTATTCTGTCCATAAAGGGCTGTTGCAAGTTTTTAGCATTAGTGTTTGGTTAAATATTTTAATTCAAAGAATCCTAAAATATCTAATGTTTAAATTAGTATAATCATTTTCTTTCGGGAACTGCGGTTTAAATATTTTTAATGCAATTTTTCAAGACTTTAAAACTGTCCGCAGACAAGTAAATTGTATACACAGGAATAGCTCAAACTACTGTTAAAGAATAAATTAAAAAAAAATCTGATGTGGGCAACACATGACTTTCCTTATATAATGCAATGGATTTACTACTTTTACAGTAAAAACAAGATAGGTTATTCTTATAGAAGATACTAATAGTTTTTCCAGGATATTGAATTTTCGTCAAATAGTCGTTATTTTCATTGATTTAGCGTCAGTTTTATCCATTTGGCGAGATTTTCTTTGATTTGGTAACATTTAAAAAAAATCGCCAAGTTGACGACATTCTGCCAAATTCGTTGCCAAAATTTCGCCAAACGTTATGGACGGAGAAATAATTTATTCTTATCAAATAAATGACTATTGGCGTTCAAAAAAAAGTACTACTGAAAGTATATTTTTTCAGGAATGGAACGAGCTAGATCCACGAGAATGATGTCACCCAATTTATCACATGATATTACATATGAAAAGTGAACATGTTTCTTAATAGAAAATATTTTTTTTTTTATATAATTTTTTTGAAAATGTGCAATATCTCAAGAACGGTTCATGCTAGCGTTCTAAAATTTATGTTAATCGTTTTCTAATGAAAAATTACATAAGAAATGTCTATTTGCGTAACTTTATTAGAGGTTTTGATTTTATGATTTTTCCAAAATTTCACTCAAAAATTTGGGGGGGGGGGGTCTGAATATTCGATTGAGTATAAAAGCAATAGGCTTCTAGTATTCATGGATTGTAATTTTTGTACCAAATTTCGTTTGAATCGGTCCATTCGTTCGTCAGTTATCGTCTCCACAGACTCACTGACACACACACACACACACACACTTTCACACACACACATCACCTCAAAAATGTTCGATTCTTGATCACGGTTGCTTGAAACGTGCTCTCCCGTCGAAAACTCGAATTCGAATTTTCGACCCCGTTACAATACTTTCCTTATACATTATTGTATTTAAGGAAAGTAATATCTTTGTTAAAAGTAGCATATAATACCAAATTTGCATTTGGTATTATACGCTGATGCTGCTTATTTCAATTTTATAATGCTGCTTATTTTTATACTGCTTATTTCAAGTTATTTCAATTTTACATTGCGTACATTTTTCCAAATATTTCAATTTCTAAAATTTAAATTTGCAGTTTTCCAAAAATTTAAAACTGTCAGTGGACAAACAAATTGTGAATGACTTATCCTCCCATCTTATTTAAAAGGAAGGTATCTGTACAGTTAGTTTGTAGCGAGTAATCTAAGCGTCGTACGATCATAAAATCTGGTACAGAGGTACGAGGACCCGAATAGGTGCACTTCGGCGTTCTTGTTTTTTGTTTTAATTTCGAAATAATTGTTTAGTTATTTTGTGTCTTAGCCCGATTCATAATGATTTTCGCCAATATTTTTGCACAAATCAATTTCTTAACGACCTAAAATATTACCACAGAATTTACATTTTGATACCATCGGAAAGATCGAAAAATTCTCTTTGAAACAAACTGTGAACGGGATTCGTAGGATTATGAGGCGGAGTTTAGTGAATTTTTTAACAAATATATACTTTTCATGCATTTTAAACCTCTTCGATTTTTATATTACGATATACAAAAATTGATTTGCTATCCATCGTTCATTTGTTTAGCACTTGCGTGTAATATCACACATTGCTAGAAAAGAAAAAAAAACGCTTTTAAAAAAAACAAGATCTTTAAAACATTTTGTAAAAGTCAGGAAATCTGAAAATTTAACACCTTTTCATAAACATCGTAAATTTTAACTTGTTTTCGTAGAAACAAAGAACTTTAGCGTTCTTTTGTACGAATTTAAAAGCATTTAGTAAGAGAAAAAAGACGAGAATTTTAATACATTTTGGTAAAAATTGTGAATTTTAATACCTTTAAATAAAAATCGCAAATTTTGATACTTTTTCGCAAAAATCGCTTATTTAAGCATTTTTCATAAAAATCGTGAATTTGAACGCTTTACAGGTGCTTGGAATGAAAAAATATTATATTTATTGATATAATATTATATTTATATTATAAGTTGTAATGTTTTAAACAGAGCAAAGGTTTATACAGTGGCATTTAATAAATTATGGGGGTAAAATTAGCAAATTCTTCTATTTTGTTTTCTACATGTGCATTGTAAGGTTTATACAGTGGCATTTAATAAATTATGGGGGTAAAATTTGCAAATTCTTCTATTTTGTTTTCTACATGTGCATTGTAATGTAACTCAAGGGGATTCTTTGTATAGCCGGCGTGGTGTAGCTGGCACATAACCGTGATGACTCCAAGAGAAACTTCTGCAGAATCTCAGTTTTATTTTTGCTTTTAGTATTTAGAAAAACTCCTGTAAAAATGGTCGAACTCTCCTGAAAACACCTTCAAAACTCCTGGAAATGGATTCTCGCAGAAGAGTATATATGAACTCTGTATTTACTCATTATAAGAAAGTAAAAATATAACAACCGAAGAATTTGGAACAACTCATAATTGAAGATATAAATAATAAATTGAATTTGGGGCAGCGTGTCCTCCTCGTCGACTTCAAACATTCTTTTGAGTTTCATTCTTTTTAGTGAGAACACATCAGCTGCCAATTAAATATGTATGGAGAGAATATTTATCGATACATAAAGCCTTATCTGGGAAAAAGAATGAGGCGTGGACAAGCGGCAGATATTGATCTTCTATAAAACTTTTAGCCCTTTTATTAGCACACTGATCTATAAAGACAGATACTTCATTTGTTCCTGCTTTCTTTGCTTAGTTATATTCTGTACCGTGGAAAGTGTTGATAAAAGCGATATCTTGCGTTGGACATGTTATCCCAGCTTGTCAATACAGTTTTAACAAGAAAGATCAATCATATACAAAGCATTGCTCATAAAACACGTTCCAACTGAAATGCAATTTTATTTAAACAATTCAAAAATGTGATACATTCAGCGCTGAAATTTTCAAATTATCACAGTACTAGCTACAGTAATTTATTATACTTGAAAACAAAAAACTTCATCGGAAAAGGTAATGCTAGTTACACAAAATGAACTTTATTCAAATGTAATCATCGAAATATAATTCGCCTGCCTCTTTATGTAAAAGCAATGAATTTTTTATTCATATCACTTATATTCCAGACTCCAAGATTAAATATTTTTGCGTGAAAAAAATTTAACAATTTTTATGCAACTCAACTTACAATCGCTTCATTTGTTTACATTCTGCATGCTATAGTATGTATTAAAATTTGGCTTCATTGTAGGAATATTACAAAAATATTGTAATTGCGTTGGCACAGAATTCAAATACACAAATAATAAGCAAAAATAAAGCGGTTTTATGATGGATGCAACACTAAATATAAATTGAAACGATCTTTTATTATCTACAGTAGCAGCGGAAAAAATGGAGGCCATATATTATTTTGCAATAAGTCACGCTATCTCTTCATATAATATGGGAGTCATTATTATTTCAATTTTTACTTACAAAACTACCCAACACATTTCGCTGAAAATTTTTTTAAACATTTTATGTGATAATTTGAATATTTCCTAAAATTTTCGAAGCAATTTGTGAATTTTAACAACACTTAAAAATGTTTGAAAAATTAAGTCCCATAGAGTTCAATGTATTTCATTTTTTCCACCCGGATTAAATCCGGAACTAATTGGGTGATATTATTCATTTTCATTCCCAGACATTCCACAAACCGTCTCAACAGCATACTAAAATTAATTTTTGATAAATGCATTTTTACGACGATTATCGTACGCACGCACTGGCAGACAGAATGACCCAAGTCATAAACACCGTTCAACTATGTTGGAAAGTGTTTAAAAACCTGATATGAGCAGCACATTCACAAATTCTTTATAACTGCATTGAATGTTCAAATATTAAGTTAGTTTTATCAAAATAGTAATACATCGAAATTGCGAACACTCTTTTGCGAAAACTAAGAGTCCGATCTAAAATCCAATTATATATACTTGTAGGAATTTCAAAGGGCTACAAATTATTTTTATGGTTCATAGCTAGCACTCTCAGTTTACGAAATATAAGCATTTCAAACTTGTAAAATGTAAAATTTTCCATCTTCTTGAACTTGACAAGACGATTAATCTAAGAGCTTTGTAAAAACAAATAATCGATCTACTGAATTTCCCTCTAAATTGTTTTTGTTGAATACTGTTTATATCTATCTTTTATTGTTTAGAAGATATTTCGACTGAAATTATAAACAAAGTTAAGTAAAAACTTTTACAAAATCTTTTCAGTTTTTCGAAAATTTTTTTCATCATATTGAAATTACTTTTATATATACATAAACAGTACCCTATGCTCCGATTTCAGCCAAAAGATACCTCCAACCAGTGGTTGGGAAAACTACTTTACTATTATAGTGATCTACAACTACATTATGACAAATGTAGTTAACTACAACCACTTTTTTTAAAAAGTAGTGACTACAAACTACTTTTAAAATGTAGTCACTACATAACTACTTTTATAAGACGAATTTTGCCATAGATTCAATTTTCACAAAAAGTTGATGATGTGGGTGTACTATAGTCATCTAACATGCTTATTCTGAATAATTAAAATTGACTGATTGCCAAATTTACTGATCAACTTACCAATCTTTACCCTTTTACCCACTTCTGAAAACAGTAAAATAAAATAAAAGTATAAACTTTAAAATCAAAGACAACCAAAAATAGGTTTAAAAGTCCTTTAATAAAATCTCCTTTCCTCGACGTACAAAAATGACACGTCCGAAGCCCAGCCACTGATAAAGGGCCTTCCTAACCCTGTAGCATCCCTGCAGCCATTCATCGTACATCGTTGCACAGAACACTAAATTTCATACAAATGAAGAAAAGGTGATCACCTGATATGTAGAATAGCACCTTGTTTGTTTACTGAAGTTGGAGTAATGTTAAAAGTAGCGTCAAAATTCGATACAAACTAATGATTTGTTGTATCGCGCTACTCGCTACACTACTTATTTTTAAAAGTAGCACGTTGCACTACAAACTACTAGAAAAAGTAGTGACTACTGTAGTTTTGTTACTTGTAGCACGTTACTCTCTCTTATGACCACTGACCCTAACCATAGATGTTATTCCCTTCAAAAGTAATTTCACTCGTGAATGAACCGAAGTAGATCCACGACAAACGGTGTTAACAAAATTGTTTCATAATATTGCAGAAAAAAAGTGAACCTACTGGAGGATTACTACTTTTTTAATTTTATGTCATTTTTTGTGTACATTTATTTGAAAAACGGGCAATATCTCGAGAACTGTTCATGCTAACGTTTCAAAGTTTATGTCATTCGTTTTGTAATGAAACATTACGTGTGAAATGGATTTTTTATTTAACAGTGTTAAAGCTTTTGATTTTTTGGATTTTTTTTTTTTTTTCAAAAATAAATTTGAAAAATGCGATGTATTCCGAACATTTGATTGAATCAAATAAATAAGGTTCTAGTATTAAATTGTTTTCGAAACACTTCTTTCGTTCGTAAGATATCGCACACACGCACTAACACATACACACACACTAACACACACATTATAACATACATACACCTACTAACATAAGTATGCACACACATACACACACTAACATACACACACATATATATATACACACACTAACATACACACACACACTAACATACACACACAGACATCACCCACCGGCCATCCAATTAGTTGCTCTAGTCCCCAGGATGAGTCGGACGGTCTGGGTCTTCAACACAGACATCACCTCGAAACATTCGATTCGAGTTCAGGGATGTTTAAAACGCGCTCTTCCATCAAAAACTCGATTTCGAATTTTCGACCCCTCTGCAATACTTTCATCTCTATACATTATACTATACATGTAGGGAAAATAATAAATAAATATCTGATGTAGTGACTCGATTTATATAACTTTTCTTCATATACACTAATTTGAGTTTAATTACATAAAATAACACGTGAAATGAATACTTCTTTGAAATTATGTTAGATTTTATGTTTTTAACTCGTTTTTTACTTTCCCTGCAATACATGGTAATGTATAAGGAAAGTATTGGAATCATGCTGAAAATCGCAACTCGAGTTTTCGACGGATCTATACGTTTCGCGACCTCTAGAATACGAAAAGGCTATTTTTAGTGTGACGTCTATGTGTGTGTGCAGATTTTGTATCCATTCTAACTAAAAAACTAATGGACTGAATTTCATAAAATTTGGTAGGTAAGTCACTTGTGGGTGAATCTGGTGCTGATTAGTTTTGGGTACGATACGGGATTAAAGAACCCGCCTTTTTTTTGCGGAATGCCCCGCAAAAGCTTGTATCCACTCTAGCAGAAAACTAATGGACCGAATTTCGCAAAATTCGGTAGATAAGTTGCTTGTGGGTTACTCTGGTGCTGATTAGATTTTGGTATGATTCGAAAAAAATTAACCTGCCTTGTTTTGCAAAATGGTCCGCAAAAATCGCCAAAATCTGAAATAAAAAACTACGTGTGCTCAAATATATCCATTAAATGCTTGTTTTACACATAATTTTTAACGAAGAAAAGAATAAGATCAACCCCATTACACCAGGACTACCCTTTCTCTAGATATTATTTTCTCTACTCCACCTTAGAAAATAAGTCCAGTTACCAAATGAGAACGAAAATTGAATTAAAAGTTAATTAAATTTAATTAAAATAAAGAGAACGTGGTTATATCTGCAGGGATAGTCATGTGCTGCCCACGTCAGATTTTTTTATTTGGAGGTCTCTCGAAAACGGCTTATCCTAGCGGAGTTATTTTAGTGTTTTTGTTATTAAACCTGAAATATAAAACAGTTAATAAATTTTCAACATATAATTAACGCATTTATAATTATTCCCACAGATGTTCGCAAAAATGTGGCATATAGCAAGTTTCTTACTGTCATTACAGATATCTATTATTTCATGCTAACGAGTAGATAAGTGCAAAACCTATCCAAGGAATGGTGTTATCTGCAACGTAAGTGTATTCCAAATCTTTGGGGATGCTCCCTGCAGGCGGGTTCTGTGACTATATGCATTAATTGTTTATTTTATTAATGTACATCATTTAACCCCCTACTACAGCATTTATTGCTTCGTTAAAATACTGTTGGGAGTCATAGACTCCATCGCTATTACTGTGATTTATTACTAGAGTCTTAAGACAAAATATAATTGCAACTTATATGTTACTGATAAAATAACGAATAAAGTTAATTTTTGAAGGAAATAAGTTTTTTTTTTCCTTTTTTTGCATTTTTGCTTTTCCTATATACATAGTATAATTTATAGGAAAAGTATTGTGACGTATCGAAAATTCGAATGCGAGTTTCAACGAAAGAGCACGTTTCAAGCATCCCTGAACCCGAATCAAATATAATTTAGTGCAAATATTACAATTGGTAAATACTGGAAACCTATTGATTTTAAAAGTGAGGATTTCACCTATCTTTTTTATAACCCCACTTGAAAAAGTTATAAAATATTCAAGCATAATGAAATTAAAAATATCATTAGCCTGCTAAAATATAACGCCATATTAACTCAAAAATTTAGAATATTGTGTACCTTCAATTCGCGGATGGACGAATGTAAAAATAAATTTGCCAAAAATACGTGTTTTGGGAGGCATTTTAAAAATGCTCTAATTATCTGCGGATTCTTGTCAAAGTTAAAGAGAAAGAGCATTTTCCAATCTTTGACATGATGTTACGATAAAAACTCTGATAATATTTTTGGTCGATAATAAACCAATTTGTGTGAAAATCGCTCAAAATTACGCTTCAACTAAAACTGCGCTTAAAATGACTAAAAAAAAGCATTCTAACTTTTAACAAAAAAATCGTATCGAGGTATCTCGAGAACCTGAACGCTCATTGTATCGAATTTTGTAACAGTAGGTCGCTTTGATTTTCCGCTACTCCGACAACAGACCAACAAAAATCTGATGTGGACAGCACATGACTTTCCCTGCAGACTTATATCCACGTTCTCTTTATTTTAATTAAATTTATTTCACTTTTATTCAATTTTCGTTCTCATTCGGTAACCGGGCTTATTTTGAAAGGTGGCGTAGGGAAAGTACGAAAAACTAAAATATCTCGAGAACGGCTAGTCCTAGTGTAATGGGGTTGGTCTTATTCTTTTCGTCGTTAAACATTACGTATTAAACGGGCATTTAATGGATATATCTTAGTATACCTAGTTCTTTAGTTTAGATTTTGAAGATTTTTGCGGGCCGTTTTGCAAAAAAAGGCAGGTTATTTTTTTCCGAATCGTACCAAAATCTAATCAGCACCAGAGTGACCTATACGTGACTCATCTACCGAATTTTGTGAAATTCGGTCCATTAGTTTTTCAGCTAGAGTGGATACAAGCTTTTGCGGGCCATTTCGCAAAAAAAGGCGGGTTCTTTTATTCCGAATCGTATCCAAAACTAATCAGCACTAGCCCCGCCCACAAGTGACTTACCAAATTTTGTGAAATTCGGTCCATTAGTTTTTTAGTTACAGTGGATACAAAATCTGCACAGACAGACAGACACACAGACAGACAGACAGACACACAGACAGACAGACAGACAGACAGACAGACACACGCACAGACGTCACGCTAAAAATGGTTTTTTCGTATTCTAGAGGTCTCGAAACGTGTAGATCCGTCGAAAACTCGAGTTGTGATTTTCGGTATGATTCCAATACTTTCCCTATACATTACCATGTATTGCAGGGAAAGTAAAAAAACAGACATTCTTACTTTCCCTGCAATACATGGTAATGTATAGGGGAAGTATTGGAATCATGCCGAAAATCGCAACTCGAGTTTTCGACGGATCTACACGTTTCGAGACCTCTAGAATACGAAAAAACTATTTTTAGAGTGACGTCTGTGTGTGTGTCTGTCTGTCTGTCTGTCTGTCTGTCTGTCTGTGTGTCTGTCTGTGCAGATTTTGTATACACTCTAACTACAACACTAATTGACCGAATGTCATAAAATTTGGTAGGTAAGTCACTTGTGGGCGAATCTGGTGCTGATTAGTTTTGGGTACGATTCGGGATAAAAGAACCCGCATTTTTTGCGAAATGGCCCGCAAAAGCTTGTATCCACTCTAGCTGAAAAACTAATGGACCGAATTTCACAAAATATGGTAAATAAGTCGCTTGTAGGTCACCCTGGTGCTGATTAGATTTTGGTACGATTCGGAAAAAAATAACCTGCCTTTTTTTGCATAATGGCCCGCAAAAATCGTCAAAATCTAAAATAAAAAACTACGTATGCCAAATATATCCATTAAATTTTAGTTTTATACGTAATTTTTAACTTAGAAAAGAATAAGACCAACCCCATTACACTAGGTCTAGTCGTTCTCGAGATATTTTAGTTTTTTCGTATGTTCTCTACGCCATCTTTGAAAATAAGTCCAGTTACCGAATGAGAACGAAAATTGAATTATAAGTGAATTAAATTTAATTAAAATAAATAGAACGTGTATATAAGTCTGCAGGGGAAATCATGTGCTGCCCACATCAGATTTTTACTTTCCCTGCAATACATGGTAATGTATAGGGAAAGTATTGGAATCTTGTCGAAAATCGCAACTCGAGTTTTCGACGGATCTACACGTTTCGAGACCTCTAGAATACGAAAAAA
Source organism: Amaurobius ferox (assembly GCA_951213105.1). Classification (NCBI taxonomy): domain Eukaryota; kingdom Metazoa; phylum Arthropoda; class Arachnida; order Araneae; family Amaurobiidae; genus Amaurobius; species Amaurobius ferox. The sequence continues at coordinate 60,606,126 of OX578143.1, read as the reverse complement.
CTATTTTTAGCGTGACGTCTGTGTGTGTGTCTGTCTGTGTCTGTCTGTCTGTCTGTGCAGATTTTGTATCCACTCTAACTAAAAAACTGATTGACTGAATTTCATAAAATTTGGTAGGCAAGTCACTTGTGGGCTAATCTGCTGCTGATTAAGTTTGGGTTCGATTCGGGATAAAAGAACCCGCCTTTTTTTGCGAAATGGCCCGCAAAAGCTTGTATCCACTCTAGCTGAAAATCTAATGGAGCAAATTTCACAAAATTTGGTAGATAAGTCGCTTGTGGATCACCCTGGTGCTGATTAGATTTTGGTACGATTCGGAAAAAAACTTTGTCTTTTCTTGCAAAATGGCCCGCAAAAATCGACAAAATCTAAAATAAGAGACTACGTATGCTGAAATATATCCATTAAGTGTTTGTTTTATGCATAATTTTTAACAAAGAAAAGAATAAGACCAACCCCATTACACTAGGACTAGCCGTTCTCGAGATATTTTCGTTTTTTCTCTACGCCACCTTTGAAAATGACTCCAGTTATCAAATGAGAACGAAAATTGAATTAATAGTGAATTAAATTTAATTAAAATAAAGAGAATGTGTATATAAAAGTCTGCAGAGAAAGTCATGTGCTGCCCACATCAGATTTTTACTTTCCCTGCAATACATGGCAATGTATAAGGAAAGTATTGAAATCATGCCGAAAATCGCAACTCGAGTTTTCGACGGATCTACACGTTTCGAGACCTCTAGAATACGAAAAAACTATTTTTAGCTTAACGTCTGTGTGTGTCTGTCTGTCTGTGAAATGTATGTATCCACTTTAACTCAAAAACTAATGGACCGAATTTCATAAAATTTGGTATGTAAGTCACTTGGGCGAGACCCTGGTGCTGATTAGTTTTTTTATAGGATTCGTAAAAAAACAGACCCCGCCTTTTTTTTTTTTTTTTTGCGAAATGACCCGTAAAAATTTCATGTATCCACTCTAGCTAAAGTACTAATTGAACCAAATTTCACAAAATTTGGTAGATAAGTTACTTGTAAGGTGCTTTGGTGGTGATTAGATTTTGGTACTATTCGGAAAAGAACAATCTGACTTTTTTTACAAAATGGCCCTAAAAAATTTCATGTATCCACCCTAGCTAAAATACTAATTGATCAAATTTCATAAAATTTGGTAGATAAGTTACTTGTAGGATGCTTTGGTTCTGATTACATTTTGGTACGATTCGGAGAAGAGCAGCCTGCTTTTTTTTACGAAATGGGCCGCAAAAATCTAAAAAAAATAAAGACTACTTATGCTGAAATGTATGAATTAAATTCTTGTTTTATACGCAATTGTTGACGAGGAAAAGAATATAACACACTGCATTATACTTTAGGACTAACCGCTTTCAAGATATTTGAGATTTCTTGCATTTTTGTGACGCCGCTATCGGGAAAATGTCCAATTACCAAATAAAAAAAATTGAATTAAAAATGCAAATTTAGTGTTATTTGGTGCAATTATACTCAATCCAATGAATAATTAAAGAAATAAAGGAAATATGAATTTGAGTCTGCAGAGAAAGTCATGTGCTGCCCACATCGGTTTTTTTTATTATTGTAAATGGATAAATAATAATAGTTTTCGAAAACTGGTTGTATTGAATTATTATTGCAATGTTGAACTCGACCCTATAAAAAAGTCGAATGGAGCCTATCCATTCAGACATTCTAACTGTACTAATAAAAAATCTGATGTGGGCAGCACATGACTTTCCCTGCAGACTTATATTCAGGTTCTATTTATTTAAATTAAATTTAATTCATTTTTAATTCAATTTTCATTCTCATTTGAAAACTGGACTTATTTTCAAAAATGATGTAGGAAAAATAAGAAAAACTAAAATATCTCGAGAACGGCTAGCCCTAGTGTAATGGGGTTGGTCTTATTCTTTTCTTCGCTAAAAATTACGTATTAAACAAGCATTTAATGGCTATATTTGAGCATACGTAGTTCTTAAGTTTAGATTTTGAGGATTTCTGCGGGTCATTTTGCAAAAAAAGGCAGGTTATTTTTATTGGAATTATACCAAAATCTAATCAGCACCAGGGTGGCCTACAAGCGACTTATCTACCAAATTTTGTGAAATTCGGTCCATTAGTTTTTCAGCTAGAGTGGATACAAGCTTTTGCGGGCCATTTCGCAAAAAAAGGCGGGTTCTTTTATTCCGACTCGTACCCAAAACTAATCAGCACTATCCCCGCCCACAAGTGACTTACTTACAAAATTTAGTGAAATTCGGTCCATTAGTTTTTTAGTTAGAGTGGATACAAAATCTGCACAGACAGACACACAGACACACACACAGACGTCATGCTAAAAATGGTTTTGTCATATTCTAGAGGTCTCGAAACGTGTAGATCCGTCGAAAACTCGAGTTGCGATTTTCGGCATGATTCCAATACTTTCCCTATACATTACCATGTATTGCAGGGAAAGTAAAAATTATTTCTGTTTATAATTCTCTATATATAATTCTCTGTCCAACGTATGAACTATATTCTCTTAAATTTCCGACGCTGCAGAAAACGTTAGCCGTTCGCATAATATACTTATGCACGAAACGTTTAGATTGTTCAGATAAAGGCAATACGTAGCATACATAAAACCTTATAATTTTTCTTGGCTCATTTAAAAATGTATGTTCTAAATATTCGGAAAATTAGGATTGTGACATGAGACGATACTTGTAAGAGAAAGTAGGGCGGTTTCAGGGCGGTATCTATAAGTGGAGGGGAGTGCTCAGACTTTTGGAATTGCGGCCTACTTTGGCAGAGCCATAAGTCTCCGAAACTCACTTTTATAGATCAAAATCTGCTCGGGCCATCTGTCTCAGCAGGGCCCAACGTCAGAGAAAGACGAGTAGGGCAACCGCCTTAGGGCTCGCGCTCTCAGGGACATCGGCTAACTAATACTTGAATGAAAACCTAATTTAACAAAGAGAATTCGGAAGCAAAATGATGGCATCCCCCCCCCCCCTAAAATTTGGAAAATAGAAAAGGAAAGCCGTAAATGTTATTTAGAGCGAAAAGAAAAGGGTGCTTACAAATATAATAGTACTTCTATTTGATCTACCCGTTTTTCAACACTTTGTATAAAGTCCTTGAAGAAACATATTTTTGGAAAGGGGGGGGGGGGACTTGCGCCATGAGTTCACCGGCCTTGAGCCTCACGAAACTCTAGCGCCTGGTCTGGATCTTAGCCTAGTATTTCAAATAAAACGTATATACCCAGTTAATTTATAGGATAAGCAAACAAACAAAATCCAGCTGCAGAATAGGATACACAAACTTTTCTTGCTAAATAAAAAACTCAGCAAGACCACAATCCACTAGAATGCTTTATTTAAGATATATAAATCTATCTAGAAAGGGAAGTCGGTCTCGAAGACCAAGCGACTATTTAGGGTCTCGTATTTGCAAAGGGTCTCAAAATTTTATACATTATTTAAAGATTCGTAGTTAACAAACGGGAACTCTATTAACGAGCTGTTTGTGTCCACCCCCAATCTACCCAACGCCCTTTTAATTCTGACATGTACAACCCACGATCTCGAAACTTGGTATACAAGTACAAATTACTGGTCCAATAACAATAGACTTAGAAAATTTCAAAATTTTAAAATTTCGAGGAGGTAAGAGGGTAAAAAGAAGTTGGCCAAAGAATAAAATTCCACACTATTCAAACAATATTATTTTTAATAATATAATTTAAAACCATCAAAACAGTTAGATATTGGGGGAAGAAGTTTGCCAGTCATTATTCCTCACAGATCGTACCACCAGCAGGGTCGCCCATAGGGGGTACGAATACCACTCAAATAGGAATCTAGGTTCTAGAGGGGGCCCAGACCGAACCCTAATATTATTCTTTTAGGCTAAAAAACACATGAAAAATTCACAAAGAGGAATAAATGAAATATGGAGAGGGAGCCAGGACAGTGATAAATGCTTGTAAAGAGCCCACAATTTCAGTGCCTAGAGAGCAAGGCCCTGTAATATCAGTACGGAGACTGAGAGACATAATTTATTTTACTATTATAAATCATTCAGGAGACGGAGTACTAAGGAATAACTTTGTCTGGGAATACATAGTTACAACCCTGGAATTTAGCAATCAAAATACCTGGAATTTAAAAATCAAATTATGTATTAGAAAATTAAATAGAAAAGAGATCAGCTAAAGAGTTTTGTGTAGTTTGTAGTGCTGCCATCTGTTGGAAATGACTACGAGTATTTTAGGTGAATGGGTGCCGTAGTTCCAGGTGAAATAACAATGTGATTTAAAATATTTTACTTTCTCATGTTATTAATTGTAGAGAAAGTACTGATTTCAAGAAAGTTTTTTATTTGATAATAATTTGGATAAGCACGTTTTGAGACCATGAACATATTTCGAACATTTCTGGTAAGATGTTTGTGTGTGTGTGTGAGAGAGAGAACAGAGCAGTGTTTCTTTCAGCCATACCTTCGAATATTCGCCCCCCCCCCCTCCCCGGAGACATTTTCTGTGAACCTAGTTTGTATTTATGTGACAGCATTTAGATATATGTAGATAGGGCAAATAGAAAACTTGTTCCCCCTCCCCCCTCCCTAAAATATCATTCGCCCTCCCGGTCAAAATGTCCTGAAAGGAACACTGAGGGATAGAGAGAAAAGAAAAATATGATTTCTTGAGAATGATTCCATCTACCGCTATAAAATTTTATGTGTGTATTCTATGTTTTCGCATTATTTGAAAATCTAGAACTAGAAGAGGATAGAATTTTTAGTCATTCTCAGGATTAGAACTCAAATAATGTATTTTTTCACGATTTTATGATTTTCAAAGCATTATTTCGTATGGGAAAACAATGATAATTCTCAGAGCAATTATGATAGTCAATAGTATATGGGGAAATTGATGATTTGAACTACACTATTGATGTTAACTGCTAATCGAAATGCATCGTCATGACTGAGTTGTTGCCAACATTATAAAGAGTTTCGCGAAAATCATCGAAAAGTTTTTGATAATTTTCGTGAAATACTTTAAAGAATATCCTGGATACGAAATCTGAGAACGATGCATATATTTATTTATTTATTTATTTTTTTATAACGACTATGATACATGTGATATGATTGTATGAGAAATGGAGACAATATATTTTCGTTTGAACTTCAAAAAAGTTTTATTTACTCAGAATTAAAAAAACTAAAAGATAAATAAATAAAAATTATTATTAAAGTTGCATTAAATGTAAATTTTAAAAGAAAAAAAAATATTGTTAAGTTACATTAAGGGTAAATTTTCAAAATTTGGACGGAGGTCAGAGAATTTGCTGCATGAGTTACATATTTTCTCCCCCCCCCCCCCCCAATCTTACTCCGATTATCCACTTGAGTAAAATTAACCGATGGGGTACCAGCTTTATGAACAGAGAAAATATTCTTCAATGCACCCTATCTCGGCAATATACGTCTGAACCTATTCTAAAATATCTCCTCCTAGTATCGCGCTCCTATTGCGGATAGCAGCATCCATGGACCGGTTTCGCACTTATTGTGCGCCCGTCTGCATGGAATAGCCGGTATCTACAATAATAACAAGAAAATTTGCTATGTATCGCAATTGTATGAAACGGCTGAAAATATCAATCCTACACGCAGCCAATATCAACTTTTATAAAGAATTAGCTCAGGCTGCACAAGGCTGCCTTATTTTGTATGGCTAGCACGTTAACCTGCTTATTACACTACCGGAAAAGTGTTTTGTTGTTTTTAGATTTTTTTAACGTCGCGGATATATATTGTTATGTTAATCTGTTGAGATAACGATAAGCAGCACGTTAACAATAGGCCATTGGACTGGGCAGTGTTTGGTAATAACCTATATCGGACGCGAACGTCGCTAGATGATTTGCAAGGCTTATTATCGTGAAGGTATTGTTGTCAGCACAGAACTATATAGTATACCAACGTCAATCGGATGTGTTAAACAATGCGTGGGTGGCATCTCTTTGATGTCCGGAGATCTGGTCAGCCGCATGTTTACTTCAGTGATAAGCACTTTTAGCAGTGATTCCCAGCTGTCTACAAGAAAGCTAATAAAGGACATTTATGAGGCAGAGGCTGCTTTTTGATGAAAGAAACAAATGTACGGAACTGATTTCACGTTATACCGGCCAGCAATTGAACGAAGACACATGAAGCTATAGAGTCGAATCTGAAGATATATTTCGGTCACTCGAGATTCCAATCCATAGACTGCTGTCGGGTAGCAGTTACTAAACATTTTCCTACAGCTAATTCCTATTTCGTACCTCCTAATTTTTGACACTGAGGAAATTCTCTCGCATCGTAGAGAAGTTACTATGTCACCGCTCACTACCCCCAGTTGATTGCATTGAGCCAGGGCCATCTTGATTACCAAATCAAGAGAGCCCTGATTGGGTTCAGAATCTATGTGACGGATTTTCGGGAAATTTAATAACTTGCTGTACTATTGTGAGTTAATCTGTTGCTATAATTAGGTTTAGGTGTAAATCAGTAGTTGTTACTCTTTTTTTTTTTCAATGTACTTAACTATATTAAAAAATGTGCTTGACTATATTAATATGAATGTGCTTAACTATTTGCTTAAATATTTGTTTTATGTATAATTTCTGATAACAAAACGAATGAAATCACTCGTACTATAATCTATCAACTGTTCTCAAGATACTTTTGTTTGCAAATTCTGCATAATTTTAAACTAGGGCAGGTATATGACATCGTACCCAGAAGAACAGGACGCGAATTATCAGTTAATTTGAATGAGAAAATGCTGACACAAACATTTGAAAATAACTCGTATTTCTATAGTGGGTCGAACCGCCGATTTTAGTGGAGATAACTCTATCCATCGATATTGAGACGATAGTCTCTTCTTATATTTGAAGTGGACCTGAAAAGCGAAAGAGGGTTAATCTTTTGTGAAGTGAGAAAAACTGAGATTTTGAAGAATGACTGAAGGAGTCAGTAAATTAACAATCGAGTACGGTGCTTGAAAATCAACGATCAATATCGGAAGGGTAAAAAAAAATGGTGGTTACAATATTAATTTCGTTTCAATAATGGGGGACAAATTGGAGAGAAAAAATCGTGGGAAAATAATTGGCAGTGGCTCCAGACCGATGAGGGCCGAAATTGTTTTGCGTGAATAACACATTTCTTTATGGGTGGTTTGACTTTTTTAGACATATTTAAAACGGGTCAAAGGGGGGTGGGATAGACCAGTGCTTAAGGCACGGATTTGCATTCCGCTGACCCGGGTTCGATTTTGACTCTGCCAAAATTATCCCCGTATCTATGTGGAGTGCGAGCACGTTAAATCTGTGAGTCCGAAAGTCCTTCCGAGAGGTTGGTGGCCGGAGAAAGAGGGTACAGCCGCTGTGGATATCACCCCACTGGTTTCGAGTCTAAATTGGGTGGCACTGCCCCGGCCGTCTAATTAGGTACCTTACACCTTCGGGTAAATCAGACTGTCTGGGTCGAAAGAAATTACTTTCCAAATCTTCGGTAATTTATCACCCCAGTGACCTAAAGTTGAAACTTTGCATACTTATGATATTAACCACGGGACAGAACCTAACAGAACCGGCTTTACCATCCCTAGGAGCGAAAAAAAATGAAGAGGAGGTAGCAGATAGTAAGAAATCCTCCTGGTTCCCTAGAAGATTGAGGCTTTGCAAGCTTATAGTATCAACAACGGGATAAAACCTAACTGAACCTAACTGATACTCGATTTTTCGACACTAAGCACGATACATTGTCTAACAAAATAAAGCTTATTAAAAAAAATGCAACTTAATGCTTTGTGTTGTTACGACTTGTTTTAATGCAACTTAATTTTTCAAGTTAAAGAGTATTAGTTTCCCTGCCTTTGCCAGGCTAAAATACTAGCAATTGTAATAAAGAATATCAATTTCAATTTCTTAGTGAAAGTATGTAATTCTGATAAAAACTCAATACAGCAAATATTCTGATGTATGTGTTTTCCTACACGGCCATTCTTTGAATAATTATTACGTATGCAAATGTAATGAATTATGCTTGAAATAAAATACGAAGTTTATATTGAAAACAATTCTCTATATTTCAGGTTCTGAAATGGTGTTTTCAGCATCGAGACGTGGGGAGAGTCTTATCAAAATGCACCCGCCTAGAAAACCACAGGTTTGTGATACTTTCATTTATTTATAGGACCAGGAGTGACGACGATCAATATTTCCACGAAACAAGTAAAATATAAGAAATTGGCTCAAATTGCTGTCTGAAATAATTACAATACTTCATTAGTTACAGCACAAGATAGTTGATTACACGCAACCCATTTAATTTCCTGTTGTTTCCTTATTTGTAACCAATCTCTTCTCCGGTTGGTGCTTTATTCAATTTCCGAAACCATGTAGGTTTTTCATTATTTGTTACTGCTCTCTTTTCCCTTTCCCGTTGAATTTCAAAACCGTTCGTTTTTAACACTTTCCAACATAGTTGAAAAGTATTTATGACTTGGGTCATTCTGTCTGTCTGTCAGTTCGCGCGGTAACTGCCATAGAATTGACTTTATCAAAATGAAAACTTAGTATGTTGTTAAGACGGTCTGTGGGACATATGGGAATGTAAAAAAATAATATCATCCAATTAGTTTTGGATTGAACCCGGGTTGAAAAAAATGAAATACATTGAAACCTATGGGATCTAATTTTCAAACATTTTAAAAGCGAAATTAAAGTTCACAAATTGCTTCAAAAATTTTAGTATGTGTATATTCAAATTATAACATAAAATGTATAGCAATTTTCAGCAAAATATGTTGGGTAGTTTTTTAAATAAAAATTGAAATAATAATTACCCCCATATATATGGGGCGCGGTAGCCCATTGGTTAGCGCGCTGGAGTTGCACTCGGTAGGCCCGGGTTCGATTCCAGCCACTGCCAAAACTGCCGCCGTGTTCATGCGGAGTATGATCACGTTAAACATGTGGGTCCGAAAGTCCTTCCGAGAGGTTGGTGGTAGGGGAAGGAGGGTACGGTCCCTGTGGATGCCTCCCCCACTGGGTTCCGGTCTAAATTGGGTGGCACTTCCCGACCGTCCAAACAGTTACCTTACACCTTTCTGGTAGGTCGGACGGTCTGGGTTTCAACAACAACAACCCATGATATATGAAGAGATCACGCGATTCATTGCAAAATAAAATGTGGTATCCATTTTTTTTTTTTTCACGATGTGTAAAAATCGTGGTTTGAAAATAGTGTAAAGTTATATTTAGTGTTTCATCCGTCCTAAAACCTCTTTATTTTTGCGTATTGTCTGTGTATCTAAATTCTATGCAATTGCAATAATTCCTACGCAATTGCAATATTTTTTAATTAAATGATCACTAAACTTTGATTATTTCTACAACGAAGCCTACTTTTAACGCATGCAGAATGTAAACAAATCAAGCGACTGTAAAGTGAGTTGTATAAGATTCTGAATTTTTTTTTACCTGAAATTATTTAACTCTGGAATCTGGATTATAAGTGATATGAATGAAATATTCATTGATTTTACATTGAAAGGCAAACGATTTATATTTCTATGACGCCATTTGGTTCATTTTGTGTAACTAGAATTGTTTTTTTCGATGAAGTTTTAAGTTTTCAACTATAATAAATTACTGTAGAGCTGTGATAATTGAATAAATATCAATGCTGAATGTATCACATTTAACGATGTTTAAATAAAATTGCATTTCAGTTGGAAAGTGTTTCATAATCATTGCTTTATGCATGATTGATCTTTCTTGCTATTTTTTATTCTTGTAATGTCGCTATTTTCTTTTTCAAATGCCTTTATTTGTAACTAGAACGAATTACCCGCCGTTGTCCGGGTCCCCATTCAGCGTCCGATACTTAAATAATGCAGATACAGATAACACCACTCAATTTTCAAATCGCTTGTTTTGAACCGAATCTTTCACCTTTCCTTTCAATCCAAATCCTTTAATTTCAACGCATGTATAGTCGTATCGGGAGGTCAATTAACCCAGTACCGAATGTTGCGGCTGTCCAAAACTTAGATTTTCGCTACGGACAACACAAACAGACATCATCATTTATGTAAGATGGTGGCTATTTCATTTTTCGAATATATTTTTGTATTGCTCCTTCGTGTTACAGTTATCTTACTCTTCCCGTAGCCAAGTGATTCCTTAATATTTAACTGCTCTGTGTTTTCTTTCTTTAGGCTAATTTAATTTCGAAGCTGGTCCTTTGCCTTAATTTGCCACTTTCCTCTTTCTGGATGATGATAAACCATTTAATTTCTAATATGAAAAATCTTATCTAATGATAAGCCATTTATTTTTTATCCAAATCCATTAAACTTTCCAAGAATTGCTGTACAGTATGAGAAAATAGCAAAAATAGTACAGAAAAAAAATTGCATAAAGTTTGTTTGTTTTTTATTGAAAGAATGATTTTTAGTATAATTCATTTAATTTTCAGTAATAGTTTTAAAATAATCCGTTTGTTACATCTTTGACGGTTCGACCGTATGTACAGAATAGGGTCATTGCGTTCGTTCTTTCTGCCTTTCAGAAAATGAAAGCAGCGAGAAGTTCAAGAATAGAATTTCAATACACCGTCACAATATTTTCCTTCACATACAATGTGTCAAGGACTAGGACAATAACTCGGGTTGCATTAGGATGGTCGTATATTATTTTATATACGTGTACAGGATGTTCCCACCTCTTCCTCCATGACTCTATACGAGGAGACAACTTAAGTTGGTTGGCCCCCTTTCTGGACGAGGTATGGGGGCCTATCTTAGAGATTTGTTAACAGAGTCAATTAATAATAGTTTTCAATTGCTTCTCTAGATCTTCGGGTGAGTCCGAGAACCTGGAATAAGTCAATAATAGTCAGTGGCGTGGTTAGTGTGTAGGAATTGCAGTCGGACGACCTGAGTTCGTTTCCCGGCTCTGCCCAAACTATCCCCGTATTCACTCGGAGTACGAGCACGTTAAATATGTGGGTCCGTAAGTCCTTCCAGGAGGTTGGTGGTAGGGGAAAGAGGGTACGATTCCTGTAGACACCGCCCCCACTGGGTTCCGGTTTAAATTGGGTGGCACTTTCCGGCTGTCCAAGCAGATATCTTACACCTTCGAGTAGGTCGGATGGTCTGGGTCGAAGAAGAAGTTAATATTAGTTTGCAAGGCGAAATCCCGCCCAGCCTGGGTCGTGCAAATTGTGGAATTAATAATAGTCAAGTTTTCTTATTTTTTAGTTGCAATCTAAGTATTAAACGTTTTTGTCCCACAGCGAAAGCTGCAAAATAACTCTTTAAATAGCTATTTTAAAAAAGACGTTAATTATTAATCAGCAAGCAGCAGTGTAAATGAAGAGACATTGGAAAACACGAGGAAACATCTTATTACACGTGTTCTTATTAAGACCCAGGCCGTCCGACCTACCAGAAAGGTGTAAGGTAACCTTATTACACGTGTGTAAGCATGCATCGTTGTTGAAGATGGACATTTTGCATTTTATATATAATAAAAGTTAATTTTATTCTGTCGTATTGTCCAAATGTTTGATATTTTTGTGTATGGGGGGGGGGGGAGTTACAGTAGTTTTCAGGTTTTCTTTCTATCTTTAGCTGGAAGACAAAAATGCCTAGTACTAATTTTGCAATTTTCTAGAGCTTTGTAATTGACTCTGACCGCTATCTCCAACAGCAAGCGAGATAGCCCCTAAGAAGGGAGTCTGCCTCCTAAAGGTTGTAAAGAATCTTGCTACCCCAATAGGGAATCGAAGCACTGATTTTCTATTTTCGTATGTGTTGTGTTGTGTTGTTGTGACTTCCCCCGTGGTGAGGAGCGCCTAGAACCACGTCCACTAGACCCCTGGTCCCATGACGAAGGGGAGAATATGCAGCTTCACTTTTTTATTGGGCTCCCCAAGGGCAGAAGTCTGACTTTGCCTCGACTACACAATATCCATGCCCGCTGGCGGGATTCGAACCACAACCCGACAATCCAGCGATCAGACGAAAACGCATGCCCCTGACCGCTCGACCAGCGAATCGGCTATTCGATGCTCTACCGTTGAGCTACTAGGACGGAATGGCTGCTCTTATTTTCGAAGTGGACTCTGCATTCTTCGCACTCTAACGTCAGATTGACGTACAACTAACAATCTAATTGGCCACCTCCTACTATTTTTACCTCATACTATCCTCCTGCTGCTACTTTTTATCCTCCTGGTTAGCTTTCTGCGAGGTCGTAGTCCCCCTGATTTGAAATCGATGCTCAATTTACCAGAGTCCACTGAAACCGTTCTAGTTGTACTAGGGTCATCTTCAGACCTCCAACATTGGTCCTACAACATCAACAACCTTAGGTACCTCCTAAGTGCAGGAGGTATTCTTTCCCGGCCGTGCAGCTAGCTACTCTAAACCCACTATGTGAGTCGCACGGTCTGGGGTCTTCAGACCTCCAACGTATTTGCACTGACCTACAAAGTTGATTTGTTCGGGTGCTATTGTAAAGAACCTTGCTGTCCCAACCGGGAATCGAACCACGGATCTTCATCTAATACTTTACTGTTGAGCAACTGAGACGAAATTGGGAAGTACTCCACTCTTATCGACGAAGCGGACTTTGCAAGGTGTTTTATCATGTAGCACCATTGGGGGTTTCCTACACACTTGCGTACAAAATATACGATAAAGTTAACATTCCCTATTTATTCACCTAGTCTTGTCCATGACTTTTCATTACATACTGTATATCAGTAGCGTAGCGTGAGATTTTTGACTGGGGAGGCTGAAAATTTGGCAAAAAATTTGGTATTGCATGTGAAATTTATATTGGAATTCGCATTTTCACAAGTTTTATTTCAATAAGTTTTATTTATTAGTGAATAAAATAAAATAATTTTACATAAAAATACAAAGAGTGAATGAAATGCACGATATTTTAAAATGGTACCTATGTAAGATGAATACATACAAGATATAACAACAAGATATAGCATTTTAAATGTTTTCTTATTTCTGAATTAGATAAACTTTTACAGTCATTTTATTAAATATGAAATCATGGTGGCCATAGGGGAGGTAAAGGGGGGTCACCCTCCTCCTTGGCCATTCAATAAAGTTGAGTATGAAGTCAGTCGATGTTGTACATCATGTTCTTGAGTTTGCCGACCCCTCCCCCCCTGGAAAAAGTTTTGCAGGTGTCTATGTATGAAGCAGAAATGTATTAGAATATTATTAGCAAGTGATAGAAAAAATATATCAGTTTTGTAAATATAAACAGCTAGAACTAACAAAATAAAGCAATTCAAAGGAGTGCATTGGAAATGGGCGAGAACACTGTAGTCAACAATGTCTTTAAACAATTTTGCATATTAATTATTTACAAATACTATACTTTGAAAACTTTAAAATATCTTAACCACAATATACTAAAAATCCGCTAGAAAATTATCAATGCTTTTGTTTAACTGAAATTCTCGTGTAACATGATTTTTAAAGGGAAATCAGATTTATTCTTTCTAAAACTCCCAAATATGCAAAATGATGCTTCACCATATTGTTGCAGTGACTAAGTCTACTTCACAAACTACTTAAGTTTAATGGCAAGCATTATTACTGTGTTTCTTCGTCTTGATATTGTTTAAATTTAAGTAAATGTCATGTTATTCGTGAAAAATGCCTCTTATTTTTTTAGTATTACATATGAATTTTTTCTGCGAAGAATAATTAATAGAATCATGTTTGACCCAAAATGGCGGGTCCATTAGCCTTGCCCAAAAAATTTTCATTCATGAAATGTCACACCCCATATCCAATCATTGTCTTAAATGACGCTGTTTATAAAGGATTGAAAATGGGGGAAGAAGTAGCCACACCTTTCTGGAGACTAGTTTATAATTCTAGCTTATCAGCCAGGACGGAGTTTAACAGGTGGGTGGGTGGTCCTAATACATTGATTCTTTAAATGTACCATGAAAGCTAGATGATTTTAGCTCCTAGATATGCGTTTTAATGAGAAAAATACTTTGAAACGTCTCGTTTTAAGTATGTAAAATGTAACAGTTTTCTAAAAAAAGACGTATATATTCGCAAAGTTATTTTAACAAATATAATAAATATAGGTATCTTTAAATTAGATTTTAAACAAGGGAGGCTCGGCTTCTGAGCCGCAATGGACGCTACGCCACTGCATATACTACATTGTAGGGATTGTACAAAGATAGCATAAATGTCATCTCCCTGCCAAACACACTCGTACTTGCAAAAAAGTCTAAAGCTTGACTGGTGCCCTTTTTAATCAGAAAGCAAGGAACTCGCATGTGCAAATAATTAAATTTTTCTCAAAGCTGGAAAACCATCTGCAGAACATAAAGCCCGAAACACATGCCCCATCACACTTGAATACATTCGTTGTTAATGGATGTATGGAGGAGGTAGACTATTGCACAAAACCTTTTTTATTACCTACACCCATTCGTATTAAGTTCACGTTAATCTTGTTTGTCTGTATTTTCGTTCAACACCTTTGACGATTCGTTCTCATAGATCTCTAAAGAAAATTCCAGTAGGGAATTGAAACTCGGCACACAGTTTCATTTCGTGGCACATTTTCATCTATCAAATGGTATTACGTTACGTCATTTATGTATGTCATATGACTATGTTTTTGTCCTTTTCAGACATTTCAGACATTTTCAGTACGAATGGCGGTGCGGTGTCTTCCAATGACATGCTCTCCTGTTCAGTGTTTCTTTCAGGACGTTTTTGGCAGTGGGAGGGGGCGAATGAAACTTGGGGGGGGGGAGTAAATTTTTTATTTGCCCTATATAAATATATCTAAATACAGCCACATATATAGAAACTAGGTTAACATTAAATGTCTCTGGGGGGGATGGGGAGGGGCGAATGATAATCTCCGGGGGGCCTTCGCCCCTCAGATGTGAGCCTGAAAGAAATACTGCTCCTTTTAACGCGTTAAACCATGTATAATAAATACAACGAATATTTGTACATCAATTACATCAAAATAAAAATAATAAAAGGGCGGATGAAGGATGGAAAAACTAAAACTTGAAATGAAAACAAAAAAGTAAATGATGAGAAAAAAAGATGTTTTCTATGCTTCCCCCCCCCCTCCTCCCTGCACAACGATGGCGAATAGAAAAGTAGAAAAGCAATTTTAACCACACACGAAATTGAACCGAATTTAGCGTGTAGGCACATTCAATTAAAAAATAATCAAACATTGATATTATACAAAATTTTAAAAACTGTTTCATCTGCCTATCCTCTCATTTCCCTTCGGTAATTTTACATAATGACAATTTTGGATAATGGTAAGGTTTATATATTATTGTTTTGAATTGAATCTGCCTACACCATCGATTTCGTTCAGTTTCATGTGCGATTAAAATTTATTTTTTACTTTTCTTGCTCCACCGTTGTATATAGCGACTGACTTTGAAAAACTTATTTTTTTCTCATCATTTATTGCTTTTGCTTCGTATATACCATCTACAATTGTCTTTCAAATAAATTGAGTCATACGAACTTTCTAAATTCTCCGCTGCACTATAAATTATCTAATGTGCACAACACGTTACTTGCTCTACATACTTTGACGAAGTTAATTCTGATAAATTTTGGAAGTATTTTTCAACTCATTTGGGTACCATCCCCATACCACATTGAATTAACATCACGTAAATTGAAATTGGACGCTTTAAGCGATTTTATTGGTCAAATTAAAATGGCTTATTTATACTCAGGCGCAAAATACTCATTCCATTATTATTTATTTAGTATCACGTGAAATAAATGAAATTTGGTTAATAGGTTGTGATAAATACTTTCTTTTTCTCCTGAATGGAACGGGGTAGGTTCACAAAAATGATGAAATATTTGTCACATAATAATTGCATATGAATAGGGAACGTATTTTATATTACTTAATACTTTTATAATGATAGACCTTTATCCACTTTGTGAAAAATAATCACGTTTTAAAGAAAATTAGTTGTCAATTTTGTAATCATTTTTTCAGTTACCTTTAGAAGCAGTCCAAAACATGCAGACAGTTTTCAATTAATCCAATTTTGCAGGCATATGTTATTATCTGAAACGATTTTTGGCGTTTTCTCTACATGAAGTTTTACCTCCTATTTTCTTCCATGCTGGAATCTAAACTCACTTTTTCACTCAATGTTGTCCTCATACTCCTATTATGCTTACATTGACTAGTAGTTGCCATAGTAACAGATTCGCTTTTGGAAATCAGCTAATACTCTTTTACTGAAATATGAAAAATATTAGTAGAATTTTGATTTTTACTTTCCTTATATATATTATAATGTATAGGAAAAGTATTGTGACAGGGTCGAAAATTCAAATTCGAGTTTTCGACGGCAGAGCACGTTTCAAGCATCCCTGATCACGAATCGAACATTTTTGAGGTGATGTCTGTGTGTGTGTGTGTGTATGTATGTGTGTGTGTCAGTGAGTCTGTATAGACGATATCTCACGAACAAATGGTGCGATTCGAATGAAATTTGGTACAAAAATTACAATAATTATAAATTTATCAAAAAATCCCATAAAATAAAAACAAATATTAACTGTTGCGAACCATGTTCACTTTTCATATGTAATATCATGCGATAAATTTGATGACATCATTCTCGCGGATCTAGCTCGTTCCATTCATGAGAAAAGATATTTTGAATAATACTTTTGTATTTGAACGCAAATAGTCCTTTATCTGCGATAAGAATAACTTATTTCTCCATCCATAACGCTTGGCGAGATTTTGGCAACGAGTTTGGTGGAATGTCGCCAACTTGGCGGCTTTTTAAATGTTGCCAAATTAACTAAAATCTCGCTAAATGGATAAAAATGACGCTAAATCAATGAAACTGACAACTAATTGACGAAAATTCAATATCTTGGGCAGAATATAAGTATCTACTATAAGAAAAATCTATTTTACTTTCCCTGTAATACATGGTAATGTATAGCGAAAGTATTGGAATCATACCGAAAATCACAACTCGAGTTTTCGACGGAGCTACACGTTTCGAGACCTCTAGAATATGAAAAAACTAATTTTAGCGTGACCTCTATGTGTGTGCCTGTGTGTCTGTCTGTATGCCTGTGTGTGTGTGTGTCTGTCTGTCTGTCTGTGCAATGTATGTGTACACGCAAACTAAAAAAATACTGGACCGAATTTCATGAAATTTGGTAGGTAAGTTACTTGGGTGAGACCCTGCTGCTGATTAGTTTTTGGTAGGATTCGTAAAAACAAAACCCGCCTTTTTTTGCGGAATGGCCGTAAAAATTTCATGCATCCACTCTAGCTAAAATACTAATTGACCAAATTTCACAAAATTTGGTAGATAAGTTACTTGTAGGATACATTGGTGCTGATTAGATTTTGGTATGATTCGGAAAAGAACAACTTACCTTTTTGTATGAAATGGCCCACAAAAATTTGATGTATCCACCCTAGCTAAAATACTAATTGACCAAATTTCACTAAAATTGGTAGATAAGTTACTTGTGGGATACTCTGGTACTGATTAGATTTTGGTACAATTCGGAAAAGAACAACCTGCCTTTTTCTACGAAATGGCCAGCAAAAATTGTCTGTATCCATTCTAGCTGAAAAACTAAGCGCATATAAGTCGCTTGTGGGATACCCTAGAGCTGATTAGATTTTGGTACAATTCGGAAAAAAATAACCTGCTTTTACTTGCAAAATGGCCCGCAAAAATCATCAAAATCTAAAATGAAAAACTACGTAACAAATATAACCATTAAATGCTTGTTTTATACGTAATTTTTAACGAAGAAAAGAATAAGACCAACCCCATTACACTAGGACTAACCGTTCTCGAGATATTTTAGTGTTTTCGTATTTTCTCTACGCCACCTTTGAAAATGAGTCCGGTTACCAAATGAGAACGGAAATTGAATTAAAAGTGAAATAAATTTAATTAAAATAATGAGAACGTGGATATAAGTCTGCAGGGAAAGTCATGTGCTGGCCACATCAGATTTTTGTTACTGTAAAAGTAGTAAATTCATTGCATTATATAAGGAAAGTCGTGTGCTGCCCACATCAGATTTTTAATATTAGAGACCAATATATTTGAACTCAATCCCTCATTTACATACAGAGTTCATAATAACTGCAGAATGAAAAGACATTATTTTCACTAGTGACACGTCTCGCACTAGTGATATTTCAGATGAAAGGAATGTACACGTTAAGTTGTGCATAGTAAAATAATTATTCTTGTGGAATAAAAGTGATTGCAGCACCAGCGGAAAGAAGCTAGGAGCAAGGATTCGGCAACAAAGCGAGATAAAAAAAAATATATAAATTACAAAGTTGTATAGATCATTGTGTAGTGAATAGGAATCGACATCAGGAACAACCGTAATACGTATATAGAAGGCAATAAATATCTATTAAAAAGTCGTATCACCAGAGACTGTAAATGGTGGCCCCTGCAATGTTTATCAGAGTCCTCTGGGTACCATTGGTAAAAAAACTGCTAAATTTTAGTTTTTAATTATTACTAGGAAAATCCTTAAGCACCAAAAAATTTTTGTGAGGAAAGGTCGATGAGTGTACACGTTAGGTCTATCTACAGTAAAGTGTGAACATGCATAATCGAAAAAAGGTGATTGAATCACCCCTAGCGGAGAAATAAAAAAAGTTAGGATAACGAACTCGGCAGCAAAGAGACATAGGTGAAAAATATCAATTATAAAGCTGTAGAGGGTTATGTAATTAGTAGAAATTAACATGAACAAATAAGACGAGTATATACAAGATAGTATCAAAAAGTTCGGAGACTGTGCTGATATCTCCAACCCTGATTGGAGGAGAGGGGAACTGTTTTACCGTGGCGTAGAGGCACATGTGACGCGAGATGTGAAAAGTAAGAAGCAGGTCCGCAGTAGTAGGTGCAATATTTCTGATTTCCCCAAACGCTGACAGAATTTGATATTCACATGTTGTTCTACAAACTCCATTTCCGTTTTCAACGAACGCGAATTGCTACAGTTCACTGACACGCATTGTTTGGAGAAACACCTGCTTCTTCCTTTCCACATCTCGCGTCACATGTGCCTCTACGGCATGGTAAAATAGTTCCCCCTCTCCTCCAATCAGGGTTGGAGATATCAGCACAGTCTCCAAACTTTTTTATCCTACCTTGTATATGAAAGGCAATAAATACCTGTCCAGAAAGTCGCATAGGGATTGTAACACGGTGACGCCTGCAATGCTTGTTAAAGTATGAGGTCCTATTCTTTCTCGAATTTAAATGTGCATGGTTGGTGATGGAGGGCATTTTGAACAGGCTGGACATTAATTTCCTCTACGTGTAAATATTGTTTATTGCATCATTCCTGAATAGGGCAGCCATTCGTCAGTACCCATATTGTGTCAAATAAATAAATACCTATAATAATAACACTTTTAATGTCGATTTCTACTAATTTCACAATATTTAACAGTTTTGTGATTGATTTTTTTTCATCTGTCTCACTTTGTTGTTGAGTTATCCTAACTTTTTGAATTCTGTGTTAGGGGCGCTGCAATCCATTTTATTCGATCAGACACTTTACTATAAATATTGTTAAAGTGTTCCTTACAAAATTATTGAGGTGCTTAAGCATTTTCTTAAGAAGTCTGTATACAAAAAAATTCTAGATTTATTTATTGATAGTGTTTAATGTACGTACTATATTATGTAGCGAAAGACAGTTTCTCCTATATCTTTTTGTTCTCAATTTAAATTTTCCCGAAGTATAATTATCGAAGGCATCGTTATAGGGTCTTTTAGGAATGATGATAACCGTAATTATATCAGATTAACATTTTTAAAAATCTTCTTTAAGTATGGGTTGCACCCATGACTTAAATGAAACATCACTTGTATGTCATACTTACGTTTTCCAACACTTTCCAACATAGTTGTAAAGTGTTTATGACTTTGGTCATATAACTTTGGTAACGATAACTGCCGTAAAAATGCCTTTATCGAAATGAAATTTTAGCATGTTGTTGAGACGGTCTGTGGGATACATGGGAATGTAAAAGGATAATATCACCCAATTAGTTTTGGATTGAACCCGGATTGAAAAAATGAAATACATTGAATCCTATGAGACCTAATTTTTCAAACTTTTTTTAAGCGGAGTTAAAATTTACAAATTGCTATGAAAATTTTAGGAAATATTCAAATTATCACATAAAATGTATAAAAAAAAAATTCAGCAAAATATGTTAGGTGGTTTTTTTAAATAAAAATTGAAATAACAATTGCACCCATACTATATGAAGATCATGTGACTTATTGCAAAATAAAATATGGCATCCATTTTTTTTCCGCTGTGTCAAAATCGTGATTTTTAAGGAACGTTAATATTTACATTTAGTGTTGCATCCGTCCTAAAACCGCTTCATTTTTGCATAATTCTGTGCCTACGCAATTACAATACTTTTTATTTTAAATGATCACTAAACTTTAATTATTTTTACAACGAAGCCTAATTTTAAAGTATTCCAAATGTAAACAAATCAAGCGATTGCAAGATGAGTTGTATAAGAATTGCCTAATGTTTTTCATGCAAAATTATTTAGCTCTGGAGTCTGGAATATAAGTGATATGAATGAAATATTTATTGATTTTACACAAAGAAGGAGGCGATTTTGTAGCACTGCCTTTTTTGATAACATTTTAAGTTTCCAAGTTTAATAAATTATTGGAGTACTGTGATAATTCAAAAAATATACGTGCTGAATATATCGCATTTTAGAGATGTTTAAATTAAATTGCGTGTCAGATGGAAAATGTTTCATAATCAATACTTTATACATGATTAATCTTTCTTGTTTATTCTTTCATTTTCCAGAGACTTGGTCTAGGTTTGGAGACGGTTGGGGAAAAGAGTTCTGCTCCGGATGAAGTTTAGGTGAGAATTTAATCTGTTTATTTAATTCTAATACTAAAATAAAATTTAAAAATATTATAAATTTTCTTGTACAATCAACAACTATGCATTCTTTGAGAGCATTTGAAAAAATATCTGGACTATGAGTTTCTACATGACTTTCTCATACAATCATATTCTATATTAATTATAGTATCAAAGTATTTATCAGAATTAAAAAAAAAACATTTTTTTTTTCAGATTTAGTAATAAGTTATTATTTTAAAATATTTCGCATAAGTTCTTTAAAAAAATAATTTTCAGCTTGTGGCAACAGCTTAGTGATGCTGACGAATAGAATGCATTTAGCTCAGCCGTGTTTTAATATAAACCGTTTTGAAACCATTAACTTTCATAGCGTAATTTGAATTTTCAATTTTCTACATGCGTTATATGCTACCATCTTTGTTCAAGGAATTATCATTGCTTTCCATATAGAAATAATACTATGAAAATCTTGAAATTCGAATTATTCGAGTTCTATTCTAATCATGCGAATTTACTAAAAATTACAGTTCTTGTTTTTCTATTTTTTACATAATGTAGCTATATAAAATTTGATAACGGTATGTGCATTCGTTCCTGAGTTATCGTATTCACACCTAATGCACATACACACACACACGTTGACGGTGCTTTTTCCAGACGTGATTAAAATTGGCTCAGGTGGTCTTTAAAAGTGCTTATCCGTCAAAATCTCAAATTCGAAAATTATTTTTAGCGTGACATCTGTGTGTGTGTGTTTGTCTATCTGTCTGTGCAATGTATATATCCACTCTTCGTTCCAAATTTCATAAAATTTTATAGGTAAGTCACTTATGGATGACCTTAGTGTTGATTAGATTTTAGTACGATTCGGGATAAATGAACTTGTCTTTTTTTACGAAATGGCCCGCAAAAATTGTATGTATCCACTCTAGCTGAAAAATTAATAGACTAAATTTCGCAAAATTTGGCAAATCATATACTTGTGGGTGACTCTGGTGCTGATTGGATTTTGGTACCATTTGGGAGAAAGGAACCTTGAAGAACTCGGACCGTGGCGCTCGCCACGATTGGCATTGAGCAGTTTACCCCACGGCCGAGAAAGAGATCCCATCATCACCACCCCAAGGGTCCAACAAATTTATTTATAACTAAAAAAGAGGTTCCAGGCCATGGCCGTTACACAAGCCAACAACTCATCCGCAACATTTTGCGAGAAAACCAAATTACAATTATTACATATGTATATCGATTCACTCATAGAACTCGACGATAAGTATGCAAAGCTAGGATCGCGCTTCCACTGCACATAACAGCCCCCATGCATGGGGGCTGTTATGTGCATTGGAAGCAGTGAGTGGAACAGATCCATGGATCTGTTTCATGTTATGTTAGTGGAACAGATCTATGGATCTGTTCCGCTCTTTTTATGCCGTCAGCATTGAATAACCAATACTAGCAATGACATTAATAAAACTTTCTATGTGCTACCATTTTAGGAACCCATTGCTACATATTTCCATACCATGCCACTGCAGATATCGGGTATTCCACGACGGAAGCAGGAAAAGAGCGACAACTGTCTATGAATGCTGTTTGCAATTGGATCTTAACTTTAGGAACGCGCCCTATAGGCAGTTTCTGGGAGAATGAACTTAACCATTGAAGCCTCATCTAGGCTAAGCTCTGCTAGTGGTACTGAATTTGTTGGTTTCCATAGTTTTAACAAAATTCTCGAACATAGTATGTTCTACATTCAGTTCAATGCTAAATTAATACGATAAAACGACTGCGTTAGAAGTTGTATACAACAAAAAATAATAGATTCGACTGGTTTCGAAAGCAAAAAACAGCCTTCCTATGTGTGTCCCTCAGTCACCGATCTTTCTCTTATACCAGTGAAGGTTGTGCTTCTTGTGTGTCCCTCAGTCGCCGATCTTTCTCTTATACAAGGGAAGGTTGTGCTTCTTGAGTGTTCCTCAGTCGCCGATCTTTCTCTTATACAACTGAAGGTTGTGCTTCTTGTGTGTCTCTCAGTCGCCGATCTTTCTCTTATACAAGTGAAGGTTGTGCTTCTTGTGTGTCCCTCAGTCGCTGATCCTTCTCTTATACAAGTGAAGGTTGTGCTTCTTGTGTGTCCCTCAGTCGCCGATCCTTCTCTTATACAAGTGAAGGTTGTGCTTCTTGTGTGTCCCTCAGTCGCCGATCCTTCTCTTATACAAGTGAAGGTTGTGCTTCTTGTGTGTCCCTCAGTCGCTGATCCTTCTCTTATACAAGTGAAGGTTGTGCTTCTTGTGTGTCCCTCAGTCGCTGATCCTTCTCTTATACAAGTGAAGGTTGTGCTTCTTGTGTGTCCCTCAGTCGCTGATCTTTCTCTTATACAAGTGAAGGTTGTGCTTCTTGTGTGTCCCTCAGTCGCTGATTTTTCTCTTATACAAGTGAAGGTTGTGCTTCTTGTGTGTCCCTCAGTCGCTGATTTTTCTCTTATACAAGTGAAGGTTGTGCTTCTTGAGTGTTCCTCAGTCGCCGATCTTTCTCTTATACAAGTGAAGGTTGTGCTTCTTGTGTGTCTCTCAGTCGCCGATCTTTCTCTTATACAAGTGAAGGTTGTGTTTCTTGTGTGTCCCTCAGTCGCTGATCCTTCTCTTATACAAGTGAAGGTTGTGCTTCTTGTGTGTCCCTCAGTCGCTGATCTTTCTCTTATACAAGTGAAGGTTGTGCTTCTTGTGTGTCCCTCAGTCGCTGATTTTTCTCTTATACAAGTGAAGGTTGTGCTTCTTGAGTGTTCCTCAGTCGCCGATCTTTCTCTTATACAAGTGAAGGTTGTGCTTCTTGTGTGTCTCTCAGTCGCCGATCTTTCTCTTATACAAGTGAAGGTTGTGCTTCTTGTGTGTCCCTCAGTCGCTGATCTTTCTCTTATACAAGTGAAGGTTGTGCTTCTTGTGTGTCCCTCAGTCGCTGATCCTTCTCTTATACAAGTGAAGGTTGTGCTTCTTGTGTGTCCCTCAGTCGCTGATCCTTCTCTTATACAAGTGAAGGTTGTGCTTCTTGTGTGTCCCTCAGTCGCTGATCCTTCTCTTATACAAGTGAAGGTTGTGCTTCTTGTGTGTCCCTCAGTCGCTGATCTTTCTCTTATACAAGTGAAGGTTGTGCTTCTTGTGTGTCCCTCAGTCGCTGATCTTTCTCTTATACAAGTGAAGGTTGCGCTTCTCGTGTGTCCCTCAGTCGCTGATTTTTCTCTTATACAAGTGAAGGTTGTGCTTCTTGTGTGTCCCTCAGTCGCTGATTTTTCTCTTATACAAGTGAAGGTTGTGCTTCTTGTGATCTTTCTCTTATACAAGTGAAGGTTGTGCTTCTTGTGTGTGCCTCAGTCGCTGATTTTTCTCTTATACAAGTGAAGGTTGTGCTTCTTGAGTGTTCCTCAGTCGCCGATCTTTCTCTTATACAAGTGAAGGTTGTGCTTCTTGTGTGTCTCTCAGTCGCCGATCTTTCTCTTATACAAGTGAAGGTTGTGCTTCTTGTGTGTCCCTCAGTCGCTGATCCTTCTCTTATACAAGTGAAGGTTGTGCTTCTTGTGTGGTTGTGCTTCTTGTGTGTCCCTCAGTCGCTGATCTTTCTCTTATACAAGTGAAGGTTGTGCTTCTTGTGTGTCCCTCAGTCGCTGATTTTTCTCTTATACAAGTGAAGGTTGTGCTTCTTGAGTGTTCCTCAGTCGCCGATCTTTCTCTTATACAAGTGAAGGTTGTGCTTCTTGTGTGTCTCTCAGTCGCCGATCTTTCTCTTATACAAGTGAAGGTTGTGCTTCTTGTGTGTCCCTCAGTCGCTGATCTTTCTCTTATACAAGTGAAGGTTGTGTTTCTTGTGTGTCCCTCAGTCGCTGATCCTTCTCTTATACAAGTGAAGGTTGTGCTTCTTGTGTGTCCCTCAGTCGCTGATCCTTCTCTTATACAAGTGAAGGTTGTGCTTCTTGTGTGTCCCTCAGTCGCTGATCCTTCTCTTATACAAGTGAAGGTTGTGCTTCTTGTGTGTCCCTCAGTCGCTGATCTTTCTCTTATACAAGTGGAGGTTGTGCTTCTTGTGTGTCCCTCAGTCGCTGATCCTTCTCTTATACAAGTGAAGGTTGTGCTTCTTGTGTGTTCCTCAGTCGCTGATCTTCCTCTTATACAAGTGGAGGTTGTGCTTCTTGTGTGGCCCTCAGTCGCTGATTTTTCTCTTATACAAGTGAAGGTTGTGCTTCTTGTGTGTCCCTCAGTCGCTGATCTTTCTCTTATACAAGTGAAGGTTGTGCTTCTTGTGTGTCCCTCAGTCGCTGATCTTTCTCTTATACAAGTGAAGGTTGCGCTTCTTGTGTGTCCCTCAGTCGCTGATTTTTCTCTTATACAAGTGAAGGTTGTGCTTCTTGTGTGTCCCTCAGTCGCTGATTTTTCTCTTATACAAGTGAAGGTTGTGCTTCTTGTGATCTTTCTCTTATACAAGTGAAGGTTGTGCTTCTTGTGTGTCCCTCAGTCGCTGATTTTTCTCTTATACAAGTGAAGGTTGCGCTTCTTGTGTGTCCCTCAGTCGCTGATTTTTCTCTTATACAAGTGAAGGTTGTGCTTCTTGTGTGTCCCTCAGTCGCTGATTTTTCTCTTATACAAGTGAAGATTGTGCTTCTCTTGATCTTTCTCTTATACAAGTGAAGGTTGTGCTTCTTGTGTGTCCCTCAGTCGCTGATTTTTCTCTTATACAAGTGAAGGTTGCGCTTCTTGTGTGTCCCTCAGTCGCTGATTTTTCTCTTATACAAGTGAAGGTTGTGCTTCTTGTGTGTCCCTCAGTCGCCGATTTTTCTCTTATACAAGTGAAGGTTGTGCTTCTCTTGATCTTTCTCTTATACAAGTGAAGGTTGTGCTTCTTGTGTGTCCCTCAGTCGCTGATTTTTCTCTTATACAAGTGAAGGTTGCGCTTCTTGTGTGTCCCTCAGTCGCTGATCTTTCTCTTATACAAGTGAAGGTTGTGCTTCTTGTGTGTCCCTCAGTCGTTGATCTTTCTCTTATACAAGTGAAGGTTGCGCTTCTTGTGTGTCCCTCTGTCGCTGATTTTTCTCTTATACAAGTGAAGGTTGTGCTTCTTGTGTGTCCCTCAGTCGCTGATTTTTCTCTGATACAAGTGAAGGTTGTGCTTCTCTTGATCTTTCTCTTATACAAGTGAAGGTTGTGCTTCTTGTGTGTCCCTCAGTCGCTGATTTTTCTCTTATACATGTGAAGGTTGTGCTTCTTGTGTGTCCCTCAGTCGCTGATCTTTCTCTTATACAAGTGAAGGTTGTGCTTCTTGTGTGTCCCTCAGTCGCCGATCTTTCTCTTATACAAGTGAAGGTTGTGCTTCTTGTGTGTCCCTCAGTCGCCGATCTTTCTCTTATACAAGTGAAGGTTGTGCTTCTTGTGTGTCCCTCAGTCGCTGATTTTTCTCTGATACAAGTGAAGGTTGTGCTTCTCTTGATCTTTCTCTTATACAAGTGAAGGTTGTGCTTCTTGTGTGTCCCTCAGTCGCTGATTTTTCTCTTATACAAGTGAAAGTTGCGCTTCTTGTGTGTCCCTCAGTCGCTGATTTTTCTCTTATACATGTGAAGGTTGTGCTTCTTGTGTGTCCCTCAGTCGCTGATCTTTCTCTTATACAAGTGAAGGTTGCGCTTCTTGTGTGTCCCTCAGTCGCCGATCTTTCTCTTATACAAGTGAAGGTTGTGCTTCTTGTGTGTCCCTCAGTCGCCGATCTTTCTCTTATACAAGTGAAGGTTGTGCTTCTTGTGTGCCCCTCAGTCGCCGATCTTTCTCTTATACAAGTGAAGGTTGCGCTTCTTGTGTGTCCCTCAGTCGCCGATCTTTCTCTTATACAAGTGAAGGTTGTGCTTCTTGTGTGTCCCTCAGTCGCCGATCTTTCTCTTATACAAGTGAAGGTTGTGCTTCTTGTGTGTCCCTCAGTCGCTGATTTTTCTCTTATACAAGTGAAGGTTGCGCTTCTTGTGTGTCCCTCAGTCGCCGATCTTTCTCTTATACAAGTGAAGGTTGCGCTTCTTGTGTGTCCCTCAGTCGCCGATCTTTCTCTTATACAAGTGAAGGTTGTGCTTCTTGTGTGTCCCTCAGTCGCCGATCTTTCTCTTATACAAGTGAAGGTTGTGCTTCTTGTGTGTCCCTCAGTCGCTGATTTTTCTCTTATACAAGTGAAGGTTGCGCTTTTTGTGTGTCCCTCAGTCGCCGATCTTTCTCTTATACAAGTGAAGGTTGTGCTTCTTGTGTGTCCCTCAGTCGCCGATCTTTCTCTTATACAAGTGAAGGTTGCGCTTCTTGTGTGTCCCTCAGTCGCCGATCTTTCTCTTATACAAGTGAAGGTTGTGCTTCTTGTGTGTCCCTCAGTCGCCGATCTTTCTCTTATACAAGTGAAGGTTGTGCTTCTTGTGTGTCCCTCAGTCGCCGATCTTTCTCTTATACAAGTGAAGGTTGTGCTTCTTGTGTGTCCCTCAGTCGCCGATCTTTTTCTTATACAAGTGAAGGTTGTGCTTCTTGTGTGTCCCTCAGTCGCCGATCTTTCTCTTATACAAGTGAAGGTTGCGCTTCTTGTGTGTCCCTCAGTCGCCGATCTTTCTCTTATACAAGTGAAGGTTGTGCTTCTTGTGTGTCCCTCAGTCGCCGATCTTTCTCTTATACAAGTGAAGGTTGCGCTTCTTGTGTGTCCCTCAGTCGCCGATCTTTCTCTTATACAAGTGAAGGTTGTGCTTCTTGTGTGTCCCTCCGTCGCCGATTTTTCTCTTATACAAGTGAAGGTTGTGCTTCTTGTGTGTCCCTCAGTCGCCGATCTTTCTCTTATACAAGTGAAGGTTGCGCTTCTTGTGTGTCCCTCAGTCGCCGATCTTTCTCTTATACAAGTGAAGGTTGTGCTTCTTGTGTGTCCCTCAGTCGCCGATCTTTCTCTTATACAAGTGAAGGTTGTGCTTCTTGTGTGTCCCTCAGTCGCTGATCTTTCTCTTATACAAGTGAAGGTTGCGCTTCTTGTGTGTCCCTCAGTCGCCGATCTTTCTCTTATACAAGTGAAGGTTGTGCTTCTTGTGTGTCCCGCAGTCGCTGATTTTTCTCTTATACAAGTGAAGGTTGCGCTTCTTGTGTGTCCCTCAGTCGCCGATCTTTCTCTTATACAAGTGAAGGTTGCGCTTCTTGTGTGTCCCTCAGTCGCCGATCTTTCTCTTATACAAGTGAAGGTTGTGCTTCTTGTGTGTCCCTCAGTCGCCGATCTTTCTCTTATACAAGTGAAGGTTGTGCTTCTTGTGTGTCCCTCAGTCGCTGATCTTTCTCTTATACAAGTGAAGGTTGCGCTTCGTGTGTCCTGACGGCTGGTTTTTTTTTCTAAACCGGTCGATACTATTATTTTGTATTGCACTCTAACGAAGTCATTTTAGAGTATATACAGGGTGTCGACTTATATCCGTTACACCCCCCCCCCTTAAATTCTAAACGGTAACAGCTTAGGCCATAAAATTGGCGTCTAGGTATAGTAAAAAGGCTATGCGCTACTCGATGAGGCAACTTACAGCGCCATCTATCGGCAAATTTTGGAATTAGCGGTCTTATCTCGTAAACGCTTAAAAGATACGTGAAAAAAGTCAATTAGAAAGTTGTAGAGCACTCTCGATTTAGAACGAAAAGATACCTTGCGCACATTAATACTCAAAACAGAATGCAAAAAATGAACATTTGTTTGGTCACGATTTCGAAAATTGTCATGTCATAAAGAGTGGAAGAAAGAAACTGAGACACTTCCCTGTCTTCAGGATCATTTATTTACAATAGTATATTGCTCAAAATGCTCTCCGTTAACCACTATACACATTTGCACTCTGGACTGGATTTCTCGCTGCACATTGTGCAACATGGCAGGTGTTACGGATGCACAAGCATCAGTAATGCGTCGTCGAAGATCCTGCAATGTTGGCGGAGGGGTCGCATATACCTGCCCTTTTATGTGTCCCCATAAAAAGTCCAATGGGGTCAAGTTAGGTGAGCGCGGAGGCCACTCGACGGAACCACCATACCCGATGACTTGATTCTGGAATGTTTCTATTAGGTAGTGCGCCGTCATGTTGGAACCATACATTTAGGAGTTGGTGCAATGGTAGATTCTCAACAAAGTCGGTTATTACATCCTGCAGAAGCTGCAAGTACCGTTGTCCCGTTAACGTGCCCTCGTAAAATACTGGTCCAATGAGCCTTTCATTAAAAATTCCGTATCAAACATTAATCGACCAGCGTTGTTGATGTCGAACTTAGACGGCATATCTCGGATTTTCCAGCGACCAGGTATGAACGTTCTGTCTATTAAACATTCCGTTCCTCGAAAAACATGCCTCATCCGTCCATATTATGTCTGCCAGGAATGTTGGGTGGACCTCTAAGTTATTCATCACAAAGTTGCACCACGTGTAACGTCTCTCAGCATCTCTTGGCAGCAATCCCTGCACAAGTGTGGATCGGTATGGATGAGCACCTGATTCATTCAGGATTTTCCAGACTCGGCTTTTTGAGAGGCCACAATTTTCACTGATCATTCTTGTGCTGCTCTGAGGATGGGCAAGAGCGTATGCTAGCACATCTTCAGGTTGCACTTTGCGTCCTACATTACGAGGTGTATGAATTCGAGGTCGGCTGGTCAAGCAGCCCGTCTCCCTTAAACGTTTTACAACTTTTAAGGTGGTCTGCCGTGTAGGATGCGGGCCTTGAGGGAAACGTTCACGATACAGCCTTGCAGCTGATTTTACCTTACGCCGACATTCACCGTAAATTAACAACATCTCTCAATACTCCTTACTGCCACATTTTGCCATAACTCTCCGCTTTAACGTACAACCCAGCAGAAACATCCTTTTTATAGTAGTAGTCTCTGAACAGGTATGACGCTCCATCCTCATTTGCACAATCAATACATGAGATCCATGTGATTTTTATACCAGACATGGTTGAGTTGAGCTGTGTGTTTGGAGAGACGATTTTGCAAGATCAGCAGAAAGTTTTCATGGTTTGTAGAGACATTCAGTAAAACACGCAACCGGTGGGGACAGAATCATGGTCCTCATGAATGCGAATCACGTGTGTTTACCCTGCGCCACAACACAGGCTCGTATTTAGTCCATAAGGTGGTATTTTCTCGCTTCGCTTCACAATCAAACAAATGTTCATTTTTTGCATTCTGTTTTGAGTATTAATGTGCGCAAGGTATCTTTTCGTACTAAATCGAGAGGCTCTACAACTTTCTAATTGACTTTTTCACGTATCTTTCACCGTTTACGAGATAGGAACGCTAATTCCAAAATTTGCCGATAGATGGCGTTGTAAGTTGTCTCATCGAGAAGCGCATAGCCTTTTTACTATACCTAGACATCAACTTTATGGCCTAAGCTGTCACCGTTTAGAAGTTAAAGGGGGGGGGGGGTAACGGATATAAGTTGGCACCCTGTATAGTAAGCTTTCTTGTTGCGATTGTAAATATCAACTATTTCATGCTGACGAGCACATAAAAAGTGCGATATCGGTTCATAGATGCTGTTATATGCGATGTTATCGGGATCCTAACTTTGAGAATGCCTCTAAATGGGGAGCAAGATCTGATGTCGTAAAAGAGTTCAATAACTATCAAAGTATTCTTAATCATTCTTTTATGCCCCTCTTAGTACCCCATCCTCAAAACGTAGTAACTGTGAATAATAAATGAATTTAAGATTAAAATGCGAAAATGTCAAATACTGCAATTACTGAAGCCAGTCAGTTTTTAACGTCGATATAACCAACATTTTTCTTGCACATAATTCGCGAGTTAATTGTCCTTTTCGTAAAAGCGTTCTTAAGTTTAGAACAATTATATATCCAAAACGTCATCTTCTCGTGTTCCATACATGTTATTCACGGTTGTGAATTTAAAGCCATTATATTCTTATGTTTCAGCAATATTTTTTAATTACATAATTCCGTTTTTTCTTTCATTATCGACATCATTATACTCCTGTCCTGTCGATAACAATATAATTATGCAAGAAGAACTGGCGTGCTTTAATCAGAGGCGAAATCATTGAGCGCCTGGAGAGAGATTTTCTTTTCTATTATTATTATTTATTATCACCTTGAAAAAAATCTAGATTTATCTTTGTATCCGACCTCTGAATTCAATACGTTACTTATTCTGTGGTTTCTATTTCTTTCCCTGCATACATATTATAATGCAGGGATAGGAAAACTTACTTACATGAGGGCCAAATGAGAAAAAAATTCCAGGATTTTTACTTTCTCATCCGTAGTATTCAGAAAGTATTGTTTTCACGAAAATTTTCGATTTCGAGATTTTGATGCTAATATATGTTTCAAGACGTTTTATATACTTTTAGAGGGATGTCCGTTTGGTAGTCGATTTCTTGTGTGCACTATAGCGGCTACAAATATTAATGGATTTTCACGAAACTTTATATTCGGCTAGAATTTTTTTTTTAAATTCCAACGAAAACATCGAAATTTATTTGAAATGTTATATTTTTTTAACATGGCAGCATAAGACAAAGTTTCACATAATCATGCATAGAAGGGTTTATTTATGGTTCAATGCTAACAACCAACGATTCCGATCATTCGATTGCGTTCAAATTCACTGAACTTTCAGTATTCGCTGATTGTAATTTTTGTACCAAATTTCATTCGAAATGCTCCATTCGTTCGTGAGATATCGCCTCCACAGACTCACGGATACGCACAAATTACTGTAAAAACGTTCGATTCGAGCTCAGCGATGTTGAAACGTGCTCTTCCGTCGAAAATTCGAATTCGAATTTTCGACCCACACAATTTTCGACAACACAATATTTTCTCTATACATTATATTATGTACAGCTGCGGAAAAAAAATGCCCCACCCTCTGTTAATCGAGCATCGTTCATCGTAGAGAAAATTAAAAGATACCATTCGATTAGGAATAACATCATGTACAAATTAATATGCGTAAAATTTGCATAAGGGTTCATCTTCTAAATGCGCACAAACTTTGAAATTTTCAATAGTAACACCCAATTTTGACGTCACCCACAAGTTCTAGACCCCCAA
Source organism: Amaurobius ferox (assembly GCA_951213105.1). Classification (NCBI taxonomy): domain Eukaryota; kingdom Metazoa; phylum Arthropoda; class Arachnida; order Araneae; family Amaurobiidae; genus Amaurobius; species Amaurobius ferox. Next base: position 60,573,940 of record OX578143.1, on the reverse strand, counting down.
ATTAGTCTAAATTCAAATTTTCAAGACGTTTCTATCTTTATATCCAATGATATTCAATATTCTGAAATGTGTAATTTTTGGGGATCAACTCCATATTGAAAACCACAATTTGAAAGGCGATCTTTCGTTGATTGACCACAGCACTATTGTAAATTATTGAACTATCCTCTTGACATTCAACATTATGGCTTACCTCACAGCCAAAGGGTCGCAGGTTCGATTCCTGCACGAGAGGGTTGTTGTTGTTGTTGAGACCCAGACCGTCCGACCTACCAGAATGGTGTAAGGTAATTATTTGAACGCCCGGGAAGTGCCACCCAATTTAGACCGGAACCCAGTGGGGGAAGCATCCACAGGGACCGTACTCTCCTTCCCCTACCACCAACCACTCGGAAGGACTTACGGACCCACATGTTTAACGTGATCGTACTCCGCTTGAACAGGGCGGCAGTTTTGGCAGTCGCTGGAATAGAACCCGGGCCTACCGAGTGCAATTCCCACGCGCTAACCACTGGGCTACCGCGCCCCCAGCATGAGAGGGTGAGCATATTCATGGCTGAGTGTGGTGTTGTTTTGTGTGTGTGTGTGTGTGTTACTAAGGCAGTGGGCCTGTCATAGGTAGGATTATGTGAGCCTCAAATAGGGCACTATTATTAAGGGGTAAAAAGCCGTACTGGGTACGTTGCTTAAAACTAATGGAACATTCGTGCCAGGGTCAATAAAAGAAGAAGAAACAAGAAAGATCAATCATGCTTAAAACATTGATTATGAAACACGTTACGTTACATCTAAAATGCAATTTTATTTTAAAAAGTCGAAAATGCAATACATTCCTCGGTAATATTTTAAAACTTATCACGATACTACATTAATTTATTATATTTGAAAACTTAAACCTTCATTGAAAAAAATGATTTTCATTCAAATGACGGCATTGAAATATAAATTGCCTGGTTTAAACATCTCTAGAATGCGATACATTCCACGGTAATATTTTTAAAACTATCATAATACTACGACAATTTATTATATTTGAAAACTTCATCGAAAACAACTGAAATTAATTCAAATGACGTCATAGAAAAAATAGCACGCCTGGATCTCTATAAAAACGGGATTTCATTCATAACTTTCTCCCATTCATTTCATTCTTCACAATACTATAATAATTTATTTTATTTAAAAATTAAGACCATTGAGCTACAAGTAATTAAACTCTATGCTTAAAACTTCATCGAAAAAAATCGTCCTTCTCTTTATAAAATCAATTAATATTTCATTCATATCAGCCATGCAGACTCCATGGACTAAATTATTTTGTGTTAAAGAAATACAGCAATTCTAATACAACTCATTCTACATATTTTGCTGTTTACATTTTACATAAGTGAAAAATAGGCTGCGTTGTAGAAATAATCAAATTTGGATAATCATTTAAACTCAAATATATTGTATTTGCGTTGTTTCAGTATGTAGATGCACAGAATTTAAGCAAAAATAAAGTAGTTTTAGGACGGATACGACACTCAATATGAATTAAAAAGGACTTAAAAAATCACGATTTTGAAACAAGATGGATGCCATATATCATTTTGAAGTGGGTCATGTGATCGTTTCATATCATGGTCACGTGATCGTTTCATATAAGAGGTGTAATTATTATTTTAATTTTTATTTAAAAGCTACTGAATAATTTTCGCTGAATTTTTTTTTATAAATTTTATGGAACAATTTGAATATTACCTAAAAATTTCGAAGCAATTTGTGAATTTTAAATCCGCTTAAAAAATGTTTGAAAAATTAGGTCCCATAGGGCTCAATGTATTTCATTTTTTCAACCCGGGTTCAATCCAAAACTAATTGGGTGATATTATTCATTTATTTTCCCATAAATCCTACAGACCGTCTGAACAACATACTAAAATTTCATTTTGATTAAGTTATTTTTACGGCAGTTATCGTGCTAACGGACAGACAGACAGAATGAGCAAAGTCATAAACACTTTTCAACTTTGTTGTAAAGTGTTAATAAAAAGAAGAATGAAATGTTTATTTTCAAATATTATTTTATAATGCTGTTTCAAAAACAATTTATGAGACTAACAAATATTTGTAGTATCAATCCGTCATTATCAATCACCGCTTGAAGTCTTGCTGGTGTTTAGTATCACATAATTTTATAATTTGTTATTGCTTTATATAATTTTTTTTATTATAAATTATCACATTTTGTGGACGATTTCAACTCGCAGTAGCTCCGGAACTATTAATCGACAGTAACGTAAGCAGATCTCATTTCTAACAATACAAGTTTTCACCCTTCAATACAGTAGCAGAATTGCGTTGATTAGGTTGCATCTATACAACACTGTTTATACAAAGCTTTTATTAAAACTGGGTAAAAATAAATGCCCGTTTTCTTAAATAATGATTAACGTACAATTGATATAACTTTTTTCAATTATTCATTTTTTTAAACTAATATACGACCCCTAAAACCATCGTGATGTTGAATATTTAAACATTTCGAAAGAACTAGAGGGAGGAAACACCTGGAATTTTACATAAGTATATAAAAAGTCTTTGTGAATCGATTTTTATCAAAACATGTCCAGGTTTGTATTCATATTTTTTCGATTATTGATTTCATAATTAATATTTCGTACAAACAATTATTTCCACAAAAATAAAAATCACGTAAATGTGTTTGGGTTGTTTAGTAGTAACGTCATACAAATAATCAGCGCGAGGAAATAATTATTACAGAAGATATGAATGGAAGTCTTGGAAACTAATTTAATATTAGGAGTCCAAAACTTTACATACTCACAACTCAGAAACGCTTCACCCAAATGACTTGAAATTTGGTGTCACAGGTTAAAATTTGCTCTAGATTCGAACTATGTTATCAAACTTGGATGTTGCCATTGAAAATTTCAAGTTTGTGCGCGTTTAGATATGAAGACGGCGCCTTATGCAAATTGTACGTACATTAATTTGTAGAAGATGTTATTCCTAATCGAATGGTGTCTTTCAATTTTCTCTACGATGAACGATGCTCGATTAACAGAGGGTGGGGCGTTCTTTTTTTCCACAGTTGTACATAGGGAAATTAAAATCTCTAAATAACTTTAATCTTTAAATGGGAAACAATTGATAAAATGAACAAAAAAAAACCCAAATAAAATTATTAAAAATATGGAATATCAAACTGCCGCGTGGATTTTAAAGGTAGCCGAAGCTGAAATTTCTAGAATATATATATATTTTTAAAAATATAATTTATTGAAATATGTATCACAATACATAAATTCATTTTTAAGCAAAAAACTCAAATTTAGTATTAAATGAAAGGAAATAAAAAGTGGAATAAAAGAAAGTATTACAATTTAGCTATTTTAAATAAATTGAAATTACTACATCCTAAGAGAAAATGAACATCCGCCATTTTTAACCATTTACTATGGAATGGAGTATGTATTATCTCTATGAACAACATTTTGAAATCCTAAATAAAAGTAAAATGAATAAATTAAATTAAGAAAAGGAGCATTAATAAGTAACCCTCCTAAACCTGTTTAAATAAGTTACTAAATACAGTCACGTCTAAAAGTTAAGCAACAAAGTGAAAAATCTGATGTGAGCAGCACATGACTTTCCCTGCAGACTCATATTCATGTTCTCTTTATTTCTTCAATAATTCATTTAATTGAGTTTAATTACACAAAATTACAGCCATAATTATTTTAAATTACACTGAATTTGCACGTTTAATTTGATTTTCGTTTTCATTTGGTAACTGGACTTATTTTCAGAGGTGGAGTAGTGAAAATGCGAAAAAACTAAAATATCTCGAGAACTTATTTTTTCCCGTCTTCAAAAATTACGTATAAAATAAGCATTTAATTGATATATTTGAGCATACGTAATCTTTTATTTTTAGATTTAACGCTTTTTGCGGGTCATTTCGCAAAAAAAGCAGGTTCTTTTTTTTTTCGAATCGTACCAAAATCTAATCAACACCAGGTTAATCTACAAGTGATTAATCTACTAAATTTTGTGAAATTTGGTCTACGAGTTTTTCAGCTAGAGTGAATACAGGCAATTTTTGCTAGCCATTTCGCAAAAAAAGGCAGGTTCTTTTATCTCGAATCGTACCAAAATCTAATCAGCACCAGGGTCACCCACAAGGGATTTACCGAATTATGAAATTCGGTCGACTAGTTTTTCAGTTAGAGTGGATACAAAATCTGCACAGATAAACGGACAGGCAGACAGACACACACACAGACGTTACGCTAAAAATAGTTTTTCGTGTTCTAGAAGTCCCAAAACTTGTAGATCCGGCGAAAACTCGAGTTGCGATTTTCAGTACGATTCCAATACTTTCCCTATACATTACCATGTATTGCAGGGAAAGCGGATGAAAAGAAAAGTATTTATTCGAATTCATTGAAACTTTCACAAATTATAGGGGTATAACAAAAGACACTAGCTGGACCTCCGCTTACTAGCCATCCAGACACTGTTCTTTCACTTTGATACCAGCTCCATTGCCGGCAAACGACGGAACAATTGACATTTAGGGCTTGGGCTAATACCGACTGTCGTTAGCCCCTTCGAGACACTCTATTATCTCCCATCGCCTGGCGTCATTCAGATGATGGCGTCTACTCATTTTGAAAAATTTAGCTATTTCTATTTTCCTTCTGGAATCTTTAACACAGAGATGCAGATTCTGCATAAAACAAGCCGTTTCTATACCTAATACTTGTTAAAAAATCTGATGTGGGCAACACATGACTTTCCTTATATATTGCAATGAATTTACTACTTTTACAGTTAAAAAAAATGTTATTTTTATAGTAGATACTTATATTCTTTCCAAGATATTGAATTTTCTTCAATGAATCGTCATTTTCATTGATTTAGCGTAATTTTTATCCATTTGGCGAGATTTTTGTTAATTTGGCAACAATTTAAAATGTCGCCAAATTGCCGACATTCCGTCAAAATCTCGCCAAGCGTTATGGACGGAGAAATAAGTTATTCTTACAGCAGATAAATGACTATTGGCGTTCAAATACAAAAGTATTACTCAAAGTATCTTTTTCATGAATGGAACGAGCTAGATCCACGAGAATGATGTCACCCAATTTATTGCATAGTATTACATATAAAAAGTGAACATGCTTCTCAATAGGAAATATTTTTTTTAATTTTATATAACTTTTTGATAATTTTTTTGAAAAATGTACAATATCTCGAGAACGGTCCATGTTAGCGTTCTAAAATTTATGTCAATCGTTTTCTAATGAAAAATTACAAAAGAAATGTCTATTTTTGTAACTTTATTAGCGGTTTTGATTTTTTGACGATTTTTTCAAAATTTCACTCGAAAATTTAGAGGGATTCCGAACATTCGATTGCGTATAAAAACAATAAGCTTCCAGTGCTTGCGGATTGTGATTTTTGTACCAAATTTCATTCGAATCGGTCCATTCGTTCGTCAGTAATCGTCTCCACAGACTCTCTCACACACACACACACAGACATCACTTCAAAAATGTTTGATTCGTGATCAGGGGCTCTCCCGTTGAAACGTGCTCTCCCGTCGAAAACTCGATTTCGAATTTTCGACCTCGTCACAATACTTTCCTTATACATTATGTATATAAGGAAAGTAAAAATGTTGGTATGCAAAATGTTTTTTGGGCGGGCTAGTTTCCGCGTGCGTGCACCTGTCATGGATTCAAATTTTGTGGCTACACCTTGTTTCTTTCGCCGAATATGCTAATTTTTCCGTAACTTTTGGACATGAATGTATGAAAAAGCGACCCAACTTAACCATGCTCCGTAATCATAGTCATATATTTTGACAATGAAATTTATTTGACTTATGGGAAAAAATGTATTTTATTTTCCACGAATACTAAAACAAGATATATTTCTTAAGAGGCGTAATCAAGGTCGTGACCGTAATATTAAGACGAAACGAGGAACTAAAAGATTTCTGCCAGTCCAATTTCTTGATAAAGGTGAATGACCGGTAACCATGGTGACGGACGGTGGCTATGTTTTGTTACCCTCAATCTCATGAAAGAAGCAATTACAGAAAAATACATACAAGTATGGTGGTAAACAATAGTTCCGTAACGATTTAATTTTGCACTTATAAGAAACGGATACTAGAAAAGATTCTGTAAACAAATAAATATACTTTATTGGAAATCTAGAATGAGAAACTCCACACGACTTTCTTTTATACGTTAATAAATTCATAAAAATAATCGTATTAACTGGTGTCATAATCAATCGCCTCGTACAGTAAATAGAAAAATCCACCATTGCCCAAGTTTTTATGCAATTTTTAGCCTTAGCATTCTGCATGTAATTTTCTTTTAATTTTTACATTCTCACGGTATAGAGCAGGACTGGCCTAAAACCGAGACCCAGCATGTTATTCTTTGCGGCCCGTGTAGCCAAGATAAAAATTAAAGTAAAATAAAGATAAATGAAAATAAATTACGGAGAAATACTCTTATTCTTCTTTGACCCAGACCGTCCGACCTACCAGAAAGGTGTAAGGTGACTGTTTGGAGGAAAGGTGTAAGGTGACCGGGAAGAGCCACCCTGTTTAGACCGGAACCCAGTGGGGGAAGGGCTACCCAAAGGTGTAACGTATCTGTTTGAACGGCCGGTAAGTGCCACCCAATTTAGACCGGAACTTAGTTGGGGCAGCATCTACAGGGACCGCACCGTCCTTCCCCTACCACCAACCTCTCGGAAGGACTTACGGACCCAGATATTTAACGTGCCCGTACTTCGCGTGAACACAGAGGCAGTTTGGGAAGACTTGGGAATCGAACTTGGGTCGTCCGAAGGCAATCCCCGCACGCTAACCACTGGGCTGTCCCACCCCAAAGGAAAATATTATTAAACACCCACTATTAAACCGAGATAGCTCAGTGGTTATGGTGTGGGGATCGCATACGATAGATCCGGGTTCATCCCCGATGCCGCTCAAAATTATCCCCGTTTCTACATGGAGTATGGGCACGTTAAATCGGTAGGTCCGGAAATCCATTCAAGAGGTGACGGGTTAGGGGGGAAATGGTTCTGTTTCTGTGATTGCTACCCCATTGTGTTTCGGGCTAAATTGGATGGTACTGTCTCGGCCGTTCAAACAGTACATTTTTGGGTAAGTCGGACGGTCTGAGTAGCGGAAGAAAGACCTAGTTTGCCAAATTACCTACTACTACAGATCTTAAGACAAACAAAAGCGGATCTTAAGATAAACAATACTGCTACTGGAAATACCAGTTGATTTATAGAGCAAGAGTGAATTGAGACTCAATTTACACAATGGCATCAAAAATCAACTTTTACAACAGATATTTGACGGTCGAAAAGTATCCTAAATTAAAGTTATTTGCACAATAAAATGTTAGTGCTTTCTGATGTTTCTGAAGCTTTCTTTTCGAGAATAAAAGTAAATATTGAACTTCAATAACAGATGAAAATCAATTAAGATGTACAACAACCAAAATTGAAGCAGACCAATATAAAACAATAGTGAGTCATTCTCTTACTCGTTGTGATGTTTCATCTTTCCTTGCGTATATTTCGAATGGGAAAAGTTTAGTGTGTGTTATGTTTGACAATGGTACAATGTACCTTGGGAAAGAGTGCGATATTTTTTAGTTTTTTGAAATGTTTTGATTTTGTTTTTGTAGTTATACAATTTTGGTGGATTAATAGAGCGTGCGGTCAGCGGAAGCGATTAGTGCATACTATACCGAATCCCGCAGATGTCGCATATGTGAAATGGAAATTTTTTACACTCTTTTACCAGAACTGCTTTAATACAGCTTAAAGGGTTTCGTAATAAACTTCTTTTCCTGATAAATTTGATTTCAATAACCCACTTAATGATATTCATCCTTCTAAACGTCGAATTAATTTTCAAAAATGCATTACTGATAATATTTATGATATACAGGGTGTCCCAAAAACACTGACCTCGGCTTTTATTCCTTAAATATTGATCTTAGACATATATAATAAATTACAAAGTTGCGTAAAAAAAGGTACAGAATTTTATGAAATCGATAAAAATTTTCAGGGGATTAAATTTGAAGAAATACAAAATTTAATTTTTTATACGGACCCCCGTACAAAAACATTTCCAATGAGTAAAATGTGCCCCATACACTAATAAGGTGATACCAACGATTCAAAAATTGATAATGATGTAGGTTTTTTTCATTTGTATTATCATCAGTGGCGGCTCGTGTCTTAAGGAATAGGTGAAGCAGATTCAGTGGCGGGATTACCCTTCCTCCTCGACAACGAACATCATCAAAACACATCATGCTACTGGCACGAATGTTGACAAATATTATTTAAAAATAGCCATACGAGTCTGAAAAATTCGTCAAATAATAATAACAACCCATTCAGCCGATAACTTTAAGTGAAACAGCGCTTATCCTGAGTCACCTCACAAGCCGCCACTGATTTTTATTAATACTAGGGGCTATTGCCTTCTGCTCGCTGTCGCTCGCAATCCCCCCGCCGAACTCTTTTATATCCCATATCAGGTCAACTGCTCTCCGACTGAGTGGTGATTCCTTTTATAGACTCGACATAGAAACTCCTGGAAATCTCTCATATTACGTAGAATAATTGTTATTTTGAGGCGCTTATCGAAGATTCGGGAAGTCGCCAAATTGTCGGTAAATCGCCAAATCTGGCAATCCTTCGAAGTTCCGCAAATGGAAACCTTTCAATGACGTTATGGGAAAGAATGCCTGTACGGGTGTTTCCTCCGTCTGGTCTTCGAAAGAGACGAAAGACTATAGAAGAAACGGAATATTACACGTTCGCAACACAATATTTTCGTTTCAGGATGAAGATATGAAAAATTCACAGATGGAATATCAAATATGGAGGAGGGGGCCCATGATAAATGTTTGTAAGGCGCCTCTGTGTGTGTGTGTGTGGGGGGGGGGGGGGTTGGCTTGAAACTTAAGCTTTATTAGCTGCATAGTAAATTAGCTGCATAGCTGCTCTACCCAATATATTCAACAACTATTTATTTATCTGCATTATCACGAAATGAAGTTTGAATGCTGTTAGAACTAGTGCTGGGATGTAACATCGAAGTAGATCAAGGTCAGTGTTATTGAGGATATCTAGGTGTGAATCCTGTCATGCTGGCTCAACGTTCCGGAATGAGGCGAAACTCAATCAGATAGTATAATACTACCTCGATGGCGAAACTAGTGGAAGTCGCAACAAATGCATTCACTGCACGTCCTTGAGATGTTGTCTTCTTTTTTTCTCTTTCTTTTGATGAATACATAGCTATTACGCTACTGCATCGAGGTAATTGTTAAAATCTGACGCGTCCAGAATATGATTTCTCTTTAGATTAAAAACTTTTTCAAATAATGGGAGAAACAATAATACAAATTAGAACTTTCTTTAGAACTTGATATGGTTGAAATTCCATTTGCTGCGGTTACAAATTAAAAAATAAAAAAGACGCATATCAAATTTTATAGCATTTTTTTATTATTATTATTCTTTCCTAAGATATCTCTCTTTCTGTGTGGAAAGAATGTCTAATATCTCGAGAACGGCTCATAATAACTCCTATATAAGAGTTTTCATTCATTTCTGGTATTTCACGAAGCATTCACAGATTTAATAGTTGTAATCCTATTTAATTTTTCATATCAAAATATATTTTATTCAAAATTGAAGATTTACAGAGCATTATTTCTTATAAAGAAATAGAATAATAGAATAGATATGAAGGAACAGGAAGGAAATATAGTCAATGCTGGATAATGGTTATTTGATTTACGCTATGGATGTAAGGGGGGGGGGGGATACTAAAATGGTATTGTTAGCCAGATGATTCCAATTTATCGACACCCCAGATTTGTTGCTAGCGAAAAAAAATATTTTTTTTAAAAATAAATTTAATATTGAAAGCTAGTGAATAACTAGTGAAGGAAAACTAATATTAAATTACAATGCTGCAGACAATATCATCCTATAAAGTTTTTTCGCAATAAAATTTGAAGTACTAGAATATCGAGCATGTAGGGCCATATTTAGAGAGAAGAAAGCTGAGCAGCTGCCCAGAGCGGTAGATTTTAGGGAGCGGCAGTTTTTTTTAAACTTGTATTACATATCTATATAATAGCAGGCAATGTCTGTCTGTGTGTCTTATACACTATAGGCTCAGCGACCCCGCATCGCAGAGCTACGAAATTTGACAATCGGAGACCCGGGGGGGAGTGGGAAGGTGACACGTGAAATCCGATTTTTAAAATTTGAATTATTATTTTTGTTATTTGATGTTTTATGCGATTTCGACCGTTTTCCCCCCTTTTTCCTCCAACATCCAGACGTCGTAGAAAGAAAAAACAAATCACACGACCGGAAAGAGCAGACAATTACGAGTAAAAATATATCAATTTCAAATCTCAGGGACAAATTCTAATATTTTTTAAAGATTTTAAAACAGAAGTCACTTTCGGCTAAAAAAAACAAAAAAACTTTCGTTTTTAAATTCGCGCGTCGGAAAAAGTACCGACAATTTCGACTAATAATTTACAATTTTAGAAAGCTCAAAGATCAGGCTTTCTTATAAGCCCAATCTGGTCGAGAAATAAGAAAAAGTAGCCGCACGATCCGGATTTTAAGGAAGTAATGATTTTCAATTTCTCGGCCAAACCGCGAAAGCAGGGACCGATTTTTCACCCACATGCGCGCGTAGACGCACGGTGTTTCTAATGTGGAGGGGAGGTGGGCGAGTTTCTGACGTCACGGTTCTGACGAGGTTGCGTCAGATACGCATAGCGAAATCGAATGGAACATTCGATATTTGTGCCTGCCAAATAATGAATGCACGATCAAAGAGATCCCTTTCCTAGGGTTACAGGTATAGAAATTCTCAGAATCTCACAGTTCGCAAACATTAGAATAAATTCACTTTACAAATCAATTTTCAAACCCCCCCTCCCCCCTAGAACATTATTTTCATCTTAAAATTTCATTATTAGTTTTAACGTCATTAAACTAAAACAAACTTTGTTAACTCCACGGGGTTATGGCGCCAGTGAGTTTGCCACGGTCAGAATTTTCAAGGGTAGCGAACAGGCTGGTCGCCGAAGGCGGCTAGTTCAAAATAAAACAGTAAAATAACAATAAAGAAAAGTCATACCTGCTATATTCCTTGCTCAACATACCCTCTGAATTTGGTGGGTTCAGACGCAGTAAGATATTGTATACAAACAATTTATTTTCTTTCTTTCTTTTTTTATTTATTTATTTATTTTTTATTTTTCACATTTTGTAGCAAATCTTTAACTATTTCGCAGCTTCTAGTCAGCATTGAAATCATTTAAACACATTTTTCAGTAAAGATAATTGAAAAAAACAAAACTCGCCTATAAGGGGCGTCCCCCAAAATATGGAAGACATTCTTATTGCAGATACTAACATCCATAGACCGCTCTCGCACTTATTATTTACTCGTCAGCATGCAATAGCCGGTCCATGAATGATGGTGTCTGCAACGGGGGTGTCTTCCATAAAGATAATTTAACTGTCACTCAAGTCCCTCTCTGTAACACGATGGTCCGCTCGAGAAAAATATTGCAGAAACTTAATTAAGGATGACGAGGCTATCAGCAAAGCACTGTTATCAGTCATAGAGAATTAAAGTGAAAAGTTCCTGGCTCTTTACGTGGGTTATTGGAAAGAATGGAAATGGAGTACGAAGTTTACAAGTAGCTGGGCCGGAAACAACTTGAATATCTTCCTAACTAAAATTGTGCAGACTGAAGGTCTGTAAAAGAAACGTGCCAGTGTAAGGAAACTCAAGAAATTTTTTGATGAATCTGATTCATATTTTGAGAAAACTAATGAATGAGAGTGTAGTCCGCTACAGAGAATTATTCTATTGATTTTGGACAAGTTAATCTTGCAATTGGACAAGAGAGTTTCCTCCTACCCGAACTTCATGAGCCATTTAAGTATTGTCAAACCCGAAGCAGCTTAGCCCATCTGGAATCCAAAAGGAATCATCCAAACTTCCTCGAATCTACAATTCAAACATTGGGGAGTTAGCGTGAGTACTTGAGTGCTTACACTTTAAAAGCTTTTTTTTATGGCCAAGAAAGTGAAAACGTGCCCCACTCACTCCCACAGCTGTACAAGATGGCGCAAGCCAAAATCCGAGACCCAAACATGACATAGCTCTGAAAATTTACATAAGTGCTCCAGCTTCCAACTGCTCAGCAGAGAGATCAAAATCCTAGATCCAAACATGACACAGCTCTGAAAACATGACATAGCTCTGAAAATTTACATAAGTGCTCCAGCTTCCAACTGCTCAGCAGAAAGATCAAAATCCTAGATCCAAACATGACACAGCTCTGAAAACATGACATAGCACTGAAAATTTACACAAGTGCTCCAGCTTCCAACTGCTCAGCAGAGAGATCAAAATCCTAGATCCAAACATGACACAGTTCTGAAAACATGACATAGCTCTGAAAATTTACATAAGTGCTCCAGCTTCCAACTGCTCAGCAGAAAGATCAAAATCCTAGATTCAAACATGACAGCTCTGAAAACATGACATAGCTCTGAAAATTTACATAAGTGCTCCAGCTTCCAACTGCTGAGCAGAGAGATCAAAATCCTAGATCCAAACATGACACAGCTCTGAAAACATGACATAGCTCTGAAAATTTACGTAAGGGCTCCAGCTTCCAACTGCTGAGCAGAGAGATCAAAATCCTAGATCCAAACATGACACAGCTCTGAAAATTTACATAAGAACTCCAGCTTCCAACTGCTCAGCACAAAGATAATTTTTACTTTCCTTATATACATAATGTATAAGGAAAGTATTGTGACGGGGTCGAAAATTCGAATTCGAGTTTTCGACGGGAGAGCACGTTTCAAGCATCCCTGATCACGAATCAAACATTTTTGAAGTGATGTCTGTGTGTGTGTGTGAAAGTATGTGTGTGTGTGTCAGTGAGTCTGTGGAGACGATAACTGACGAACGAATGTACCGATTCGAACCAAATTTGGTACAAAAATCACAATCCGTAAACATTGGAAGCCTATTGTTTTTATACGCAATCGAATGTTCAGAACTCCCCTAAATTTTCGAATGAAATTTTAAAAAAATCGTCAAAAAATCAAAACCACTAAGAAAGTTACGCAAATAGACATTTCTTATATAATTTTTCATTAGAAAACGATTGGCATAAATTTTAGAACGCTAACACGAACCGCTCTCGAGATATTGCACATTTTCTAAAAAAATTATCAAAAAGTCATAAAATAAAGAAAATTATTTCCTATTGAGAAACATGTTCACTTTTCATATGTAACACCATACGATAAATTGGGTGACATCATTCTCGTGGATCTAGCTCGTTCCATTCATGAAAAAAGATACTTTGAGTAATACGTTTGTATTTGAACGCCAATAGTCATTTGTCTGTTGTAAGAATAACTTATTTCTTCGTCCATAATTCTTGGCGAGATTTTGGCGACGAATTTGGCGGAATGTCGCCAACTTGGCGACTTTTTGAAATGTTGCCAAATTAACGAAAATCTCTCCAAATGAATGAAAATGACGCTAAATCAATGGAAATGACGACTAATACGCGAAAATTCAATATCTTGGAAAGAATATAAATATCTACTATAAGAAAAACCTATTTTTTGTACTGTAAAAGTAGTAAATTCAGTACATTATATAAGGAAAGTCATGTGTTGCCCACATCAGATTTTTTGTTATTGGGCGCATAAAAAACTGCTTAATAACATCTCAAATAAAAGATGGCATTTAGTCACCTTGCTTTTCTTGCTAATGAGTTTGACCTAACAGTGAAACTGGACCATGAAGAAGTGATAGTTATTTGGCCATGATAGAGGAAGGAGGAAGCCTTTTGTAATCTGAAGTAGTGTTCTGGCTCCTAGTAACAGAAAAAACTTTTTTAAAGCTAATATAAGTTCTTTGTGTTCATTTGCATTCATAATTTCAGTTAGCTTAAAAACTAAACATGATAGTTATGGTTTTGCTCTCAAATCTCAACTTTTAACACACACACTGAAACGGAGAGACAGAAATACCATGTATTGTTTTTAGATAAGCGTAAGAAGTTATCGAAATAAAATAAAAACATCCTATGTATATTTTTTATGTGGAAAAGGGCATCAAAAAATTTTTTTTGTCCAGGGGCGCCAGGATTCCTAAATACGTACCTACGAGCATGCTATTATGATTTTTTTCTTATTTATATGTATAACTCCTTTGAATCTATAATCATATTTTGTATTTTTCTTTCAGAATCAGTAAAGGGGTTATTGTTTCAGGCCGCCCGTTATTTACTACTTCGATGATAATTTCGTCTTTTTTATCCAGAATAGAAGGAAGAGATTTACAACTCAAGCGGATGTGACATCTGACCTGAGCTTATTCCATTCACTTTTGTATTTTACGATTCATTCATTTCACGTGTCTCACAACCGTCCTGGAATGAGTACCGGAGATAGATTCATTCCATTTAGACTCTTAGGGAAAATCTATCCGAATTTCCATTTTTCGCTTACTATATGTTGGCCGCCATGTTCTTAAAAAAAATGTCTTGTGTAAAATAAAGTACACTTTGTTTCTTATTGCATGAAGATTCTCTGTGTTTCCATTGTTTGGATTTTATTTCGACTCCCCCCCATACTATATATTGGAAGGAATAAATAATTGATAAAAATTACGCTAAATTAATTAAACTGATGACTGATTGACTTCCGTAACGCTTGGTGAAATTTTGGTGACGAATTTAGCAGAATATCGCCAGCTAAATGTTGTTGGCTTTTAAATGTTGCCAAATTGACGAAAGCGTCGCCAAATTGAAAAAAAAAAGTGTCACCAATTTGATAAAAATAATGTTAAATCCGTGAAAATAACGACTAGCTGATGAAAATTCAATATCTTGGAAAGAACATAAGAATCGACTATAAGAATAACCCATTTCTCCGTCTGTCTGTAATTCTTGGCGAAATATTGCTCCATTGACGAAAATCCTGCCAAATTGATAAAAATTATGCTATATGGGAGGTAATGTTTTGCAAATTTTGAATTCCATCATATGATGAGCATATCTTCTAGTATATAAGAAATGCTCTTCTCTCCGTTTGTCTATAACACTTGGCGATACATTTAGCGAAATATCGCCAACTTGGTGATATTTCGTTTCAGATTGCAGAAAAAAATATCGTCAAAATTGCAAAAATGACACCATGTCAATGAAAATGACGCATAATTGATGAATTAATCATTAAAATATTTTAAAATATAGACTTTTATTACATATTGAGGATGCTATCAATATTGATAATTGTTTATTTAGAGTTACCTAAATTATTAGTTAATTGGGTACTTCGAAATAGTTTTGCATGTTATATTGTTATCTGGAAAAGCGCCGAATATATATATGTGTGTATGTATATATATATATATACACAGAGAGAGAGAGATTGATTTTACTTTATATATATATATATATATATATACAAGTAAGCCATATGGCAGAACACAGCGTTAAACCTGAGAAGCAAATGAAAAGCGAGTAATACTGAGACAAAAAGGCGCAATGCAACACTATAATGTCTTGTACACATATAAGTTTCAAAAAGAACAAATCGTGGAAAAAGCCAACAGGGATATACGAAAAGGCCTAGGGGATTGTGACCCCTAGTTCCCGGTTATAGTCGACTTTTACTCCTTAGTAAACACTCCCGGAACCGATATATGCCTGAGGCCCGATTTCCGTGAAGCATCAGAACAAAATACGCATCCGGCACGAAGAAACGAGGGCATACAAAGTAAAAGGTCTGCATCCAAGATGGGAAAAGATGAAAAGCATAATAGCCATTCTAAGGTGAAAGATATAAACGTCACACAACATGATGAACGAGCCATACGAAATGGTAAGTGAAAAAGCGCCCGTAGTCGGTAAAAACGTTGCCACATTGGATTATATATCTAAGGTGTTGCCAAAATCAGTACGAAATGCGTCTTCTTCGGTATTGTGCATAACATTATAATAATGTTTGATGAAGCCCATAGGATAATTCTGTCTTATTGCCTCACGATAAAGATTGCGTCGCATTTGACAATGTATGCAGTCTAGCATTGCGTAAGAAATGATTCACTATGACGTTACGAAAAATAGCACAACTCAGATTTGATTTCCAATTGATGATGCAATTGATTTCAATATCGAAGTGCATTTGTTTGTCGTAAAGTCGTGTGTATATGGGTTCGTTTTCCGTGAAGTTGATAGTAATATCGAGGTAATTAATTTCGTTTTTTTTAACACTTTACAACAAAGTTGAAAAGTGTTTATGACTTTGTTCATTCTGTCTGTCTGTCTGTCTGTCTGTCTGTCCGTTAGCACGATAACTGCCGTAAAAATGAGTTTATCAAAATGAAATTTTAGTATGTTGTTCAGACGGTCTGTAGGACCTATGGGAATATAAATAAATAATATCACCCAATTAGTTTTTTATTGAACCCGGGTTGAAAAAATGAAATACATTGAACCCTATGGGACCTAATTTTTCAAACATTTTTTAAGTAAATTTAAAATTCACGAATTGCTTCGAAATTTTTAGGAAATATTCACATTATCCCATAGAATATATAAAAAAAAATTCAGTAAAATATGTTAAGTAGTTTTTTAATTAAAAAAATTATTTAATATAGGGAAAAAAACAAATTAAATTAAATTCTGACTTTGGGATATCTTCCAGAAAGAAAAGAGAGAGATATTATATAATAAATATCTCTCCATTTGTTTAAACGTTTTGCATATGGGAGTGGCTTCATATTTTAAAACAAATTTGGTAGATAACAATTTTTCATTTTTTTTAAATTTTATATAACTCTTCATGATAAATTTAATTGATGGCATTTTAAATGCACTTTCCTACGTCCTAGAGAGTTAAAATTTGGTACACAGCTTAAATTTGTTGAACATTTTATTCGACAAAAATTTGATGGATCTTTAAATATAGATCATACATTTTTTTCGAAATGGCCTGAAAATAATCCCCGTTCACTTCTATAAATCATTGGTGTAATATTGTTAAAAATTCTGATGTGGACAGCACATGTCTTTCTCTGCAGACTCATATTCGTTCTCTTTATTTATTCAATGATAATTTGAGTTTATCTGCACAACATAAGTATTTTAAATGACATTGAATTTACACGTTAAACTTAAATTTGGTTCTCATTTGATAGCTAGACTTATTGTCAAAGGTGGCGTAGCGAAAACGCGAAAAAACTAGAATATCTCAAGAACGGCTAGTCCTAGAGTAATGGGGTTAGTCTTATTCTTTTTGTTGTCAAAAATCACATATAAAATAGGAATTTAATTGATATAATTGAGCACACGTAGTCTTTTATTTTTATATATAACGATTTTTGCTGGCCATTTCGCAAAAATAGCCCGTTCCTTTTTCCCGAATCGTAGTAGAATAACCTACAAATGATTTATATACAAAATTTTGTTAAATTTGGTATATAAATCACTTGTAGGTTATTGAAATATTATACTCCAAATTTTGTTAAATTTGGTTCATTAGTTTTTAGCTAGAGTGGATAAAGGCAATTTCTGCGGCCATTTCGCAAAGAAGGCAGATTCTTTTATTACGAATCGTACTATAATCTAATGAACATCAGGATTTCCCACAAAAAACATACCTACCAAATTGTATGAAATTCGGTCCATTAGTTTTTCAATTAGAGTGGATGTAATATCCACACAGACACACAGAAACATACACAGATACACCCTTACACACACAGACGTCTTCCTAAAAGTAGTTTTTTCGTGTTCTAGAAGTCCCAAAACGTGTAGATACTTTGAAAATTCGAGTTCCGATCTTCGGCACGATTCCAATACTTTGAGTACATACACATACACATATATATTATCTGTGTATTATCTGTGTATCTAAATTCCGTGCCTATGCAATTACAATAGTTGTGATTTTAAATGATCCCTAAACTTTTATTATTTCTTCAAGGAAGCCTAATTTTAACATATGCAGAATGCAAATATCTCAAGCGATTGTAAGATGAATTACATAAGAATTGCTGAATTTTTTTCACACAAAATTATTTAGCTCTGGAGTCTGGAATACAAGTTATATGAATGAAATATTCATTGATTTTGCATAAAGAATCAGATGATTTATATTTCGATACAGTTTTAAATATTTAAGTATAATAAATTACTGTAGTACTGTGATAATGTAAAAGATATTACCACTGAATGAATCACATTTTAGAAATTTTTAAATGAAATTACATTTCAGTTGGAAAGTGTTTCATAATCAATGCTTATGCATGATTGATCTTTCTTGTTATTTATTGAAATTGGTCTGTAGAGCTGTTGTGAAAATAAAATGGTCTGAAACGAATATTTGAAATCAAAATAGACTCTACGACATGCTGGAGAAAAAATCATTATAAATAAAACAGGTACTAAATAGGTATAAATACCCTTTCCTTGTTCCATATATAAGGAAAGCAATTGTAAAAAGGATTACATGTTGTGAAAGTCTGGTAACTATAAGCTTTTAACTACACCCTAAGATTAAAATTGGTTTAAAGTGTTATAAATCATATATGTAATATAGGTACTTAAGGTACTAATTCTCTTGTTCCCTGTATAAACATACATGGTGTAAATGCATGAATGGAGTATTAGACGAAAAGCTTCAAACTGAAAAAATTGCACATGGAGCTAGGCCTTTCTGTCTCCCAAAAATTTTTTTATGAGAAAAAGAATAGAATATGATTGAAAAAAGTGAAAAATATTTCTGAAACCATGTACGTTATCAAGGGCCATACCTGGTTCTGTAATACTGAATTTCTACGTTTCTATATATATATGACCCACACAGCTTCTTGGAGTAGATACATAATATAATTCATGCTTTTAGCAATGTTTATTTCAACAGCAGGTCAATATAGCTAATTCTGTTCAGAAAGTTGTTTGAGATATATTTCAGTGATATAAACTATATTATTAACTTTTATTCTCGGAGAAAACTTTCATGGACAATATAGTTAACGGAAAAGAAGTTTCAAAATACTTAGATGATGAAGCTATGTTTATGTTTACACACGTGGAAAACTGATTGTATAACACCTATTGTAACGCATTCTGAATTTCAATAAGTTTCTTCAAAGAAGCCAAGAATACAAATATCTTCCCAGGATCAGAATCTTGCGTCTCAAAATGAAAATAGAAATATCCCTGTATCAAGTTTATAAAGAATTTTCGAAATAGGATTTACTTTCAACCACGGTAAATGAAATGTTTCTACAAGTCACGTGCGATAAGTTTGGAACTGTATACATTTACAGAATCCTGCTTTTGAAGTTTTAAAAAAGAAAAACTATTTATTCAGTTTGTAAACCAATTGTCACGGCTGTAATACAAGGTAGGATCAAAAAGTTCGGAGACTGTGCTGATATCTCTAACCCTGATTGGAGGAAAAGGGAACTATTTTACCGTGGCGTAGAGGCACATGTGACGCGAGATGTGAAAAGGAAGAAGCAGGTGTTTTTCCAGACAATGCGTGTCAGTGAATTGTAGTCGTTCGCGTGCGTCGAAAACGGAAATGGCGTTTGAAGAACAACGCACGAATATCAAATTCTGCCAACGCTTGGGAAAATCGCCGGCAGAAACATTGCACCTGCGGGATTTTGGATCTTTGTTTTCGAAGTATAATAGTTATAATTTTGACATTTTAGTCACGATTTTCACTAAGCGAAAAAAAAATGGATGCCATACTTTATTTTGCAATGAATCACGTGATCTCTACATATAATATGGGTGTAAGTTATTATTTCAATTTTTATTTAAAAAACTACTTAACGTATTTTGATGATTTTTTTTTACACATTTTACGTGATAATTTGAATATTTCCTAAAAGTATCAAATCAATTTGTGATCGGCGGTGGCTATGATAATCCTACAAGTACATATAATTAGATTTTGGACCGAGCTCTTAGTTTTCGAAGTATAGTGCTGTTTATAAGTTTGACATTTTTATTACTTTCCTTATATACATAATGTATAAGGAAAGTATTGTGACGGGGTCGAAAATTCGAATTCGAGTTTTCGACGGGAGAGCACGTTTCAAACATCCCTGATCACGAATCAAACATTTTTGAAGTGATGTCTGTGTGTGTGTGTGTGTCAGTGAGTCTGTGGAGACGATAACTGACTAACGAATGGACCGATTCGAACCAAATTTGGTACAAAAAATCACAATCCATAAACACTGGAAGCCTATTGTTTTATACGCAATCGAATGTTCAGAACCCCCCTAAATTTTCGAATGAAATTTTGAAAAAATCGTCAAAAAATCAAAACAACTAATAAAGTTACGCAAATAGACATTTCTTATGTAATTTTTCATTGGAAAACGATTGACATAAATTTTAGAACGCTAACATGAACCGTTCTCAAGATATTGCGCATTTTTCAAAAAAATTATCAGAAAGTCATGTAAAATAAAAAAAAAATATTTCCTATTGAGAAACACGTTCACTTTTCATATGTAATACCATGCGATAAATTGGGTGACATTATTCTCGTGGATCTAGCTCGTTCCATTCATGAAAAAAGATACTTTGAGTAATACTTTTGTATTTGAACGCCAATAATCATTTATCTGCCGTAAGAATAACTTATTTCTTCGTCCATAACGCTTGGCGAGATTTTGGCGACGAATTTGACGGAATGTCGCCAATTTGGCGACTTTTTGAAATGTTGCCAAATTAACGAAAATCTCCCCAAATGGATAAAAATGACGCTAAATCAATGAAAATGAAGACTAATTGTCGAAAATTCAAAATCTTGGAATTTACTATAAGAAAAACCTATTTTTTTACTGTAAAAGTAGTAAATTCATTACATTATATAAGAAAAGTCATGTGTTGCCCACATCAGATTTTTTTTACCTGGGTTTTCGAATGGGTGGGAAGTTGTAATATTTAAAATATCAGGATAGTTGCAGTTCAATCTGGTCACTTACTTCTTGGTGAGATATTGGTGCATAAGTACGAGATATTTTATTTTGTTTAAAAAAATTAGAAAGTTAAATGCACTTGGGGATTCTAAAGACATTTAATGATGGGTGAGGTTTGAACAGAATAGATGAAAATATATGTATTTAAGTACATATATATGTGACAGATAACTTTTAATAATTTGCTTGCAAAGTTTCCAGGTCTATGGGCTGAGCAATGAATGTACCTACCGATATTCAAATTTTAAGCTTAGATATATTAGAGGAAAAAGTGGAACTCTTAAATATATGTGCTTTTATAGTATCCTGGAAGTTTGTTCACACACTTTCAAAAATAAAATTGCAATATGAGTGATATATTGAGTGCTATTTAAAATAACTCTTCATTCCTGATATTTTTCAATATTCTTTAAAACCAATTTTTTTATTTAGATTAGTTTTTTGGACATTTGAAAAAGATTTCACTTATTTTTAACAAAAATATAGGTTTCAAATGACTACTCGCTTATCCAAATTAAACACTTTTAATTTCTTTGAAATTTCAAATTCAAAAAAATTTAAATGTTTACTAATTTTATGGAGAAGCATGTTTTTTTTTAATGTTTTATAGAATATATCATTGGAAGTGTTTAACCCCTACGTAAAATATGTCTCGGTGGATCTTGGAAAACCCTCCGGTCCCTGTACTATTACGTTAATTCTGCATCATACGGCAGATTCAGTAATTATTACTTTCCTTATATACATAATGTATAAGGAACGTATTGTGACGGGGTCGAAAATTCGAATTCGAGTTTTCGATGGGAGAGCACGTTTCAAGCATCCCTGATCACGAATCAAACATTTTTGAAGTGATGTCTGTGTGTGTGTGTGTGTGTGTGAAAGTATGTGTGTGTGTGTGTCAGTGGGTCTGTGGAGACAATAACTGACGAACGAATGGACCGATTCGAACGAAATTTGGTACAAAAATCACAATCCGTAAACACTGGAAGCCTATTGTTTTTAAACGTAATCGAATGTTCAGAACCCCCTAAATTTTGGAGTGAAATTTTGAAAAAATCGTCAGAAAATCAAAACCGCTAATAAAGTTACGCAAATAGACATTTCTTATGTAATTTTTCATTGGAAAACGATTGACATAAAATTTAGAACGCTAACATGAACCGTTCTCGAGATATTTCACATTTTTCAAAAAAAATTATCAAAAAGTCATATAAAATAAAAATATATATTTCCTATTGAGAAACATGTTCACTTTTCATATGTAATACCATGCGATAAATTGGGTGATATCATTCTCGTGGATCTAGCTCGCTCCATTCATGGGAAAAGATACTTCGAGTAATACTTTTGTATTTGAACGCCAATAGCCATTTATCTGTTATAAGAATAACTTATTTCTCCGTCAGTAAAGCTTGGCGAGATTTTGGCGGAATGTCGCCAACTTGGCGACTTTTTGAAATGTTGTCAAATTAACGAAAATCTCGCCAAATGGATTAAAATGACGCTAAATCAATGAAAATGACGACTAATTGTCGAAAATTCAATATCTTGGAAAGAATAGAAGTATTGACTATAAGAAAAACCTATTTTTTTTACTGTAAAAGTAGTAAATTCATTGCATTATATAAGGAAAGTCATGTGTTGCCCACATCAGATTTTTTTATTTTAATTTATAAATTATCTTTTCTTCTCTGTGCATTGAAGAACATTTACAAAACTTTGAAATCAAAAATATTTTGATTTAAAAGCACTTTCATTTTCTGAATGTTACCTATTATTAATTCAAATCATATAACATTATCCTATTATACTCTCAGAATGTGCCTAAAAGAGCGTTTTAAAAACTGGGATCACTCTCTCAACGGCTTTTCATCGCTACTATCAGCTATTGCATGCTTGGAAAGAGAATAAGAAGAACAAAATGCCTCCATGGATGCGGCTATATGCATTGGGGTTGTGATCGTTTCCTAATAGGATGAGCGTGCTACACAATTTTGCAATTTGAATATGTTTTTTTCTATCTTGCATTAGCGCCGATAAAAATTTTTTAACTTTTAAAATTCCTCGGTAGGGACTGTTTAATCGCGTTATCTCCGAAAGAGCATATGTATACAGTTTTCTATTTGTAGAGCTAACTTTTACATTTCTCGCATAATTTGTTCAACAATTCAGCAATTATTTATTTGTAACTCTGGACTTTACTTTGGGCCCTTTATATTGCATGTCAGCGGAAGTTTGATAAACATATAGCCAGCCAACTCAGACTGTTACTATCGAGCTAATAGTAAGCATTTTCGTTAAAATAGCTCTACAGTAATCTATATATATATAAAATTGAAAATCTGTCTGTCTGTCTGTTTGTCCCACCATCACGGGAAAAATATGTAAAATTGAAAATCTGTCTGTCTGTTTGTTCCACTATCACGGGAAAACGACTGAACCGAATTTGATGAAATTTTGTGGGTAGCCTGGAAATAGCCCCACTTAAAATTTAGTCTGTGTTTTGAGTTTCTACGACCAGTGGTTCTCGAGATATTAGTGAAAAACGAAATTTTCGAGGTGGTATTTTTACTTTCCTTATTTTAATGTATAAGGAAAGTATTGTGACGGGGTCGAAAATTCGAATTCGAGTTTTAGACTGGAGAGCACGTTTCAAGCATTACTGATCACGAACCGAACATGTTTGAGGTGATGTGTGTGTGTGTGTGTGTGTGTCAGTGAGTCTGTGGAGACGATATCTGGAAGCCTATTGTTTTAAAACACAATTGAATGGTCAGAACCCCCAAAATTTCCGAGTGAAATTTTGAAAAAATCACTAAAAAATCAAAACTTTTAATAAAGTTACGCAAATAGACATTTCTTATGTAATGTTTCCTTAGAAAACGATTGGACATAAACTTTAGAACGCTAGCATGAACCGTTCTCGAGATATTGCACATTTTTCAAATAAATTTATCAAAAAAATCCCATAAATAAAAACAAATATTAACTGTTGCGAACCATGTTCACTTTTCATATGTAATATCATGCGATAAATTTGGTGACATCATTCTCGTGGATCTAGTTCGTTCCATTCATGAGAGAAAAAAAAAATTGAGTAATATTTTTGTATTTGAACGCCAGTAGTCATTTATCTGCTATAAGAATAACTCATTTCTCCATCCATAACGCTTGGCGAGATTTTGGCGACGAACTTGGCGACTTTTTTTAATGTTGCCAAATTAACGAAAATCCCAAATGTATAAAAATGACGCTAAATTAATGAAAATGACGGCTCATTGACGGAAATTCAATATCTTGGAAGGAATATAAGTATCTACTATAAGATTAACCTATATTTTTTTAACTGTAAAAGTAGTAAATTCATTGCATTATATAAGGAAAGTCATGTGCTACCCACATCAGATTTTTTTAATTATCACAGAACTACAACAATTTATTTTATTTGAAAATTCAAAACTTCCTCGAAAAAAAATGAACTTTATTCAAATGACGTCATCGAAATATAAATCATCTGACTCTGTATGTAAAAGAGTGAATATTTTAGTCATTCACTTTTACTCCAGACTCCAGAGTTAAATAATTTTGCATGAAACATTTCAGCAATTCTTATACAACTCATCTTACAATCACTTGGTTACATTCTGCATCTATTAAAATTAAGCTTCGTTGTAGAAATAATCAAAGTTTGATGATCATTTAAACTAAAAAATATTCTAATTGCGTTGGCGCAGAATATAGATGCACAGAAAATATGCAAAACTAAAGCGGTTTTAGGACGGATGCAACACTAAATATAAATTTAAAAGAACTTTAAACATCACGATGTTTATTCTGGGAAAAAATATGAATGCCATATTTTATTTTGAAGTGGGTCACGCGATCTCTTCATATTATGGGCGCAATTATTATTTTAATTTTTATTTAAAAAACTATGAAACATATGCTGAAATTTATTTTATATATTTTATGGGATAATTTGAATATTTTCTAAAATTTTTGAAGCAACTTGTGAATTTTGACTTCGCTTAGAAAATGTTTGCAAATTTGGTCCCATTGGGTTGAATGTATTTCACTTTTTCAACCAGGGTTCAATCCAAAATTAATTGGGTGGTATTATTCATTTTCATTCCCATATGCCACACAGACCGTCTCAACAACATACTAGAATTTCATTTTGATAAAATTATTCTTACGACAGTTATCGTGCGAATGGACAGACAGATAGAATGACCAAAGACATAAACACTTTTTTTTAACTATGTTGTAAAGTGTTAAAAAGCATTTAAAGTATAAAAATTTGATGTGGGCAGCACATGATTTTTCTCTACAGACTCAAAATCATTTTCTTAATTTTTTTTCATGATACATTAAATTCCATTTAATAACATGAATACTTTTCTAATCTATATAAATAAAATTGAAAATCTGTCTGTCTAACGGCTGAATTGAATTTGATGAAATTTTGTGGGTAGCCTAGAAATAGCCCCACTTAAAATTTAGTCTGTGTTTTGAGTTTCTACGACCAGTGGTTCTCGAGATATTAGTAAAAAACGAAATTTTTGTTTGTTTCATCATCACGGGAAAACGGCTGAACCGAATTTAATGAAATTTTGTAGATAGCCTTGAAATAGCCCCCCATAAATTTTGTCCAAGTTTCGAATTTCTAAGAGCAGGGGTTGTCGAGATATTAATAAAAAACGGAACTTTTTCCTAAGAGTTCTACTCTCCAACTCCGTGGTTTATCCAAACAGAAAGGATGAAACTCGTTTGATTAAAACGTCAAAATGAAATAAAACTTTATTTCCGAGTTTGATGCAGGATTTGTGCATTAATTAGTCACTATCGGGAAAACATGAATTGTTTAAAACATGAATTTAAATGGAAAAATCTACCTCCTAGGATTATCTTTCACAAGCTTTCACTCAACGATGAAAAGTATAAAGAAATCAAAATGGCTATTTAATTTCGCATTTTATGAGGAAAATTCTATCTTATATCATGTTGCTAGGCAACGGAATGAAATTAAATGTGTTGTTAATATTTATTATTATTTTTCTATTTGAATAATAAATAAATGGATGTAAAAATATATTTTATAAATGAACGGTTTGATTGTTCTTTTAATTATATAAATTGCGGACTGCGTACATCACTTTCATTTATTTTAGCAAAGAGGTTTCAAGCTCATATATTGTGTTTAGCTAATAAACTCATATATTGTGTTTACCCAATAAATTCATTTAGCCGATTGTTGAAACAGAAAAAGAGTAGAACGGGTGTATCTTATACAATTTTAGTGTTTTCATTTAGTATATACAAACGGGAACAGGATATTTTATTCCTCAGATCTGCAAATTCAGAGCTACGAATTTGGCGAAATATCGCTAACTTGGTAACTTTTCTTAAACTTTACCAAATTAGCGGAAATTTCTCCAAATTGATAAAAATGACGCAAATCAATGAAATTAAATTTGTTTTTTTAGAATAGAGTACTGAAATGATGTTTCGTTAGCATTTGTCGGTCAGTCCATCCATCCTACTTAGTAACATATTTAACGAATTTTTTTAATATCACCAAATTGATAAAAATATTTGTAAATCCATAAAAATATCATGGAATTAATAAAATTGCGCTTAATAAATGAAATTAATTGTGTTTTGTTAGGGGATAGTATTGTTAAGACCCAGACCGTCCGACCTACCAGAAAGGTGTAAGGTAACTGTTTGGACGGCCGGAGGGGATAGTATTGTGATGATGTTTCGTCAATCTGTCGCAAAATGGGATTATCAGTTCTACAGTCCCACTTGGCGATGAATTTGGCGATTGTTTAAGTTATCGCTAAATTGACGAAAATGTCGCCAAACTTTCCATGGAGATAGCATTATTCAGACGATATGATTTCCATCAATTTATTTGAAGCAAATGATATCATGTCGCTTAGCAACGGATCCAATGTGTTATGTGCCATACGATTTTTATTAAATCTTTTCCGATTTGAATAATAAAGATATGTATATAAAATAAATTTCATTGACATTGCATTTTTGATTGGATGATATCAATTACGGTCTCCAGGTTTAAACATTATTATCATTGATATTTTCGGGGACTGTTGATTCAGGGATTATTGATATTTTCAAGTTATTATGCCATTGTTTATTTATGACGAAAATTGTAGAAACTCATATATAGTACGTTGTACGAGTAATCTTCTACAAATGCACTGATATATCTTCTAATCTACGAGAATATAAATTGTACAGATATATTGGCATATATTTTGATATATATTGGCATATATTGGAATTAATTACGACCTTCTGGTATAAAGATTACTGGGATTATTGATATTTATAATTTATTACGTCATCTCTTTTATTTTGGCAAATATATTTGAGATTCATATTGTAATACGGGTAATCTTCTACTAACACACTGGCATATTTTCTAATCTGCGACAATATAAGTAGTACGGGGTTGCATATATTGATTCAATTCCTTTTTCTTTTTTTGTAAATTTGCTTACAAAAGAGGCCAGGATGTTTTATTCTTCAGATCTGCCCGTGAAGATAATTTTGCATAGTGAGAACAGATATTTTAAAACTTCTCTTTAGGAGCAATAAATTTAATATTTTAACAGAATTTGCACATGATTGCGAATTATAAGTTTCTTTATATTATATATTCCGTACGAAGAACGGGTATGCTGCTAGTCTACGGGTATGCTGCTAGTCTAACTAATAAAATTGAAAATCTGTCTGTCTGTCTGTCTGTTTGTCCCGTCATCACGGGAGAGCGGCTGAACCGAATTTGATGAAATTTGTGGGTAGCCAGGAAATAGTCCCACTTAAAATTTAGTCCATGTTTGGAGTTTCTACGATCAGTGGTTCTCGAGACTAGTAAAAAATGAAATGTTCGTTTGTCTCATCATCACGGGAGAACGGCTGAACCGAATTTAATGACATTTTGTGGATAGCCTTGAAATAACCCCCCATAAATTTAGCCCAAGTTTAGAGTATCTAAGACTAGGGGTTGTTGCGATATTAATGAAAAACGAAACTTTTTCCTAGGAGTTCTACTCTATAACTCCGTGGTTTATCCAAACGAATGCTTGAAAATCGTTTGAAGAATTAAAATTTTATCCCTGAGTTTGATGGGAGATTTTTTGCGCCAATTAGTCACTTTCTGAAAACATGAATTGTTTGAAACATGATTTAAATGGGAAATCTATTTCCATGGTTTATTTTCACAAGCTTTAACTGAACAATGAAAAGTATAAAGAAATCA
This sequence comes from Amaurobius ferox, assembly GCA_951213105.1. Lineage (NCBI taxonomy): Eukaryota > Metazoa > Arthropoda > Arachnida > Araneae > Amaurobiidae > Amaurobius > Amaurobius ferox. Next base: position 60,545,483 of record OX578143.1, on the reverse strand, counting down.
AAATGGCTATTTAATTTCGCAGTTTATGAGGAAGATTCTATCTTATATCATGTTGCTCAGAAACGCAATTAAATTAAATCTGTCTGTTAATTTTAATTATTATTATTTTGATTTGAATAATAAATAAATGGATATAAAAATATATTTTAGAAAAGAACGATTTGATTTTTCTTATAGCATTTTTGACTGGATAATATCAATTACGGTCATCAGGTTTAAACGTTATTATTATTGATATTTTCGGAAATTACTGATTCAGGGATTATGGATATATTCAAGTTATTATGCAATTGTTTTATTATGACAAAAATTATTTAAATTCATATATTGTACGTTGAACGAGTAATCTTCTACAAATACACGAGTATTTCTTCTAATCTACGAGAATATAAGTAGTATAGGTGTATTGGCATATGTTTTGATATATATTGGCATATATTGGAATCAATTACGACCTTCTGGTATAAAGAGTACGGGAATTATTGATTTTTCAATTTATTACGTCATCTCTTTTATTTTGGCAAATATTTTTGAGACTCATATTGTAATACGGGTAATCTTCTACTAACACACTGGCATATTTTATAATCTGCGACAATATAAGTCGTACGGGGCTGCATATATTGATTCAATTCCTTTTTTTTTTGTTTTGTAAATTTGCTTACAAAAGGGGCCAGGATGTTTTATTCTTCAGATCTGCCCGTGAAGATAATTTTGCATAGTGAGAACAGATATTCTTAAACTTCTCATTAGGAGCGATAAATTTAATATTTTAACAGAATTTGCACATGATTGCGAATTATAAATTTCTTTATATTATATACTCCGTACGAAGAACGGGTATGCTGCTAGTGTTATATACAATCTGCATTTGTAAAGCATCTTCTCCGTTTCATTTGGCAACTTAATGCACTTTAAAGTCTCCAGTTCCTCAAAGTTGCAAAAGACTAAAAGATCTCGAGAAGCTTTTCTGTCAAAATTACATGAAGAATAAGTATTTAATTAATGTATTTTAGCAATTTTAGTGATTTATTTCACATTCTCAGGTTCTGCAGCCATGTCGCAAATGAGGGTGGGTTACAATTTTCCAAATCTGCCAAAATCTAATCAGTTTCGGGATAATCCTCAAAGGACGTAATTTTATGAAATTTCATTAAATAATTTTTAACTACAGTTGAAAACGTCTTCAATTCCTCAAAATTAAAAAAAAAAACTTAAATATATCGAGAATGGTCCATCTTAGAGTAATGCGATTGGACTCATTTTTTTTATCTTAAAAATCACGTATCAAACAAGCATCTGATACATTTGTAGTATTTTATTTTAGATTTTTGCGATTTTTGCGGAACATTTCTAAAAAAATGGCGGATTCTTTCTTTTTTATTGTTTTTCCCCCGAATCGCACCAAAATCTAATGAGCACAAGGGTATCCCACAATATACTATGTAAAATTTGGTTATTTAGTTTCTTAGCTAGATTGGATACATGCGATTTTAGCGGGCTATTTCGCAAAAAGCTCAGGTTCCCTTTACCTGAATCGTACCTAAATCTAATCAGAACCAGGGTTACCCACAAATGACTTACTTACCAACTTTTATGAAATTTGTTCAATTAGTTTTTGAGTTAGAGTGGATACATACATTGCACAGACAGACACACACACAGACGTTAAGCTAAAAATAGATTTTTCGGGTTTTAGAGCACTCGAAACGGATAGATCTGTCGAAAACTTGAGTTGCGATTTTCGACGCAATTCGAATACTTTCCCTATACATTACCATGTATTGTAGAGGACAGCATGTGGACAGCACATGACTTTCCCTACAAACTCAAATTTATTTTGTCTTTATTTCTTTAATAATTTATTCAATTGAGTTTAATTACGCAAAACACGCATAATTATTTGAAATGACACTAAATTTGCACTTTTAATTCAATTTTCGTTTTCATTTGGTAACTGGATATATTTCCAAAGACTTCGTAGTAAAAATACGAGAAAGCTAAAATATCTTTCGAACGGCTAGTAACTAGAGTAATGAGGTTTGTCAAAAATTACTTATAAAATGACGTCAAAATCTACGTCAAAAATTACGTACCACGTTGACCCACAAGTGACTTATCTACTAAATTTTGGAAAATTTGGACAATTAGTCTTTAAGTTAAAGTGGATACATGCGACTTTTGCTGGCCATTTTGCTATAAAGAAGAAAACAATTTTTTTTATCCCAAATCGTACTAATATCCAACCAGCACCAGGGTCACCCACAAGCGACTTACCTATAAACTTTATGAAATTTGGTTGATTAGTTTTAGAGTTAGAGTGTATACATACACTGCCAGACAGATACACACACACACAGAGGTCACGCTAAAAACATTTCTTTTTTTTGTTTGTTTTTGTTTTTTTTGCGTTCTAGAGTTCCTAAAACGTGTTGATCAGTCGAAAACTCAAGTTGCGAGTTTCAACACGATTCCAATACCTTCCCTATAATACAGTAGCCTTTATTGTAGGGAAAGTAAAAATCTGATGTGGGCAGCACATGACTTGCCCTGCAGACTTATATCCACGTTCTCTTTATTGCAATTAAATTTAATTCACTTTTAATTCAATTTTCGTTCTCATTTGGTAACTGGACTCATTTTCAAAGGTGGCGTAGAGAAAATACGAAAAAACTAAAATATCTCGAGACCGGCCAGTTCTAGTGTAATGGGATTGGTCTTATTCTTTTCTTCGTTAAAAATCACGTATAAAACAAGAATTTAATGGTTATATTTCAGCATACATAGTTTTTTGTTTTAGATTTTGATGATTTTTGTGGACCATTTTGCAAACAAAGGCAGGTTATTTTTTTCCGAATCGTACCAAAATCTAATCAGCACCAGGGTATCCCACAAGCGACTTATATATACTTAATTTTTCAGCTAGAGTGGATACAGGCAATTTTTGCGGGCCATTTCGCAAAAAAAGGCGGGTTCTTTTATCCCAAATCGAACCCAAAACTAATCAGCACCAGATTCGCCCACAAGTGACTTTCCAAATTTTATGAAATTCTTGCAATTAGATTTTTAGTGGATATAAAATCTGCACAGACAGACATACAGACAGACAGACACACACACACACACACATACGTCACGCTAAAAATAGTTTTTTCGTATACTAGAGGTCTCGAAACGTGTAGATTCGTCGAAATCTCGAGTTGTGATTTCGGTATGATTCCAATACTTTCCCTATACATTACCATGTATTGCAGGGAAAGCAAAAATGCACTTATAATCAATAAAAAATACACCATTTATGAAAGTGTATCTCTATTTCGGAAATGGAAAGATAGATTCTATCTTTGGCAATCCTTCTTATCAAGCCCTCTTCTAAAAATAGTTCCTTAGTCCGCTACTGAGAAAAGGAATCGGTATGAGACAGAAATTGATTTTATGGTGGGCGATACGGTCGTGGGAGAGTTTACGCAAAACACGATCAATCGACCCATTAATCTGACGTGAAGAGGTCACTTTTACAAGAAAGTTTAGCATTAAGATGCCCGACAACCCAGCTAAAATTAGAGCGTTTTTGCTTTTTACTTTCCCTACAATAGATGGAAATGTATAGGGAAAGTATTAGAATCGTGTCGAAAATCGCAACTCGAGTTTTCGGCGGATCTACACAAGGTCCACGAAAAAACTATTTTTAACGTGACGTCTGTGCGTGTATGTGTGTGTGCAATGTATGTATCCACTTTAACTAAAAAACAAATTGACTAAATTTCATAAAATTTTACAGGTAAGTCACTTGCGGGTTACCCTGGTGTTGATTTGATTTTGATACGACTCGGGTTAAAGCAATCTACCTTTTTCTGCTAAATGGCCCGGATGTTAATAGTATCAAAATAGTTTATATTAATGCAGATAAATTAAATGCATCTACCAACATTACTAAGCTGCTGCCAACTTTAAAGAAGAACGAAACTTTTAAAGAAATTTATGACAAACCAGAAAGATCAATCATGCTTAAAGCATTGATTATGAAACACTTTCCAACTTCAATGCAATTTTATTTAAACATGTCTAAAATGCAATACATTCCTCGGTAATATTTTAAAACTTATCACAATACTACATTGATTTATTATATTTGAAAACTTAAACCTTCATCGAAAAAAATGAACTTCATTCAAATGACGGCATTGAAATATAAATTGCCTGGTTTAAATATCTCTAAAATGTGATATATTACTCGGTAATAATTTTAGAATTATCATAATACCACGATAATTTATTATATTTAAAAACTTCATCGAAAACAACTGAAATTCATTCAAATGACGTCATAGAAAAAATAACACGCCTGGCTCTCTCTAAAAAAGCAGCATTTCTTTCATAAATAATTTCCCATTCATGTCATTCATCACAATACTATAATAATTTATTTTATTTAAGAATTAAGACCATGGAGCTACAAATAATTTAACTCTATGCTTAAAACTTCATCGCAAAAAATCGTCCTTCTCTCGGTAAAGTCAATGAATATTTCTTTCATATCAGCTATGCAGACTCCATGAGCTAAATTCTTTTGCGTTAAAAAAATACAGCAATTCCTATACAACTCATCCTACATATTTTGCTGTTTACATTTTACATAAGTGAAAAATAGGCTTCGTTGTAGAAATAATCAAATTTGGATGAGCATTTAAAGTCATATATATTGTAATTGCGTTGTTTTAGTATGTAGATGCACAGAATTTAAACTAAAATAAAGTGGTTTTAGGACTGATACAACACTCAATATGAAATAAAAAGAACTTAAAAAATCACGATATTGAGACAAGATGGATGCCATATATCATTTTGAAGTGGGTCACGTGATCTTTTCATATCGTGGTCACGTGATCGCTTCATATAAGAGGTGTAATTATTATTTTAATTTTTATTTAAAAAACTACTGAATATATTTCGCTGAATTTTTTTTTATATATTTTATGGAGCAATTTGAATATTACCTAAAAATTTCGAAGCAATTTGGGAATTTTAAATCCGCTTAAAAAATGTTTGAAGAATTAAGTCCCATAGGGCTCAATGTATTTCATTTTTTCAACCCGGGTTCAATCCAAAACTAATTGGGTGATATTATTCATTTATATTCCCATAGGTGCTACAGACCGTCTGAACAACATACTAAAATTTCATTTTGATTAAGTCTTTTTTACGGCAGTTATCGTGCTAACGGACAGACAGACAGAATGAACAAAGTCATAAACACTTTTCAACTTTGTTGTAAAGTGTTAAAAATTTAAAAAGGTAATTGTTTGATAATCTCTTAACTTTCCCTACATACAAAGTATAATGCAGAAGGAAAATATTGTGACGGGGGTCGAATATTTGGATTTGAGTTTTCAACGAAAAAGCACATTTTAAGCATTCCTGAGCTCAATTCGAACGTTTTTAAGGTGATGTATGTGCGTGTGTGTGTAAGTATGTGCGTGTGTGGTGTGTTTGTGAGAATGCGGATTCGATATCTCACGAACGAATGGAGCATTTCGAACGTAATTTGGTACGATTATTCGATTTAGTAAACTTAGCGACTTTGGCGAGCTATCGCAAGCATTGTGACTTTTTCGTAATGATGCCAAATTGTCGAAAATACCGCTATATTTGCTAAAATGACGCTAAATTGGTGATTTAAATATTAAAACCTTTTAATATATCGACTATATTGCTTATTGTACAATTCACCGTTAAAGTCATTGGAATGGATTTTGTACATAATTTTATCCCTATTAAAGAAACAAACGCATTGCATTATGTTGGGAAAGTCAGGTGCTGCCCTCATCAGATTTTTAATTTTGAGAGAGGGGTAGACATGAAAAAATCACAAAGAGAGGGAAAGCGAATATGGAAAGGAGGGGGGGGGGGGCATAAGAAAAGTTTGTAAGGGGATCTACAACTAGGAGGCTCAGACACACATAATGTCCAAAACGTTCGATTCGAGTGCTGAGTTGCTCAAAGCATGTAAATCCGTCGAAAACTCTAGTTCTAAAATTCGACCTCATTCCAATACTTTCATTGTAGGGAAAGTAACAACGCTGTTCGTACTTGATAGGTGACCCTATGATTTTAACAAAATTCACTGATACTTTCACTATATCCTGAAAGAAAGTGATGTGTCATTCATGATAGTCACTTTTTTCTGGGGATGATCTTGCAATAAATCTGGGCCGCCCCTATTCATCTGAATAGAGACGGTCCTGCAAATGAACACCGTTGATGCACATAGACCGTTTATTTTGTCGTCTGCAGCGGATAGCAATGAAGGTGATGATCTTTTTTATTTTCGTTTTTACGTCATTTACCGATGTTTGCCAAGCTCAAAGTAAGTTTTTCCAACCTTTTGTTTAACTTGATCTCGTGTTTGCTATATGGTAATGCATAGGGAAAGTATTGGAATTGTGTCAAAAATCGCAACTCGAGTTTTCGACAGATTTACATGTTTTTTGATCTCTAGAAAGAAACTAATTTTAACGTGACGCCTGTGTGTGTTGTTGTTGAGACCCAGACCGTCTGACCTACCAGAAAGGTGTAAGGTAACTGTTTGGACGGTCGGGAAGTGTCACCCAATTTAGACCGGAACCCAGTGGGGGAGGCATCCACAGGGACCGTATCGTCCTTCCCCTACCAGACGCCTGTGTGTGTGTCTGCTAAACGTATGTACCCACTTTAACTCACAAATTAATTTGCCAAAAGTCGTAAAATTCTATAGGTAAGTCAGTTATGGGTAACCCTGGTACTGATTAGATTTTGGTACGATTCGTCTGGTACCTGCCTTTTTAACACTTTACAACAAAGTTGAAAAGTGTTTATGACTTTTCAACTGTTTATAACTTTTCAACCTTTTCAACAGTTCATTCTGTCTGTCTGTCTGTCTGTCTGTCCGTTAGCACGATAACTGCCGTAAAAAAGACTTAATCAAAATGAAATTTTAGTATGTTGTTCAAACTGTCTGTAGGACCTATGGGAATATAAATGAATTATATCACCCAATTAGTTTTGGATTGAACTCGGGTTGAAAAAAGGAGATACATTTAGCCCTATGGGACCTATTTTTTTAAACATTTTTTAAGCGGATTTAAAATTCACAAATTGCTTCGAAAATGTTAGGTAATATTCAAATTGTTCCATAAAATATATAAAAAAATTCAGCGAAATATATTCAGTAGTTTTTAAATAAAAATTAAAATAATAATTACACCTCTTATATGAAGCGATCACGTGACCACGATATGAAAAGATCACGTGACCCACTTCAAAATGATATATGGCATCCATCTTGTCTCAATATCGTGATTTTTTAAGTTCTTTTTAATTCATATTGAGTGTTGTATCCGTCCTAAAACCACTTTATTTTTGCTTAAATTCTGTGTATCTATCTACTTACTGAAAAAATCTGATGTGGGCAACACATGACTTTCCTTATATAACGTAATGAATTTACTACTTTTACAGTTAAAAAAATTTTATTCTTATTGTAGATACTTATATTCTTTCCAAAATATTGAATTTTCTGCAATTACTCGTCATTTTCATTGATTTAGCGTCATTTTTATCAATTTGGCGAGATTTTTGTTAATTTGGCAACAATTAAAAATGTTGCCAAGTTGGCGACATTCCGCCAAATTCGTCGCCAAAATCTCGCCAGGCGTTATGGATGGAGAAATAAGTTATTCTTACAGCAGATAAATGACTATTGGCGTTCAAATACAAAAGTATTACTCAAAGTATCTTTTTCCATGAATGGAACGAGCTAGATCCACGAGAATAATGTCACCAAATTTATCGCATGGTATTACATATAAAAAGTGAACATGTTTCTCAATAGGAAATATATACTTTTTATTTTATATAACTTTTTGATAACTTTTTTTGAAAAATGTGCAATATCTCGAGAACGGTTCATGTTAGCGTTCTAAAATTTATGTCAATCGTTTTCTAATGAAAAATTACATAAGAAATGTCTATTTGCGTAACATTATTAGCGGTTTTGATTTTTTGACGATTTTTTCAAAGTTTCACTCGAAAATTTAGAGGGATTCTGAACATTCGATTGCGTATAAAGACAATAGGCTTCCAGCGTTTACGGTTTGTGATTTTTGTACCAAATGTCGTTCGAATCGGTCCATTCGTTCGTCAGTTATCGTCTCCACAGACTCACTGACACACACACACACACACACACAGACATCACTTCAAAAATGTTTGATTCGTGATCAGGGATGCTTGAAACGTGCTCTTCCGTCGAAAACTCGAATTCGAATTTTCGACCCCGTCACAATAGTTTACATTATGTATATAAGGAAAGTAACAACGCAATTACAATATATTTGAGTTTAAATGATCATCCAAATTTGATTATTTCTACAATGAAGCCTATTTTTCACTTATGTAAAATGTAAACAGCAAAATATGTAGAATGAATTGTATTAGAATTGCTGTATTTCTTTAACACAAAATTATTTAGTCCATGGAATCTGCATAGCTGATATGAATGAAATATCCATTTATTTTACAAAGAGAAGGACCATTATTTTCGCTGAAATTTTAAGCATAGAGTTTAATTACTTGTAGCTCCATGGTCTTAATTTTTAAATAAAATAAAATGTTATAGTATTGTGATTAATGAAATGAATGGGAAAATGTTATGAATGAAATGCTGTTTTTATAAAGAGATCCAGGCGTGTTATTTTTTTCTATGACGTCATTTGAATGAATTTCAGTTGTTTTCCATGACGTTTTCAAATATAATAAATTATTGTAGTATTATGATAGTTTTAAAAATATTACAGAGGAATGTATAGCATTTTAGAGATGTTTAAACCAGGCAATTTATATTTCAATGCCGTCATTTGAATGAAGTTCATTCTTTTCGATGAAGGTTTAAGTTTTCAAATATAATAAATTAATGTAGTATTGTGATAAGTTTAAAAATATTACCGAGGAATGTATTGCATTTTAGACTTGTTTAAATAAAATTTCATTGAAGTTGTAAAGTGTTTCATAATCAATGCTTTAAGCATGATTGATCTTTCTTGTTTTTTTTTATTTTGCGAAAAGGCCCACAAAAATCGTTAAAATTTCAAAAAGAAAAAAAAAACTACGTATGTTCAAATATATCGATTAAATGCTTATTTCATGCGTCATTTTTGATGATGAAAAGAATAAGACCAACCTCATTACTCTAAGACTAGTCTTTCTGGAAACATTTCAATTTCTCCGTATTTTTACTACGTCGCCCTTGAAAATACGTCCAGTTGTCAAATGAAAACGAAAATTGAAGTAAAAGCGCAAATTCAGTGTCACTTCAAACAATTATGCTTGTTAATTTGTGCGATTAAAGTTAGTTTAATGAATTACTAATGAAATAAAGAGAAAATGAATTTTAGTCTGCTAAATAAGTTATGTACTGCCTACAGGATTTTTTTTTTCTTATCATTGTGATTCAAATCTTTGAGGTACTAACTAATCAAGTTCCATTTATCACAATAACATGAAATTTTGCATATCGTTGACTTTTGTGGTATATTTTACTTTTTTTTATTTTGAACCTTATCGGGCTAGCCCATCCTGGACCCACCATAGGAATGTACCAGCTTTTTGGAAATAACTCGATAACCAAAGCAGCTAAAAAATCCAAATTTAGTATGTCGTTGTCTTTTAAATTTAGTATGTCGTTGCCTTTTGTGCTATATTTTAAAATTTAATCCTTCGGATTTTGAATCTTGACGTGCTAGCCAGTATTGAGACCTGCCATAAGAATGTATTCGTTTTGGAGGGGAAAAAATTCGAGAACCAGAGGAACTAGAAAGTCCACATTTAGTATGTCGTTGTCTTTTGTGGATATTTTAATGTAATTTTTTTTTAACCTGATTGGTCCAGCCTGTTCTGGGACAACAATGGTGATTCACTCTTTGTTTGGAAATAACTGAAGAACTGAAGCAGCTAGAAAGTCCGTATTTGGGGTATCGTTGTCTTTCATGCAATTTAGTTGCATGCATTGCATTTTAATACATACATTTTTTATACAATAAGGTATAATACAAGTAATAAAAGTACTTTTAAAAAAAAAAAACATTTTTTTTTATCTCTATTAAAATATCTGGATTGGAAATTTCACTAGTTTTTCTCATTCGATCATATTGCATAATTGCATTGTTCCACTTGCATCGCGATCATGAAAAGCGATGTACATTTTTCAGGTACCTTGCACAAGTGATGCTTTTAAACACTTCATAAACATTTTTTTTTATAAGTTTCCTTTTTTTTTTTAGTTGGCAAAAGCACAGGGACGTCGATGAATACATTCGGCTTATGTGTGTTACTATAAACTATTTCGATGCCATTAATTCATAGCGTCGTTCAAATTATCAATTTTCCTGATATACTAAACTGAGTTCCTAGGGAAGTCTATAGCTATTCCAATAACTTTGCAAGGAAAGGACCACACGTCAAGTCAATATTTCTTTTTTATCGACCTACACTGGCCTACCTATACCCGAAGGTGTAAGGTATCTGTTATTTCATCGGGCATGGTCATTTTACTATAAATAAGCAGTGTTGGATTACCCAATGGGCACACTAAGCACGCGCTTAGGGCACCAGCAAATTAGGGGGCACCAATAAAAATCCAAAATCTGTTAATTTGTATATTTTTGCTTACTGCTTATTTAATAATAGAGGGCAGTGAATTTTCTACGGTCCCGTGAACTTTTGGTGCCCGAGCGACCTTTAAAATTATTTCGTCTTCCAGGGTTATATAATGGTTACCTCCTTCAATGGTGACTTTATTACACCTAATCAATATTAGCGCAATTAATTGGTCAGTATTACAGTAAGTAGTAACATTATCCGCGCATAAAAATGCCGCTAGGGAGGGGAGAAGCTCTGTGCGAAATTTCGGAAGTCCGTTTAACGCCAGGGTGTCTTTTTCAATTACAATTTCATTATAGGTCTTTAAAAATTAAAATATGGCTAATTATGCTGCACTTGGAGCCCAGACCACAGCAATCCGTAGAAAAGGCGACTCTGTTAGGGTCGCATTATCCATTGGGCGAATGTGATTCTTCGCCTGATGGCCCCTAAATGACTCAGATCCCAAGAAATTTAACTAAAAGATGTCAGTTTAAAGAGGTGAAATGATATTACCAAAACTCAAATAAATAAAAGAAATGAGCTAAGAACACGTGAATTACAAAATCGCTTAGATCTCTGATATCCACAGAGAGTGAACTACTGAAAAGTATTTTGATCAGATAATTAAAGTATTTTATTACGGAGAGATTTTTAAATAACTGGCTCTATAAATTTAATTACGTTATTATTATTAATTTTCTTTTTGAAATTTTGTTACGTTCAAAGAAACCGCAAGAAATGCATTAAAAATAATTAGTGTTATTTATTTATTTATTAAATTTTATTAACAATATTCTTCTTCTTTAGAATTTTTATGGTGGCTTGTGAATCGGTTAATTCAAATTGTTGAAATATTTCTTTATCTCGCTATATATTTAAACAAGAAAGATCAATCATGCATAAAGCACTGATTACGAAACACTTTCCAACTTCAATGCGATTTTATATAAACATCTCTAAAATGCGATACATTCCTCGATAATATATTTTTAAAATTATCACAATACTATATTAATTTATTATGTTTGAAAACTTAAAACTTCATCGAAAAAAATGAACTTCATTCAAATGACGGCATTGAAATATAAATTGCCTGGTTTAAACATCTCTAAAATGCGATACATTCCTTGGTAATATTTTTTAAATTATCATAATACTACAATAATTTATTATATTTGAAAACGTCATCAAAAACAAATGAACTTTATTCAAATGACGTCATCGAAATATAAATCGCCTCTATATAGAAGCAGCATTTCATTCATAAACTTTTTTCCGTTCATCACAATACTATAATAATTTATTTTATTTAAAAACTTAAAACCATGGAGGTACAAGTAATTATTTAAACATCTTAATTCTTAGTAATTTTATTTAAACATCTCTGAAAAACGATGCATGCAGCGGTGATATTTTTTAAAATTATCACAATACTACAATAATGTATTATATTTGAAAACTTAAACATCATCGAAAAAAAAAATGAACCTTATTCAAATGACGTCATCGAAATATAAATCGCCTGGCTTTTTATATAAAAGCAGTGAATATTTCATTCATAAACTTTTATTCTATTCCTTTCATTCAAAGATGATATTTTTAAATTATCACAATACTAAAATAATTTATTTTACTTAAAAACTTAAAACCATGGAGGCAAAAGTAATTTCTAACTCCATGCTTAAAACTCCATTGAAAAGGCAATATTATAAAATCGTCTGTTTCTCTATGTAAAATCAATGAATGTTTCATTCATATCAGCTATATTCCAGAGGCCAAAGCTAAATAATTTTGAGCTAAAAAATTCAGTAATTCTTATACAACTCATCTTACAGCTTGATGTGGTTATATAACGCATACTTTAAAATTAGGCTTCGTTGTAGAAATAATTAAAGTTTGATGATCATTTAAACTCAAAAATATTGTAATTGCGTTGGCGCAGTACATACATAGATGCACAGAATTTAATCAAAAATAAAGCAGTTTTAGGACGGATGCAACACTAAATATAAATTAAAAAGAACTTTGAAAATCACGATTTTGTCACTTAGAAAAAAGATGGATGCATATTTTATTTCGAAGGGGGTCACTTGATCTCTTCATGTAATATGGGTATAATTAATATTTTAATTTTTATTTAAAAAAAAACCTACCAAACATATTTTGCTGAATTTTTATATATATATATATATATTTTATGGGACAATTTAAATATTTCCTAAAATTTTTGAAGCAATTTGTGAATTTTAAATTCGCTTAAAAAATGTTTGAAAAACTAGGTCCCATAGGGTTCAATGTATTTCATTTTTTCAACCAGGGTTCAATCCAAAACTAATTGGGTGATATTATTCATTTACATTCCCATATGTCACACAGACCGACTCAGCAACATACTAAAATTTCATTTAGATAAAGTCGTTTTTACGGCAGTTATCGTGCGAACAGCCAGACAGACAGACAGATATAATGAACAAAGTCATAGATACTTTTTAACTATGTTGTAAAGTGTTAAAAAGTGATGAGGAAAAATTTCAAAACTTAACATAATATTTCGGTGTGGATTTCGTATCGTATTAATTCTGCCATAACAAGTTCAAATTTTCATTTTATTTTATTTACAACCGAAGGGTCATTAGTTGTAGTTTTAGCGCCAATCATCTGGACAATAATTTGTTAAACCTTAAATAGACAACAGTTATTATCCCACAGATTATAGTTTTGCTAAAAATATAAAATGAAATATTTTTGCGGATCGTTAATATGTACCGTTAATATTTTACTGATATATCTTATATAAAAAAATGTTTCGTTTGATCAACGCAACTATAACCCCCTTCAACCTGTACTCTTGAGAAAGCTGTACCAAATAATAAGCAGGAACATCATACAGCGTAATTCAACATAAATAAATAAACAAACTATTTCGAGGATACATTTGTCATGATGAGTTTATACTTGAAACTCAGCACAACACCCTTTTTCATTTTGCTAATTTGTACCTAAATCATATTTTTCGCTATGTGAAGAAATTCCTCAATATGTAGCTGGTCTTTTGGAAAAGATGTATCACCCACTTCAGTCAGGGGTATAAACAAAAACACCGGATCGTTTTTAAGGTCCTTTCCTTAAAATCACTCCGTTCGAAAATTTTAAGGAACAATTCTGGAGTTCGTCGCATAGAAGCATTTTGATAAAGATATATAAGGGCATACGCATAGGCGTTGCTAAAATCTCCGTAAAGGGACATTCGACGATCAAATGAGTTAGTTTGCTAATAGACCTTGGGGAGGACTAATGACATTTTTTTTGGACAAGAAGAAAATTATCAGCGTCACTGCCTAGGGGCATCAAAATTGTCTGTGCTATGGGCTCCAAACAGTCTTAATCCGGCCCTGCGAATAAGCCTAGCCTAACGTGTACACCTATAGACTTTTTCTTACAAATTTATTAGGGTATTTTAGGGCTTTGCTAGGAGCCCTGTTTGCCAATCATTGTTTCAGAAATTATTGCTGTTTTCCCGTAGGAATACAAAAATCTTAAACATTTTATTTACTCGAGTTCTAATGATAAGAGATACTAAAGATGCTATCTAGTTCTACTTTTTCTCATACTGTATCTACACATAAAATTTGGTAGCAGTTGGTGCATCCATTCTTCGGAATCACACACGTGCACACATACACATATACACTACACACACACACCTACAGACTGACGCATTTCCAAAAGTATTCGTGAGGTTTTAAACCGCATCAAAATCTCCATTTTGAAAATTTGGGGAAAATGATACTTTCTCTCTATGGTGAAAGAGAAGTAAAAATTACACACGTCACGTGGACTGTTGTTTCTGTTTATAAAAATCGGCCCCCTTTCCTCCTCGCACCCCGACCAATCCCCTCCACACCCCGAATATTGAACTTCAATCGATCACGAATCAGAGTCGCCCATTACATATTGTGGACCTCCTACAAACATTTATTGCTCTGCGGGTCCCGCTCATATTTGATCTTCCACCTTTTGTGAATTTTTCATGTCTTATCCCTGAAAAATATTATCAGGGGTCCGACTTCGCTCATTACGCCGCCTACCACTGACCAGTATGCACCGTCACCAGCGATTGCAATGGCGTCGGGCCCGATTAACGTGGAATTGTTGGGATTGGAAACGAATTGTCTTCAGTGATGAGTCCCGCTTCGAACTGAGTCCCGACGACCAGCGCAGACGTGTCTGCAGACAGCACGGACATCGTCAGGATCCTGCTCTTACTGTCACACGTCACACGGCCCGACAACAGGGAGTTATGGTCTGTTTGAAAGCCTGACCCTTGATAGTCCTCCATGGCACCACACAGCACAGCGGTACGTTACCGACATTCTACGATCCGTTGTATTGCTATTCCTTTTGCGACACCCCGGACTAACTTTTCAGCAAGATAATGCTAGGCCACACACGGCACGCCTCTCTATTGATTGTCTGCGTGCTAACGACACACTTCCTTGGCCAGCCAGATCCCCAGATCTCTTCGCCTATTGAGCACATTTGGGCTGAGATGGGGCTTCGCCTGCGACCATCCCAGAATGGAGACGAGTTAGCTCGTCAATTGGAAGCCATTTAGAACGATATCTCCCAAAACACCATCTGGCAACTTTATGCATCAATGCCAAGTCGGGTAACAACTTGTATCAAGACTAGGGGTAGACCAACGCCATATTGATGTGCTCACTTTGTGTAGATCTTTCAGTGCAATAAATCCTCCAATTGTTCTGAAATTCTACTCATTTCTTTTTCTGTACATCTACGTACCAAATTTTGTATCATTTGGATAATTCTTTCATGGTGCGTCGATTTTTTTGTCTTAGAGTATATATATATATATATATATATATATATATATATATATATATATATATATATATATATATATATATATATATATATATATATATATATGTATATATCTATATATATATATATGTATATATATATATATATATATATATATATATATATATATATATCTCCTCCATGTGCAAGCTTTTTTGCTTGATTTTTTTGTTTTCTTATTTGCATTCCTCATTTTTGAAATTTGTTGATTGTCTTTGTCCTTATGACTTGCATTATGCTTTATTATTTCCTCTTTTTGTCTTAATTTCTTTGTATTTGTAGAAAATTTTGGAATAGTGTATTATGAGTTACTACATACAATCTAACTTTGGATTTAATAATTTATTTTTATATATATATATATATATATATATATATATATATATATATATATATATAAAAATAAAAATAATTTGAAATTGAAAAATCCAATGATAGAATAGAGAGAAGTTGCAATTCCAAATACCCTAACTTTAAATGATGCTAACATAATAAAAAGAAGTATTATATAGAGAATCATCAATCATGTGGAAAATAAAATGCAAAGTTCTAGTCATCGAGCCAAAAATAATCAACAAATATCAATAGAGTGGATTCGATATCCATTCCCAGTTCAAAATTTTCAATTTTCTTTCAGACATATATTTTTTAATATTGCTTATAGAGCTTAAATGATAAGTAATATGGATTGAGCATCAAATTCTGGAGAGAGTGGGGGTCACTAAATATTTCTATTTCCGGTCCAAATAAAATTCTTGAAACGTCTATTTCTCAAGATTGGCTATAGATAGAGATTAGATGATGACAGATATGAATTCAATATGAAATTCTGAAGGAAGTCGGAGGATTCACTAAAGATTTTCACTTCTGGATTATTTTTGCTTCCGGTTCAAAATATGTCCTTAAAACATCTATTTCTCAGATAGCTCAGATGATTATTGATATAGAATCAACATTCAATTCTGGAGGGGGGAGGGTGGTATTAAGAATTTCCACTTCCGATTCTTTTTACACTTCCGTTCCTAAAAAAATTCTTGACGCACCTATTTCTTAAGATTGACTATTGATAGAGTTTAGATAACACCTGATATTAATTCCTCATCTAATTATGGTAGAGATAGAGGTTTCACTGTGAAATTTCATTTGCGGTTCTAGACATGTCACTTACGATTCGAAATTCACATTTTCTTTGCATAATCTATATCCCATTATTGGGTATATACAAGGTCGGATCAGAAAGTTCGGAGACTGTGCTGATATCTCCAACCCTGATTGGAGGAGAGGGTGAACTATTTTACCGTGCTTTGAAGAACAACGTGCGAATATCAAATTCTTTCAGCGTTTGGGGAAATCGCCGGCAGAAACATTGCACCTGCCTGCTTCTTCCTTTTCACATCTCGCACATGTGCCTCTACACCACAGTAAAATAGTTCCCCTCTCCTCCAGTTGAAGGTAACAGTACAGTCTCCGAACTTTTTGATTCTACCTTGTATAGATCTTAGATGATGGCTGATATGGATTCATCATCAAATTTTGACGAGGGAAAAGAGGGTCCACTAAGGAATTCCACTTCCGGTTCTAGATATGTCACTTTTGGTTTTTCGGTAAATTTGTATGGCTGTACGAAGTAAGAGTACAAAAGAGTATAGAAATACTTAATAATTCTGTTGAAATGTTGAAAATGAAGTGTATCACACCTTTTCTCAGCCCATGAAGGCTACTTCATAAAATCTTTTTTTTTTATATTCATGATGTTTCCAGCTTTTTCTGAATTCCTTGATAGAACCAAAATAATACTGCTGCTTGTGAGAATAACAGTTTTAACTTTGCACATGTTTGCTTTTTTTAAAGGAAGTATTGAAAGTGCTCCCTTTGATGGAAATTTAATATGTCGCGTTAAAATCAAGGCTGTGTTATATTCGGCTTAAAAAGGAAGTTTTTACTTTCTTGTAGTATCGATTTATATTTATATATTACGCTTTTGTATGTGGGTACATTTCGCGAAAAAAAGACATAATTATTGCTTACCGTATGACAACAAATGTAACATCAGTTACATTGTTTAAATTGTGATTGTGAAGGGAAAGTATATATATTTGTGATTTAAAAACTTAGAAGAAAACTGATGCATGGAGTTATAAAATTGCATTGTGAGTTTAATATGAAGATGCCTCCTTATGCAAATTAGTTGCTCATTTATTTATAGAAGACATTATTGCCCATTCATCGATGCTGGCTACAGCAGTAGGAACATGATTCCATGATAAAAATAAATAAATAAATATTTAATGTGAGTTAGCGCGTCTATTAACGTTTAAAGGAAAACAAAGAGCATTTCTATCAACAGCGATCGTGTAGTGATATTGGGTAGTAAACAAAATCATTAAATATTTTAGATTGATCATCCGAATCATCACGATTTTGGGGGTGCATATCAAAATTTTGAAACGTATAAATTCAAGACAGGGGAAGGAGGGGATTATGGTTATGGAAGACCCCCCCCCCCTCCACGTTAAGAAAAAAAAATAGAAAACTTTTATTTGATGCTGCTACTAAAGGTAAAATCTATTTTATAATATTTCTTTTCATTATATTTTTCTTGCACATTCATCGACGAAGGCTGAATATTAGAAAGAGGATAGCCAATTAGGCATACTTTCTAAATACCTTGAGGCATACCCTATATTCCCCCCCCCCCCCTGCTACGTCATTCAACTTAATAATTTACAGTAAGGAAGCATTTCTAAGAACACAGCTGGAAAAGAGTACTGTCTATGATTATTTGACAGTCTTAGGAGCAATAAAGCGCCAAGAATGAAAATGTAACCCGGAAGTGGAAATGACGTACAGGCACGTCAGCAACCTTCTCCGCTAGTCGCAAGTTCAGCAAAAACATGTCACTATAAAATAAGCACATTTGTTTGAATCTGTGGTTTCGGTATACGAGTGTGTAGTTACAAATGTTGAACTTAAGTATTTAGTTCTTAATTATTTACATTAAAATGCTTAGTTTGTCCCAGTTGCTTCTGATACCAGCTTTATTACTTCTTCGGTTTTTAATCAGCTTCTCTTTTTCTAATTTTTCTGCTAAAGGTGTCAGTTGGACACAAGATCCTACAAAAGTGAGTAAAATAATTTAAATATATTTATATTTGAATACATAAAAGTGATATTATTTATGTAATTTTTTTTTACTTCTTTCAAAGTTTGCTGGTATGTATATCTGAATTCATATTATTTGCTATTGTTATGACACTTGTTGAATGTTTAGTTTACTTTGTTTATTTTAAATGTAATATATTTTGCTTGTATTTTACTGCAAGCATAGGTCTTCAAGTGTTTTTGAAAATGATGCGGTTAAATTTAAAATCGAAATTTAGTTATTTGTATAGATTTTGTTTTTAGTTTTTGTAATTTTACTATTTTTTCTGTGTTTTCGAAGTTTTTAGAAATATGCTTGATGTTTTTTTATCTATTCTCAGTTTTTAAAAGTAATTTTTTATTTGTTTTATTTTGTTAAATGTTTTAATTCGTAATATGTAACACTACTGAATGATATGTCTTAAAATAAAAGAAAATAATGTATGAATGATTTCAAACAATTATATTTACATGAATTTATTTTCAAACCCGCCTCAAAATATCTAAAATGTTTTGTATTCGTTAAAGTTTAAATTTAATTACGATAACTTCACGCGAATAAACAAAATTTACTACTGTGCCTGATTTTTATATGGAATAAAGTTAAGATATTGTTTACATATTTTTCAATAATTATTTACCGATTAAAGGTATTTTGGTAATTGTAAACTTATTTGAGCTTGGTTTCATTCACATCTTCAGTTCCTAAAGAGATCAGCTGAGGTAGAGCTGGTTTAAAAATTTGGTAATATAGAAGCATTTTTAAATTCAGAGTATTAAAATATTCTTATTTGGTTTATTTCATAATTTTGCAAAATTTATTGCGATTAGTTGAAATTAATTGGGAATATTCATTGCTGTATTTCAAAAGTTGCAAAGTTGGTTAATATTTACTGATTCAGTAATATCATTTAAAGTAAAATGTTTTAGCATTTCATATAATATTGTTGACTTTGGAGAGGCAGTTCCTCCACCTGCAATACATTTTAAAAATCACATACATTTATTATTTCAGCAGCTTCAGTGGATAGAGTTACTAAAATCCTGTTTAAAAAAAATCTACCATGAACAAAAAAAAAAACATGTATAAAAAATTAACAACTTGTTGAACTGAAAAAATGAAAATTATATGCACAACTACACATTAGCTTTCATCGGATGCCCAAATGGTTGCTCAAGTCCTAGGATGAGTCGGACAGTCTGGGTCTTCAACATTAGCTTTCATGCAGTTACAATAAAATTGCAAAATATCCTCAACAGATGCATTTTGCACCATCTTGACATTTTTTTTTTCAACATATAGAGAAGATACAGGTTAGGAGTTCTACATTTGGAATCGACTAGCAAAGGATTAGTTCAAATTAGAATTGTATCCGAAATAGGTCCTCTGTTGCAGCAATTTTTCGATTATATACCATAGAGTTCCATTGATCCACCCTCCTCGGAACCCCTGCTCTCCTTCTTTTTGTCTCAATTTGAAATTCTAAAAATTTTTGTGAAACAACTTCCCTAAACATCAGAGGTAAAAATGTCATCTTCAAATAAAATAAATATATTCCTGAAAATTTTATTTTATCTTATAATCATACAAGGTAATCGATCATAAATTGATTCAACATTTGAATACCCTCTCTACATATTCCATAAATTTGTCGTATTTAAAAGATTTAAAAGGGACAGATTCACTGAATTCTACCGTTTCTTTGAGCAGAAAATTCCAAGTAATCATCACCCCTTACATTTTCTGTTTCATTTGAAGGGGTGGATCAAAAAATTTTACAATAACTTTCACATAGATAATATAAAAAAAATGTATTTTTCCCTAATGTTTGTTTAAGGGTGAGCGTCAGTAAATTTTCTGCCCTATCCGCGCTTTGTTAACTTTCGCGGCACACATATTTCGCCGAAATTCTGCTCGCACATTTGCGAAATATTTTCTGAAAGATAAAATGCAATGCTTAGATTATATAAAACTAAATTTAATGTCCCAAAAAATATAGAATATATTTTTTATTTTAATCCAAAATATTTTTGGTGCTGCCATCTGTTGTCGAAATTTAATTCATACAGATTGTTTTTATTTTTTAATGAACATTTTTAAATATCTACTCCTTCTAATACAGTGTTAAATACAACAGATCATATATAATAATGCTACAATCACGGAAAGGTGATTTATCATTCTATAAATTTGATAAAGGATCTGAATGTACATGACTGAGGACTGCAGTTTTATCTTCAAGTTCCTTTGTCTTCAAGTCCAAGTTCAATTACGTTTCCGTGATTATGGCATTATATATGATCTGCTGTTGTATTTAATAGCGTATTAGAAGGAATAGACATTTAAAAATGTTCATTAAAAAAAAAATGGATGGTATGAATTAAATTACAACAGATGGCAGCACCAAAAATATTTTAAATTAAAATAAAACAAATATTCTATGTTTTATTGGGTATTAAATTTAGTTTTAATATAATCTAAGCATAGCATTTTATCTATATGAAAATACTTCGCAACAGTTTGAGCAGAATTTCGGCGAAATATGTGTGCCGCGAAAGTTAACAAAGCGCGGATAGGGTAGAAAATTTACTGACGCTCACCCTTAAATGTTACAGAATATCTATTTAGGTTATCTGATAATATGTTATAATGTACTTAGTTGAATGTTAGTCTTACAATAGCAGATATTGATTATCTGGAAAACTAATGCAATTTTTCTGCCAATGTAATGGGGGAGGGGGGGGGGGGTATTACTCCTTTTCTGCTTATGCCCACAGGAAGAGGTTTTTAGTCATTTTTAGAGATAGACTTTTTTTTTTATTTCTAGCAGCAGCACTTGATACAAATCATTCACTGGTGTACTAATACACAACACCAAAAATACAGGAGAAAAACTATTACAAGAAACAAGAAACATGAAGGCTAGAAACAGATAGACTAAAGAACTATAGTGTCTGATTAATGCAATAATTCTCAGCTAACATTTTAAAGATCTTAGTAGAGACAGTATTCTTTAAGGTGGGTTGATTAATTCTTTTGCATCTACTGCTAATTTCCTCTTCAATGCACAATTATCAACAATAAATTATTTAACAAATACTGATTGTATTATTTAATGTTCAAATAAAATATTTTGTTAATGTAAAATGTTTCCAAATTAATCTACTGTAATAAATTGAGAATTTTTTTTAATTGTAAAGTGTAAGTATGAATTGTTAATATTTATTTTCTGGCATTTTGCTTCGTAAGTTAATAGTTCTAAAGTGAAAACATAATTTTTGATAGTGGCATCATACATTAGCAAGATTGAGCGATGCTGAATTACAAGCAATATCTACAGAAACAACTGATTATGCTGATTTCAACCGAACTTTAGATTCCATTTTGGTATCAAGGGTTCCAGGAACTGAAGGACATGAACAAGTCAGAGAGGTAAAAAATTTTATATGCTTTCAGATTCAAATAATATGATGTGATCTAAGTAAATGAAATAGTGTAAAGAATATGTTGGGTCCTCAAAATTTGACTTACATTTTAGAAATTAAAAATTTTATTGTTTTCTTTGTAGATTATATGTAGCATGTGATATATTCTAAAGGGTGCATAAAATGTTTGTTACAAGATATAATAATTAATAACCGATATATCTTCATAGACAACTGCTTCTTCCCCACAATCTACAGACTTAATTGCTATGCCCAGTGCTAAATCGAGAATTTTGAATTTTGGAACTCTTTGCTTATGGTACAACTGTTTCAGTTTATATAAACTAGCAGATTTACTGGTTTTGTCTTGAAAGGACATAAAAAATATAAAAAAAAGAAAGATGTTGATAAAAAATAAAATCAAATTAAAAAATTATTACTTACTAGGGTTTATTTAAAAAAATTATAAAATGAAATAATAACATTGAAAAATATGAAGAAATATAAAAATAAATGATGCCAATAGATTTTTTAATGTATTTTTCAATGTATTCTGAAAATACATTAAAAAATTATAAAATGAAATCGCAAAAATTCTAAAAAATAATTTGGAAAAACTGGATGATATTCAAACTTATATATAAAGTCAATTATTTTTGGTAATTTTTTTTTTTTTTTTTTTTTGCAATACCATTGCTTCTACCAATTTTCTTTTTTATCACCTATTTCTCAGGATTTACTATAGATAGAACTTAAATGATGACTGATATAGGTTCAGCATCAAATTTCAGAGAAAATAGGAAGTGGAGGTTCACTACAAATTTTTGCTTCTGGTGCTTTATTATCTATTTCCAATTCAAAAATTCTCATTTTTCTTGAAATATTACTTTTTAAATTTGGTTATAAATACAGTGTAGACTGTGTATGTAACTGATATGGATTCAGCATCAAATTCTGTAGGTGGTAAGATGTTTCACTAAGAATTTCCACTTCCAGTTAAACAAAATTCACTGAAATATCTATTTCTCTGGATTGGCTATAGATAGAGCTTATATAATGATTGATATGAATTCAACATCAAATTCCTGAAGAGGTAGGGGAACTTGTTAAAAGATTTCCACTTTTGGTTAACAGGAGATATCACTTTAAATTCAAAAATTTACATTTTCTTTGCAACATCTAATTTTCAAAATCAACTAATAGATAAAGTCTAGATGATGACTGATATGGATTCAATATTAAATTCTGGAGGGGGTTGGAGTATTCACTAAGGATCTTCGCTTACGGTTCAAAAAATTTCCTTGAAACATTTATATCTTAAAATTAGTTATAGATAGTTCAGATGATGACTGATATGAATTCACCATCAAATGTCAGAAAGGGGATAGGGGGTTCACTAAAGATTTTCACTTCCTGTTCTTTTCTAAATGCAGGTTCAAAACTTTTTGTTTTCCTTGAAATATCTTTTTCTCAGAATCAGCTATGGATAGAGCTTAGATGATGTCTGGTATTGATCCAGCTTCAAGTTCATATGGGGCTACAGGAATTCATTATAGATCTAACTTCTGGTTCTTTTCCACTTCTGATTTAAATTTTTTTTCTTCAGAATTGGTTAAAGCTTAGATGAATATTTCAGTATCAAATTTGGCAGAAATATGCGACTCACTAGGGATTTTCACTCTCGGTTCTAGAGATGATATTTCTGATTAATAAGTTTACATTTTCCTTAGAGCATCTATATCTCAGAATTGGCTATAGATAAGGCTGAGATGAAGACTGATATGAATTCAACATTGAGTTTGCAATGGAAGGGGGGGGGGGGGATCATTAAGGATTTCTACTTCTGGTTCTGGAGATATTACTTCCGATTTCTCTAAAAACTCATATGGCTGTACAAAATAAGTGTGTGGCCACTGGCTCTTGTACCATTTTGGCAATGGTCGACCATGCTATGAAGCATATTCCAAATTATAAGTTGGGGTTCGAAGATTTTTTTTTTTTGCCTAACCTTATAGTATCGGGAATAGTATCGGGAACACTTAATGCCCCGAATTCAAACCCAAGCAGAACCAGATGGACCCCTTAGTGGTGAGCTGGACAACAATGATTGCAATACCCGTCATGAGAAAGTAGCACCACAAAAAGTGCACGTTCTCCTCTTTCCTGACAATCAACATCATGCCCTCATCCATTGCATGATTGAAATAAGCAATTCACCAGCTTGACTGGGCATGCTCAACCCAGATTCATGGCTGAAAATTGGTGGGCCTAGGGTCACCCTCGCCATTTTCTTGGACTCGTCTGAGCTCATTTCCAGGAAAGAGGGTGTTGTTATTGAGATCCAGATCGTCTGACCTACCAGAAAGGTTTAAAGTAACTGTTTGGACGGCCGGGAAGACCATCCAATTTAGACCGGAACCCAGTGGGGGAGACATCCACAAAGACTGTACCTTCCTTCCCCTACCACCAACCTCTCGGAAGGACTTACGGACTCACATGTATAACGTGATCATACTCCGTGTGAACACAGTGGCAGTTTTGGCAACGGAGGGAATTGAGCCTGGGCCTACCGAGTGCAATTCCCACTCGCTAACCACTGGGCTACCGTACCCAGGAAAGAGAGTGTGTGGTGACTGGCTCTCATGCCATTCCAACAATGATCTACCTCGCTATGAAGCACATCATAGATTATATGTTCAGGCTTTGTGATAATCTTTTGGTCTAATTTTATAATATTGGACTACTACACTCGAGTCTCTAGGTTTAAACTCGAGCGGAGCCAGCCAGTCCCTTCAAGAGTATAAAAATGCTTAATAGTCCCATTAAACATGAAGTGTTCACATTTCTTGCCACCATATGAAGGCTTCTTTATAAATATCTTGTTTTGAAATATTTTTCCAGACATCTCTGTAGCATGAATATGTTGATAGTGAACACATTCATCTTACATTATATAAAAAAAAAAAATCATTAGTGCATGTTTAAAGGATGTTACTGAGATAATATTGAAGCAGTTTTCTAATATAAATTATGTTCTTAGCTTATTTTTTTTTTAGTTTTCAGAATGTTCTTTCAAATTTCACCTGTAGCAGCAGGCAATATAAGGCTAAGATAAATGCAAAAGTGATGTGTTTTACTACAAAAAGGATGTGTGCTGTGCATGGTATAATCTATCCTTGGTGACTAAATGAATTATTTTAGTTTGATGGTGGTTTCCAATGCATAATTTCTAAACTCACACAATCGAATTTAAATCACTTTAATTAATATAAGATGAGGGACTTAGGGGATATTTATGCCCATTCTGAGCACTCCCTTAGTATCCCATAAGTGGTAGGAGAAAATTCAAGTACAAATAAATTGTAAGGCTACTACTACAGTAAATTTTTTCTACTTTCATTTTCATGCCACAATTTTTTTATTGTTTAGCTCAGTGGCTTCCAACGTGGGGTACATATACCCCAGGGAGTAAGCAAAATGATATGGGGTGGGGTGGGGGGATATGCTAAGAAAATTTAATATTTTATTTATATAATTTTTCTCTAAGGGAAGTTTTACATTGACAGAAAAAAAAATTAAAGAACAACAAATATTAACTTGTATTTTTAAACTACACGATCATAAACACAATAATATTATGGTTATATGAATCAATGCCCATTTAGAATAAAAAACATTCGTGCGATATTCTAATATGGAGCCCATGTATTGGAACAAAGGCCAATTTAGAGCACACATACACACAAAGAAAAATTCTGCATCTATATTTACCATAGGGTATGTGAGTAGGTTTTAGGGGTTCATTATAAAAAATGTTTGGAGACCATACGTCTAGCTTATATCTATGTATCTTTTATCCATTTCCAGAAGAAGAATATAACAATGGATAGATGAATTTTGTTTTGAACTGTAAGATTATTCTTCTTTTCTCCAATAATTTTCACTGAAAATATATCTACATGCTAAATTTCAAATTTATAGTTCTTTAAAATTATACAGTGTTCATTTTAAAGAATATTAATTTTATGTTCAGAAATATTTAATATGTGAAAGTTTTTAGTTATTTCTACTCATTGATGTTACTGAATGAAATATAATACATACACAGCTGTCTTGGAATTATACTTTCTCATTTTAGATATTCCTCCATGAAAAATATTCTCTTGGCAGTATGGCCACACCTGATTTTAGCAAACTAAAATCTCTTTCTTAGTTATATATTTAAAATTATGCAATATGACTTTTCACTTTTATTGGATTTGTAGAAATGTAATAATTAATATTTTGATCTGTGGCATCACAGTAATTTGAGAATATATGAAGATCAATGATTTGTGAATAAAAGTATCGCAAAGTCTCCATCTCCCAGCCACTCAAACGGCTACTGAAAACGTTTGGGTCAGTCGAGTGGTCTGGGTCTTCAACAAAGTCTCCACCTCGACACCATTGGAAAGATAATTTTTTTTTTTCCAATAATGGTTAAACTGAATCTCTAAG
The DNA here is from genome assembly GCA_951213105.1 of Amaurobius ferox. Taxonomy (NCBI): domain Eukaryota; kingdom Metazoa; phylum Arthropoda; class Arachnida; order Araneae; family Amaurobiidae; genus Amaurobius; species Amaurobius ferox. The sequence goes on along the minus strand of OX578143.1, from coordinate 60,518,858 downwards.
ACAATTCCTTTATTTATTTATTTATTTTAAATACATCGAAATTTGCATTTAAGTTATTTAATATTTATTTCGCTGCATTCAGAAAAGTAAGATTAGCACAATTCTATAGTTTGCCAAAAGTTACTTGTATATCTTCATATTCTAACAATTTTTTTTTTAAATGAACACATTATTTTATTTTCTGTGATTTTTTTTAAACAAATGCTTAAAATTTGAGATTTTAAATTCCGCTTGCACTCTGGTAGCAGTGATTTTCTTCCCAGAAGACTTTTCTAGACATGCCTGTCTTGGAACTCAGGGTGAGGTTTAAGCCATGCCTTTTCTCCTGATCTTTTCTTTTATTAATTTTATTATTATTATTATTTTCACATTTGCGGAGAGTATGTGTGAGGATTTGGTTTAAAACCAGGAAATGATTTGGTGGCAGTGGTTTGAAGAAGCAATTATGTAAAGTTATTAAATAGCAATTCCTTATTTAGGATCTGGGCAATATTGGTAATTCATTCTAGTTTAAATTTTATCTATTATTTATAATAATTGTATTGATTATTATTATTTTATTGAATTTATTTTTTACATTGTTTTGCAGTACATATTTAAAGAAATGAAAAAATTGGGTTGGGATGTAGAAGAAGACAGCTTTGATGATCGCACACCTCATGGTCGCAAACCATTTTCAAATATTGTAGCTACTCTGAATCCTAATGCTTGCAGATTCCTCACAATTGCTTGTCATTATGATTCATTGTATAACAGAGAATTTACGTTTTTGGGTGCTACTGATTCTGCGGTTCCTTGTGCAATGATGCTTCATGCTGCAAGAATGTTAGACGAGCCCTTGAAGCAACAGAAAGATAAGGTGGGTTTCTTTGATTTTATTACAGATTTGCCCTGCCTCTCTAAGGGCAGTTATTATTTTCAACATGATTCTATTTGTACATGCCTGTCAACTGTTAATTTACAATTGAAAATATCAGTTCAAAGGCCCTTGGATGATTTGAAGACTTTAGTTTTATATCAGCAGTATTTCCTAAACTTTTTATATTCCATTTTAAGAGATTAATCTCATTGAGATACTGTTGTTTTAAAAATTAATAAATAAAAGAATGAATAAACAATAAAATTTAAATTGGTTTTAGATAAATCTTTCTTGCTCATGTATAGAAATAAAAGGGAATGTCTGTGTGTCTGTCCATGTATATGTGCCATAGAGGAAAATGCTACAAACAGCTATAAAATTTGTTACAGGTACTTCCTGAGACATGCCGAAACAGTTTAGTTTAAATTTAATTTAGTTTTTTTTTATTTAATGTTAAATTGTATGTTTGAGAAATTTTCACACCAATCTGTTCACAGTGATCAGAAAATTATCGCAAGGTTTCAATCTTAACACAGTCGTAAAATACAAAGAATGATCTTTTCAATGAGCTTTCAAGAACCAAAAATTCATAGCACAATTTCCTAATTTTAGGAATTGTTTTTAAAAAGCATGTTTTCAGTAAATAATCATAATAAGCAAAATCCATTTTTATATTTCAATATCACCAAAACTAAAAATAACAAAATATTAAAATTTGGCAACTAGTAACTTCCACCGTTTTGAAAGTTTGGAGTGTTTTTCTAATTTTTGTGAATAGTTTTAGCTTAACGTACATAAGCAGAAAGAATAAAAGAATTCACACTTTATTCTCAATTTCCACACAGAACTTTGGTAGTAAGTAATATTATACATATAAATCTATGTAAGTGATGATGAGTCACTCACTCTGAAAAGTGGCAGATTTGAAGTAATAGAGATATTTAATTGCAGCATATTTTTATGCAAAGCATTTTTTAAGGAAATGGTCGAATTCGAAGCAGTGAAATTCGGGCAAGGATAATTATATTGTATTCAATTATTCTGCCAGCTTATTGAAATCTGCTTTTAACTAAAGCCTACAGAATAAAGCGTAATTGAAATATTATGATGTATAAAATATGTATGAATTATCAAATGGTATTTATATATTTTTTTAATACTTATAATATTTAACTTTGGAAGATAAAGCAGGAGTTTTTAACCTGTGTGGGTGTATCTATCTCTTCAGGGAAGGTGCAAAGAGACAGTGGAGAAATGTTAGAAAATTTATTGCATTGGTTCACTAGAACAAATTACCTGGCATTGCCCAGGCCCATTAAATTAATTTTTTTTTCTGTTAGAATGCTAAATATTTAAAAATCCCCCTGTCTCCCGGCAAGAACATATATCAAAAAGTCTTTATTTTGGCATATCTTTAAAATCTTAATTGCTAACTTTAGAAACATGATTTTTTCAGGAAATGCTTATAATACTGTTACAATCTTATATTTTAAAATTCAAATCTCTATCTGTAAAACTTGGGTTTTAAATTTTTGAATTTTAAATCCTACTACTGCAGTGCTATCTGTCTGGAATTCCCGGTTTCACAAGGGAGATGCTTGTCTATGATCAAATAAAATTGGAGCCACATTTTTATGGTGCTTTTAGTGGTCTTAAAGGAAATTCAAGCTTATAAAATAACTAAAATATTAATTTAAAATAAACAAGAAAGATCAATCATGCTTAAAGCATTGATTATGAAACACTTTCCAACTTCAATGCAATTTTATTTAAACATGTCTAAAATGCAATACATTCCTCAGTAATATTTTAAAACTTATCACAATACTACATTAATTTATTATATTTGACACCTTAAACCTTCATCGAAAAAAAATAACTTCATTCAAATGACGGCATTAAAGTATAAATTGCCAAGTTTAAACATCTCTAAAATGTGATACATTCCTCGGTAATAATTTTAGAATTATCATAATACTACGATAATTTATTATATTTGAAAACTTCATCGAAAACAACTGAAATTCATTCAAATGACGTCATAAGAAAATAACACGCCTGGCTCTCTCTATAAAAGCAACATTTCATTCATAAATAATTCCCCCATTCATGTCATTCATCACAATACTATAATAATTTATTTTATTTAAAAATTAAGACCATTGAGCTACAAGTAAGTAAACTCAATGCGAAAACTTCATCGAAAAATATCGTCCTTCTCTTTCTAAAATCAATGAATATTTCATTCATATCAGCTAAGCAGACTCCATGGACTAAATGATTTTGTGTTAAAGAATTACAGCGATTCTAATACAACTCATTCTACATATTTTGCTGTTTACATTTTACATAGGTGAAAAATAGGCTTAATAGTAGAAATAATCAAATTTGGAAGAGCATTTAAACTGAAATATATTGTCATTGCGTTGTTTCAGTATGTAGATGCACAGAATTTAGGCAAAAATAAAGTAGTTTTAGGATGGATTCAACACTCAATATGAATTAAAAAGAACTTTAAAAATCACGATTTTGACACAAGATGGATGCCATATATCATTTTGAAGTGGATCATGTGATCGTTTCATATCATGGACACGTGATCGCTTCATATAAGAGGTGTTATTATTATTTTAATTTTTATTTAAAAAACAACTGAATATATTTCGCTGAATTTTTTTTTATATATTTTATGGAACAATTTGAATATTGCCTAAAATTTTCGAAGCAATTTGTGAATTTTAAATCCGCTTAAAAAATGCTTGAAAAATTAGGTCCCATAGGGCTAAAAGTATTCCATTATTTCAACCCAATATCAATCCAAAACTAATTGGGTGATATTATTCATTTATATTCCCATAGGTCCTATAGACCATCTGAACAACATACTAAAATTTCATTTTGATTGTCATTTTTATGGCAGTTATCGTGCTAACGGACAGACAGACAGACAGAATGAAAAAAATTCACTAAAAATCACCTATTCAACACAGAAATCTACTTTTTTTCAGGATTAAAAGAAATATTTATGTTCTATTTGATGTATAATTTTCATACAAATCTGAATACAAAATACTCGTTAGTTGCTCCCATTCTTTTATCCGAAATAAATGAATAATTTCACTGCCTCTAAAACCCAAACAAAAAAAAATACTCTCTTATATTCCTATGATTCACCAACGAAATCATAACACTGAAATAAAAATAAAAACCGAAACTCAATTATAAAATTGTTGATGCTAGGAGAATTGCTCTGTTTGTTTATGTTACAAAACGATTTTCACCGCGCTCCAAATGGAGAAATAATTCATTCGATCCTCTTCTGCCAAGGTCATGCCTCTGCAAAATACATTGAAGTTAGTTCCATGGACAAGTAACGCCATCTAGTACACAAATTAAAATGTTCCGCGTGGTGGCACTTATAGGTGCCACTATCCGCTTGCGGTAAAATTTCCTCTGGCCCGAGTGAGTGCCATTCGTCCATGAATGCAAGTTTGCATCTGGCACGTGGGCGTGCCGATCGTCGCGAAAGGATTAAAAGTGTTATGAAAATATTGAATTTGGAATGATTTGAGTTTTAGTCATGGAAATTACAAAAAAAGTTCTATCTGGTTCTAGTTTTTATGTAATGTATGTATACCAATGGTGCATTACTTGAACATTACTTACAACATTACTTCGTAAGTTATGTTACATTTCACGTTCACATGCATGCAAAGACATCTTTTCAAAAATACAAAACATGTTCAAGAGGTCATATTCTTTTCTGTCAACTCTAATTCGATGTAAACTCTGTCCTATTATGCAACTATAATCTATTTTCATTTTACTAGAAGTTTAAAGGGGGAATTTTATCTCCCCTCCTGGTTCCTTCTCTAACCCTTTTCCTCGAGTCTTTTCTGTCAAAAACTCCAATTCGAAAATAATATAAACAATTGGAAGACAATACCATTTCTATATGTGAAAAGGAAAAGAGAGCATTTCAGTTACAAGCAAAAAAAAAGAAGACTCAACTCTGAAGGTCCAAATTTATAATGTGAATTTAAAATGAATTCCTTAAAAACTGCTTCTATGAACTTCTGTGCAATATTGATTTTATTATCTAACTTGGTAATTATGTCAGATATTTTTTGTTTTAAATTTTATTTAAAACCTCTTTATTTCAGAATAATGAAATAACACTGCAGCTTATATTCTTTGATGGAGAAGAGGCTTTTCAGAAATGGAGTCGAACGGATTCATTGTATGGGTCAAGGCATTTAGCTGCTAAATGGAATCGCATGACCCCTTTTCCTTCTGGATTATATGATGGTGGTCATTGTAAATCAAGAGATTTTGCTTCCTACTTAGATAGAATGGTAAATAATTTACATTTATTTAGTAACTATTCATATTAAAAATAGTGATATTATATATATATATATATATATATGCTTCCATCATTCCAAACTGCTTTTGTAAAACTAAGGGCTCTGTCCCCTGTTCACTACACTCACCAATCTCCCAATTTCAGTATGTATGCATCAATATTTGAAAACAATAAATGTATTTGGTTAAAGTATATTTGGAGTTATAACCAAATTAGTTTTAATAAAACAACATATGGTTAGTTCGAGTTTTGTAGGATATTAGTTCTAGTTTTGTATGAAGTACAGATTCAAATAAAAAGCACCTTAGACCATGTAATGTTCTGTTTTATTACAAGAAAATGAAATTTTCATTTCAAAATTGTATTAAAAATAGAAATTTATAGCCAGTTGTAACGAAAATAGAGGACACATTTCATAGTATTCTCAACCATTCTGCAAGATTTTAAATCATTTAATACCATATGAACCAGCACTAACCTTTACAGAAAATTCTTACAATCTTTTGTCACTATAGCTAGCTTTTTTACTATAAAGAGATTTGCTCTTAGCAAAAACTAGTTTATCCTTGGTTTTATGTGCTCATTCTGAAGATTAGCTTGTAATTTTTTCAAGTTTTGAAGTATTTTAACAAGACAAAGTAATTACATATGGAGTTTGTAATTTTGGTTTGCTTAAAAGCTTTGTTCAGTAGATATTTTTTATTTATATAGTATTTTATATTATTGAGAAATTATTGAATTTATTAGACTAGCTAGTAAAAATTTTCAATAAGCTGCTGCTCACAGACATTGTGGTCCTCTGCTCCCAGTGAGCACGTTATCTTCCAAATCCTTATCTGGTAGTTAATACTTTTGAAAAAACTTCAAGCATAAGAATGCTGTTTTATTGGTGTAAAAGTGTTTCATATTTTAAAATATTGAAAGTTAGTTTTGTTTGTAATGAGTTTTACCTTTTACAACGTATTTCTTTAAAATTTATCTTCATAATACTTTAACTAGTGTTTGCATTAAAAAGTGAAGCATAAACTCAATGCAAACAACTCAATGCAAACAACTTTTATTACAAAATCTAGTGCTTCCATGTTTATAAGTTAATTTTTTTGTTGGGTGTGGTATTTGCACTGCAAAGATATGCTGCATTATTATTATTTTTTTTACAACATTTCTGTAGACAGTTAAAGCTATCTGAATCAAAAATTCATTAATTTTAGACACGGATCTTAACATTCCAATGTTTTGCTTTAAAAGATTTATTTTATATAGCAATCAAATATGCATCTTGAGTTAGATAAATAGGATTTAATTTTGTTTTTTACAAAAAGATTTGTTTTCAGAATATTGCATTTTATCAATTAACATTTAATTCTAATTTATAAAGAAACAAAAGCACTATATTATATCTGTTATCACTAAATAAATTTGTATTTTACGTAATTTATGATTATTGGTTGGTTATTTTGTTGTCCATACTTCCTTGAAAATGCGTGAACTGCTTGCTACTGCTACCCATGCTTGTTTACCATCATCAGGGCTGTAAAATTCTGCAGAAGACTATACTCAGCCAACACCTAACCTGCAGCAATGTGAAGGTACAAGAAACTTTTCACTCAGTTGCTAGTCCTGGGAACACCACGTGCTGTTGGCACATTTCGAGCGCAGTAGTCCAGTGATTTGCTCTCTGGATTTGCACGATGCCACAACTGCCGCCGTGTTCATGCGGAGTACGATCACGTTAAACATGTGAGTCCATAAGTCCTTCCGAGAGGTTGGTGGTAGGGGAAGGAGGATACGGTCCTTGTGGATGCCTCTCCCACTGGGTTCCGGTCTAAATTGGGTGGCACTTCCCGGCCGTTCAAACAGTTACCGTACACCTTTCTGGTAGGTCGGACGGTCTGGGTCTCAACAACAACTCAGTTGCTAGTGATTGGGTTGCCAGATCAAGCACCTGATGTGAATTTCACACGCGAAAGCCGATTTTTAAAATTTTAATTATTTTTTTAGTTATTTAATGTTTTATGCGATTTCGACCGTTTTTTGCCCTTTTTTCTCCACGATCCAGACGTTGTAGAAAAAAACAAATCAAACCATCGAAAAGAGCAGACAATTGGGAGTAAAAATATATCAATTTCAAATTTCAATTTCGATTTCTAATAGTTTTTAAAGATTTTAAAACAAAAGTCACTTTTGGCTCAAAAAAATGATTTTTGGTTTTTAAATTCTCGCATAGTGAAAAGTACTCATAATTTCGACTAATAATTTACATTTTTAGGAAGGTCAAAAATCTGGCATTCTTACAAGTCCAATCTTGTCCAGAAATAATGAAAATTGCCCTCAGGATCGCAATTTTAAAGACGTCATGATTTTAAATTTCTCCGCAATCTGCTCAGTTCTTCAACGGCATTTCCTCCCCCCCCCCCATCCTCAGTAGTTTCTTCCTTGTCTCCATGGAGACTGTGCTTTCGGTTTTAAATGAATTAAGAGCCTAGCATAAGTGTTGTATACATTGGGCGAAATTATTATATTTATATGATATTTTAAATGGATATTTTAAATGGATATTTTAAATAATTTAAATGGTGGTGGTATTTTAAATAATTATGGTGGTTTGAATTGTGGTGATGTATTTGAAATTATTATATTTATGGATTAGTGGAACGATATGGATGATTTTTTTATTTTAAATGGATATTTTAATTTTATGGATATTTTAAATGATGGAACGATGGAACACGAGAATGGTGGAAATAAGAGCTTAGCATATGGTCATTATAAAATTTAAATTAGCGCTTGGGAAGTTAGCGCGCGAGAATTGCACTCGGTAGGCCTGGGTTCGAAGGAGGGTACGGTCCCTGTGGATGCCTCGCCCACTGGGTTCCGGTCCAAATTGGATGAATAAAAAGAAAGTTATTGTTAGAAAAAATCAATACACCGCGATTCACGTTCCCGTGAACGGACGTTTATGCAAATTTAATATGAACGACTCTTTCCGTTCACCGGCGTGAACCATGACATTTTCCAACATGAGGTTTCATGCAAATCAATGCGTATGCATCTGATTTGCATATCCGGGGGCGTTTCCGGAACAGTCCATTTTCAGATATATAGGACAGAAGTTTCTTGAGGCAGACAGACAGATTGAAGCAAGCAGACCGAAATGCTTTAGATGGAAGCATGCAGACAGAGGCACTGCAAGATATTGTTAGACGATGGTTTTAGTCGAGACGGATGCAGATGTGGTCAGTTTAGACCTGTACGTATTGAACGTTAAATTTACTTACATATGTTCGGAAGTCACGTTAAAATTTGCTGATGTCTTATCCATTGGTTTTTCTTTTGCCAAGTGTGATACCTTCAATGGTGGCTGCAAATACACGCAAGTGATATAGGTAGTATAGTTATTTATTACTAATGCTTCAAGAAATTTCTATTGTATTTGCAACTACAAACTTTTGTACATAGTATTATTTGATGTTTTGTGGCATGGAAATTACCTGGAATGTGTAAGTTGCTTAGTTATGTTCTTCACGTAATAAAGTGAACAATGATTTTTCCTTTAAAACTGGCTCCGTATATTTTAATGACCAAGCCAACACTTATGACTCTTTGACTGTGCATACTTTGCTGCTAAAATTCAACTTTAAATTTTTAAATTTTCCACCAGTTATGGAGATTGTCGTGGAGGGCGCAGTAGCCCAATGGTTAGCATGCAGGAATTTCACTCGGTAGGCTCGGGTTCGATTCCCGCCACTGCCAAAACTGCTGCCGTGTTCACGCGGAGTACGATCATGTTAAACATGTGGGACCGTAAGTCCTTCAGAGAGGTTGGTGATAGGGGAAGGAGGGTACGGTCCCTGTGGATGCCTCCCCCACTGGGTTCCGATCTAAATTGGGATGTTTTAATTATGGATATTTTAATTTATAGATATTTTAATTTTATGGATATTTTAAATGATGGAACGATTGAACGAGGGATGGTGGAATTAAGAACTTAGCTTATGGTCATTATAAAATTTAAATTAGCACGCAAGAGTTGCACTCGATAAGCCCGGGTTCGATTCCCACCATTGATGAGGAGTACAATCACGTTAAACATATGGGTCCGTATGTCCTTCCGAGAGGTTGGTGGTAGGGGAAGGAGGGTACAGTCCCTGTGGATGCCTCCCCTACTGGGTTCCTCTCTAAATTGGGTGGCACTTCCTGGCCATCTAAACAGTTACCTTACACCTTTCTGGTATGGATATTTTAATTTATAGATATTTTAAATGATGGAACAAGGAAGATGGAATTAAGAGCTTGAATTGCACTCGGTAGGCCCGGGTTCGATTTCCGCCACTGACACGGAGAACAATCACTTTAAACATATGGGTCTGTAAGCCCTTAGGAGAAGTTGATGGTAGGAGAAGCAGGGTACGGTCCCTGTGGATGCCTCCCGCACTGGGTTCCAGTGTAAATTGGGTGAATAAAAAGAAAGTTATGGAGATTGTCGTGGAGGGTGCAGTAGCCCAGTGGTTAGCGTGCGGGAATTTCACTCGGTTGGCCCGGGTTCGATTCCCGCCACTGCCAAAACTGCTGCTGTGTTCACGCGGAGTATGATCACATTAAACATGTGGGACCGTAAGTCCTTCCGAGAGGTTGGTGGTAGGGGAAAGAGGGTATGGTCCCTGTGGATGCCTCCCCCACTGGGTTCCGATCTGAATTGGGTAGCACTTCCTGGCCGTCCAAACAGTTACCTTACACCTTTCTTACACCTTTACCTTCCTTACACCTTTCTGGTGGTCCCTTCCCGGCCGTCCAAATGGATGCTCAAGTCCTTGTTGACGAGCCGGACGGCCTGGGTTTTCAACACCTTTCTGGTAGGTCGCGCCAACGAGTTTGCCACGGTTGAAATTTTCAAGGGTAGCGAACAGGCTGGTCACCAAAGGCGGCTAGTTACAAATAAATGGAAACACTTGAAGTCACAAAAAAATTCCTTTACCCCAGAAGTTAAAAAAAAAAAAAAAAAAAAAAAAAAAAATTGTAACTCGTTGAGTTTTCATTAAAATGCAGCCAATTTTTTGAAGAACACTTAAATATTGAAATAAATATATACTTCAAATCATGAAAATTTGTCATTCAAATTTACAAATTTAGAAAATAGCAAATGGAATACCAAAGTTATCCGAGATATCCTTTTCAAATCATCTGCACCATTTTATCCTTTATTGTCTGAATAAAATAAAAATGATTTTAAAGTCGAGATTTCTATGAATTTTTGACAATGTTCATTATTTTTAAACTAATTCCAATTTAAAAAAAAAAGGAAAGAAAAAAAAAACCGCAACAAGATTTGTCGTATTGGGAGTTCAGCTAAAGGCCCCTGTATACAATGAAAGAAGTTGAATCAATAAATTGAACTGCCAACTTATTGTGTGAACTTTCATCGTTTAAAATAGAAGTTGAACGGTACAATATCTTGCGTACAACTTTTTGAATGAATCTTTGCAACTGCAAAGATCATACAATTTCTTGACTACAACTGACCAATTAGAATGCTCATTGCATATGACATCACAATTCCTTTTTATATTTTTTCAGACTTTCGCTTTGCTCGTGCATAAGTTGCATATTTGATAATTTTATTCAAGCATTTCTTATTGACTGTTTTACTTACGCATTTTAAAATTAAATAATTTGAATTTAGTGTATTTCATTTTAATTTTTTTTAAAGACTGTTTTTCTTCCTTTCTGTCCGTGAATCTATTTGTATCTAACTTTACGGGAAGATCTCAAAATTAAAATTTTCAAATTTTTTTCATTGAAATTTAAGTTTGTTGGCAATTGGTTTTGTAAGATAATTAAGTATTTATTGTTAAAAAAAAATAAATCTCACTCCTTTTTGTAGATTATCTATTCCAAGCACACATATTTTAAAATGCAGTAAAAGTTTTTAACAAAATTTTGTAGTGTTTTGTAAAATAATTAGGAACATATATTTTTGAAAATTGCCTTATGTATAATGTGTATTTTTTCTAGGATGTGATGGTTTTATTAGATTTAATTGGAACTGCCAATCCGAAGTTTTACAGCTATTTTGCAGACACTCACCCCCTTTACACCCATATTGTAGATATTGGTAAGGGAAAAAATGTATTATTAAGCCTAATAGTGTTATTCATTCTTTACCAAGTTTTTCTTAGGTTTTTATACGTACTTGATAGTAAACCAGATTATTTCTTATGTTATCTTAGAAATTTAAGTTTTCTAATTTATAAATAATTACATTTTCATTTCTTAAAGAAACAAAAAATTGCTATCATGTATCAATCATTCCAATCATTTTATTTACTAAAAATCACAATGTGCAAAATTTTAAACTAACATTTGCAGTTTGAAATTTATATCTGTAATGTACATATATTTGTAATATTCTTGTTTTGTGTTCAGTTAGTTTAATTACTTTCTACCTTTAACATTGTAAGATGCTAGTTATGTAATGGATTGATTTCCAATAAAGCCATATGTAACAACATATCTTTTCAGATTGCTCTAAGGTGGGTTTGGAAACATATGTACAAGGGGAGAATGGGACACTTTGGGACACTTTTCAAAGTTGTGAATGCTGCCGTAAGACTACTAGAATGCCACCAGACCATTAGAATTGAAGGATAATTGAAATAAAATATGTTGCATTTAACAAAAACTTAACACTTTGCTTGGAAAATTGGAATTAGATGCATGCATTTGTAGCCTGAAGAAAGTTTATCAGTACCATTCATTAATGTTCATTTGAACACAATGGCAGACGTGATAGTTTAGGGAGGCTGTCAGAATGCCTCCAAACCTTGAACCAAATTAGTGCTTTTGCGAATGTGGCTCAATGACAGAGACTTGTTGAACCAGCATGCCAGGTTGTACTCTCGAATTTCCACACTACTTAAGCTCCGAGGAAAATCTTCTAGTGGGTAGTGCTTTTAAGTAAATATTCTTTGCAGTGCTGCAATATTTTTTGCTCTGTTGTAGTGTTATATTTGGTGTTTGCAGATCAGCTTAAGTTTTAGCTTCATTTTAAATCTTTTAACTGGAAAATGAGTTTGAGTCAGATGAATAAAAGGTTTCATAGCAGTGGATAGAACAGCAAAATTCCACTTTAAATAACTAATAAATATCAAAATAAAATGTTAATATTTTAATATGCATTCTCCTACAGATTTCTATAAATATCTTAAGATGCATTCTCCTATTGATACATAATACATTTGCACCATTTTTGCCTTTGAATAAATTGTGTGATGAGAAGTACATAATCTACAAAAACATGTATTGAAGGTACAGAATGTTACATTAAAAAGAAACTGAAAAAAAAAAATTACAATTTTAATTATTACACTAAAAAAGTTTATAATTTGGAGATTATTCACTGTTGGAATTTTGCGATTAATAATGTGTGTGTGTGTGTGTGGGGGGGGGGGGACTGGGATGCATTTCCACATGACTTACTCTCTAAACCAGGAATTACAACTGACTTTGCAGTTAACTGATTTTTATAAATATTTTTTATAATTCTATCTTAATCAAACACTTACATCACATACATTAAACACTTTTCTATAAGATAAAAGTATATTCCACTTTAAACGTCTTATACATAGTTAATATTTGTTTTGCAGAACTCTTGCAGTGTCCCAAAGTGCCTCAGTGTACCAAGTGGGGCACCTTGGGGCAGCACCTTCAAAGGATAAAGCAATATTAATTGTCAGTTTTTTAAAGACAAATTTTTGGTTAACTCAAACTCTGAATTTAAGCAAAAACTTTTTTGTACAATGTACATGTATTGAACTTGTGAAAAATCTTGAAAAATAAAATCTAACATTTTAACATATGAAAAAGTTAGAAGCTTCTTGAATAACGAAGTCTCAAGTTGTACATCTACAGTAAATTAAAATTATTACATACAGCAGCCCCTGCAAAAAAACAATTCCATCAGGCATTTCAAAGTGTCCCAACTGACCAGATTCTTCCTGAAGACTCCCATGTATTTAGGTTAACTCTATAATGACCATTTTACATTTAATTTCATAATAAACATTCCTGTTTCTTTGATATGTAGTTTTATTTAAAGAAATGAAATTCTAATTACTGTCTATAAACTTTACTTAAATTTTTTTTAGCATTCATAACTAAAAAATTTTGATAAATTTTTACCTAATCGCAGTAGAACTTTTAAAACACAGCAGCAAATGCACAGAAGGACAATCTAATACTACATAAAATAACAAGATTTCAATGTCAAACCTGATTTTAAAATTTAAAGTCTCTCAAGGTGCCCCATTCCCCACTTCTGTAAAACCTTTCAAGAGTAAAAACACACAATTTTTTTTTAAAGAATCATAAATCTTTTTTGTATTTTATCAATTAAAAAAATCATACCTAATGTACAAGTTTTTAAATATTTGTTATACATGGATTAGTGGATTTCCCAATGAAGCAAAATTGCATAATATTTCATTTTTAACTTTTTGTAAGTTATCACCATAGCAAGCCTATTTTAGAGGAAAGTCAGAATTGTCACCTTACCTTTAAAATAGGAAATCTGGAATTGTCAAATAATTTCAAAAATTGCCCCCCTTCCCCCGAAAAAAAAAAGTAAATCGTCAAAAATCAAGTTTAAAACCGGGGAAAGTCAGAGAATGTTTAAATTTCAATTAAACTCATTTTATAAAATTCTTTGAATATACTGCAATGTCCGAAACATGAATTTTCTTGTCCTTGTACAAATATCATATAAAAAGGATCTATTCTTAGCTATTATGTTAAATTGCTATGACTTGTTAGGTTTTTGAAATGTTACCTAAATAAAAACTTTTCCGGGAAAGTCAAGGAATTTAAATTTGAGTGACAACTCTGAAAGTATGGAGGCTAAACTTGAACTATTGAAAGAGCAATCTTCAAAATTTCATAGAAAGTAATATGAAGCATTTCAATATTCTTCATAAAATTTAAAAAATGCAAATTGTAGCTGAAAAATAAAATGCAACTGTAATATAATTTTGTATAAGGTACTAGTTAAGATTTACGTATTTAAAACCAGTTCCCAAAATCTACTTGGAACATTTATATTTCCTGTAAGCTATACTAAACTGGTGGATTAAAAACGAAATTGATTTTTATATTATATATTTTATTACTTTATATTTTCTCTGCATACATGTATAATTTTATCCATCTGCAGTACCATAAAATTACTGAAAGAGATATGGCTTTTATAATTTTCAGTTAATGTTATGCCCTATACACTTTTTATGATGAAATTTCCTTTATTTATGATATTATTGAGTCTAAAAATTAGTGATCTTAATAAAAAAAAAATGTACAAACATCTCATATTGAATTATAATCTTTGCTTTGTAATCAGAAAACTCACTCTGCATGAGACAGTTAGGGGTTAAGTTTTTAAAACATTTAATAATTTCAGTCTGTTCGTTAATTGCATTTACCCCTGCAGGCTGTTTGGCACACAAGCACACAAATGATTGTTATAAAAAGCAAAATTAAACATTTCAGAATGCTTTTACTATTATTTTTTAATTTAATGGTATATGTAATTCTTATCTTATTACCCAGCCTTGTAAAAAAAAAATAATCTGCATTTACCCCTGCAGGCTGTTTGGCACACAAGCACACAAATGATTGTTATAAAAAGCAAAATTAAACATTTCAGAATGCTTTTACTATTATTTTTTAATTTAATGGTATATGTAATTCTTATCTTATTACCCAGCCTTGTAAAAAAAAAATAATCTGCATTTACCCCTGCAGGCTGTTTGGCACACAAATGATTGTTATAAAAAGCAAAATTAAACATTTCAGAATGCTTTTACTATTATTTTTTAATTTAATGGTATATGTAATTCTTATCTTATTACCCAGCCTTGTAAAAAAAAAATAATCTGCATTTACCCCTGCAGGCTGTTTGGCACACAATCACACAAATGATTGTTATAAAAAGCAAAATTAAACATTTCAGAATGCTTTTACTATTATTTTTTAATTTAATGGTATATGTAATTCTTATCTTATTACCCAGCCTTGTAAAAAAAAATAATCTGCTATGGATAATACATCAGTACAAACTCCAATGTATTTCTCTCTTTTGTTAGATTCATTAAGATGTTATTTATTTATTTTATCATACAAAATAACATAAGTTATTTAAAACTCATTCAAATATTATTTTTAAAATTATAGAAAATCGGTTGAATAGCTTGAGGCTTTTGGAGTCACTTCCTCCTGAAAGTCAAACAAAGTACTTTGATGGCCGATACAGCATGGCATATGTGGAAGATGATCACGTTCCATTTATGAAGAGAGGTATGTGGAAAATAATCGTCTTTAGTTGCATTTTTATGTCTATATTTTTAAAAAAATACTTCCTAGATGTATTGAAAAAATATATAAGATTATACATCTTCTACACCTTCCAACCTCCTTTTTGTCTATGCAACACACTTAGTATTACATGGATGAAAACAGTGACCCTCCTCAGGAAAAATAAAAACAAACTGAATAAAAAGATAAACTTTTAATTCTAATAATTATTTTCAATGATTCATATAAATTGTTAGAAAATGATAAACAATATATCTATATATAGATATATTGTTTATTAAAGAGAAACTTGCATTTGATGCACATAGCAAATTTTCTTTGTCAGGTCTGATTTTTGATAAGCATACCTTCATTTCTTTACCTAACATTTTCAAGGAAACTTTTTTCTTTGTTTTTATATTTGTTATGGCTGTCGAGCCTTGCTTGCAAACATATATTGGAAAAAAAAAAAACGAATAATAACATTGATAATGCTATCTTCGATATTTCTATGTAACCCTGCTTTACAAAATAACCCAAAAGTCATTTCTTAAAACTTCAGTTTTGTAAATCAATTAATTCTTTTTTTTTAATTCAGATAAAAATCTCTTTTCTATTATTCAATTCCTCAATTCTCATATTTGTCATTTGTTGAGTGTTAACTAATATTTAAGAACAAAATTCTGATAATTTTGCCGGATAAATAGAAACTGAAAAATATTACCTAATAGATGATATTAATAAATAAAATATTAGATAGATATGAGAGATCAGTAAGCATAAATTCTGAAAAAATTAATTTCTTTTTATGTAAAAACTGAATTGTATTCAATTTTAAAATATGCATAGAGGCTGATTGAATTTTTTTAACAACTTTATTCTCAATTTTAAGTGACTGAATATCAATCGTTTTGTGATTATAGGTGTGCCAATCGTCCATGTTATACCGTCTCCTTTTCCACACGTATGGCATCGAGAAAGTGACAACCGAGAAAATGTCCATCATGCTACGGTTGACAATCTGAATAAAATTCTCCGTGCATTTATTGCCCAGTATCTTCATTTAAATATAGACCAGGCAAGGACTTTTAATATGATGAAGTAAGAGTTTCTACCTTTCTATATCGGCATACTTCACCAAGTATTTGAAATCCAACACAGCTGGGATGTGGTATATTTGCATTTGTCGTCATACTTAGATGGTTTGTGTGTTCTTCCCTTTATTGATACTCGGTGAAAATCTTTACAATGAAGTTGTATGTATGTATGTATGTAATGAGCAAAGTTTACAAATAAGGTTTGAAGCCCAAACCTTATAACTTATTTTTAGAAAGAAAAATGTTGGAATAATCCTAGAGGTGGCTGGAAAAAACACATAAGTCAAAAATTCCAATTTTTTTATAACATATATATTTGGTTTAAAAAAATTTATGAACTTTGTTATGGAAAAAATACGTCAGTTGTGCTTTTAAGATGTTAAAAAAAGAAAAACCTTAAACACCTGTTAGATTTTTCATGGATATCAGTGGGGTAATAAAATATAAATTAAGAAAAAATATTATTTATTTAGCTTATAAATATATTGCAAACTCTATAAAAAAATTTAATCTGTATTCTGAAAACTAAAATTTTAAAAAGTTCTCCTAAAAGTATCAAAATGTTCATTCCTTGATATTTCAAAATCCTTGATTTTGACTTATTGTTTTCTCCTGCCAGCTCTAGAATAAGCTTAAAATGAAACAAAGTATTACTGAATTTTAGCAGTGCCTGAAATTGTCAGGATTATATGGTGTAACTTAAATAAAATTACTTTTCTGTAATAACAGAGAATCATATTTTGTCAGGGTTCCCACAGTTCTTAAAAGCGTAATTCTAATAAGTTTTTTTAAATATACATAATTTTTGCATCGAGTCCTTAAAAGCTTAAATTTCTAATGAACAGAAAATATTAGAAAATGGATCAGAAAAAATATCGTGAAACATTTATATTTTATTTGAGTGCAGATTGTTTTATAGTAGACAATTGTGATATTTCGAGTAATCCTATTGTGTATGCTCCCTTCTTCATAGTTTTAAAATTATGCTTGTTCCTAGGGAATCATACACAAAGTTAACTGGATAAGCATGATAAAGATTTTTAAGAAAAAAAAAGGCACAAATTTGGTAACTAAAATTTGCTTTCATGCTGTAGTATTTGAAGTCCTTACATAATTTAATTAAACTGTTTAAATACAATTTTTTAAGTAATTTGATTATTTATGAATTTTTTAAATATGTATAAATACTTACATTATCTTTTTAAGTTTATAGATCTGCATTTTATACAAAGTTTGCACTGCATATGGTAAAGCCCATATTATATATATATATATTTTGTTGTAGTTTCCTGTCTTGACAATAAATCCCTCCAAATGGTATATGGAATTTAAGAATACATGTTATAAGGAATATACCCCATGTATAATATAATCTACTTGATTCTTTTCTGACTCTATTTGGCTTATATCTGAAAATTAAAAATTTCAATATTCTGCTGAAGGATGTCATATTAGTGTTTTTTTCCTGTGTGTGCAATTCTAAAATTGTCCAGTATTTAAAAATTTTTACTCTACAACTTGATGTCGTTTGTACAGAGATGAGTTGGTTTTAAGATATTGCAGTAAAAATACTTTAGTAGGACGATTCATTCTTAAGTTGTTTCTTGGTTCTTAGCCTGTAACTACATCTTTTAGATATTTTATTTTTTTACCAAAACTCCTTAATTTTTTTTTTTTTTTTTTTTTTGAGAAATGAGCATTAAACTATGCACCATTTCAACATTTAAAACAATTTTTAATGAATTATTTTTGAAATATTCATGCTGCACATTTGGCCTAAATGAAAAACTGGTCAGAAATTTCTTGAAACTGCATTCCAAAATGCTATGCTGGAAATTCATTTTGGACTTTAATTCATTTTACCTTACTTCAACTTGTCTGCTTTGCTGTCCTTGCTTCATTTAATAGCTTCTACTTAAGGGTTATTAAATATATCACAAATAAATACTAACTGCGCAAGCTATGTATTTTTTATATATTACTAATGGATGGGATATAAATAAACCATGGATTACCTTAAGCATGCATACACAGTGATTACAGGTGATGTGATCAATGTAAACTGAATCTAACAGCAGATAATGCAGTTAAACATTCAACAAGTTCACTTGATCTCCTCCATTGTACACATGCTCTTAACAATTTTATTTTTAGTGTATGATAACTGTAATTTTTATTTCTTGTATTAACAGTTAAACATGGCGAATCAAATGAATAGTGTTTTATGAAATTTGAACTGATAATGGTTATGAATGCACATATGGTGTCAGAGCTTACTTTTTAAATATTGACTAAAAATATGTAAAGATATTTATTTTAAGAATTTAAATTTTTATACTTAACTGCCAGTTTTCATATTATTTGAGAATACCAGTAGATGAATCGAAAATGAATCATATGCATGATTTATGACATTCCATCGGGACTCCGGTTTTAACTCAGATGCATAACTCAAGTTATGTTTTAGAATAAAATTTTCTACAGTACAGTTGTGATTATTCAGCTTCTGCATATGTTGTATTTTTAATTTAGGGGCTAATTATATATTTTTCCAATAGTTGCCACCAACTTTTATTGGATGTCTATATTATTTCTTTTATAAGTTCATTAATACTTTGAGATTACCTTTTAATTCATCTGCCATGGCATTTATTTTCCTTAATGGCATCTACTATTAAGGGTGAGCGTCAGTAAATTTTCTGCCCTATCCGCGCTTTGTTAACTTTCGCGGCACACATATTTCGCCGAAATTCTGCTCAAACAGTTGCGAAATATTTTCTGAAAGATAAAATGCAATGCTTAGATTATATTAAAACTAAATTTAATGCCCCAAAAAACATAGAATACATTTTTTATTTTAATTCAAAATATTTTTGGTGCTGCCATCTGTTGTCGTAATTTAATTCATACCGATTATTTTTATTTTTTAATGAACATTTTTAAATATCTATTCCTTCTAATACAGTGTTAAACACAACAACAGATCATATATAATAATGCCACAATCACGGAAAGGTAATTTATCATTCTATAAATTTGATAAGGGATCTGAATGTACATCACTGAAGACTGCAGTTTTGCCTTCAAGTCCATGTTCAATTATGTTTCCATGATTATGGCATTATATATGATCTGTTGTCGTATTTAATAGCGTATTAGAAGGAATAGACATTTAAAAATGTTCATTAAAAAATAAAAATAGTCGGTATGAATTAAATTACGACAACAGATGGCAGCACCAAAAATATTTTAAATTAAAATAAAACATATATTCTATGTTTTATTGGGTATTAAATTTAGTTTTAATATAATCTAAGCATAGCATTTTATCTATAAGAGAATATTTCGCAACTGTTTGAGCAGAATTTCAGCGAAGTATGTGTGCCGCGAAAGTTAACAAAGCGCGGATAGGGCAGAAAATTTACTGACGCTCACCCTTAAGCGAAGTACAATGAATGTCCATCTTTTAAATAGATTTAAAATGTTTATTCCCAACTCTGGATTGCAGAAATTAGTATACTACTATTGTGGACATTGCACGAATGCATACTAACTCTAATCTCCCCCCCCCCCTCTTTTTTTAATAAAGTGGAGAGCTAAATTACCTCCTATTGAATACTGATGTGCAAAGCTATTAGATGTAACAATTTTCATAGCTTGCTCCAGAATTCTATTCAATAGTTTGGAATGTGAAAAAAGCTACATTTATTCTCTTTGCTACAATAACTTTGCAATGAACTTTGTAGAACCGTTTTCAACAGTGGGTTGAGTGACCTCTCTCCTACTTTGGAATGAAGGACCAAGAAGTTGCACCATTATTTAGCACAGTCAGAGATTAGTATGAGTTGATGGAAAGTCCACAATAAGCTTATTATATAAATAACTGCAGTTATAACTGCTTATTATCATAAGCAGTCAGAAACAGATTTTTCAGACAAGCCTGTATAGAGTTGAAGTTTGATATTTTAAAATATGTATTCCATACATTTACTTAAAAGTGATACTTAATAAAATATAAATACATGTGAATGAAATGACTTCTTTAGTATGCTGCATAAAAGTTAAAATTGTATCAGCCTGTTAAGGAAGCAAAAAGCGCCTCCACCAGGACAACAAAAGAGTAGTTATACCAGTAGCTGCTGTCTTGCTTGTCCTAAGGGAGACTTTATACTTTTGAATTCATTTAAATTTTGTTTTATTCTGCCAACTAATGCATTACTTATCTCAAGTATTTTTTGGTAGCTGTTTGGATGAATTTTGTTTGAATTGTTTTCAAATATAAATATTATTAAATTCTTGAATTTAATAAAATATAAAACTGTTATTTAAGTTTATATATATTTTTTAATTTGTGTTTTGTTTTTTTTGTAAAAATTGGTTTTGTACTTTTAATGATAAAATACTTCCAAAATATGTACAAAAGCCAAAATTTATATGCATCTCTACATATTTTATAAGGTTACAAATGTGATTTTTTTATGTGCAACAATACCTGTGATGTTTATAGTTACATTATTAGAATTGTAACACTTGGTGATATTGTTAAATAAATTCATTCCAAATTTCATATATCAGTTTGCATAGTTGTATGTTATTAAATTAGAATACTGTATTTATACTTTTCCCATCATATGCTTCAGTTTTCATATAGTAATCAATGTAAAAAAGATTAATGCTCCAGTAAGTTTAGCTTTTGAAAGTTTCTCACATTTGTTTACCAAGCACAGATGTTGAAAAGTGAAAGGCTTGTACTATTTTTAATTTTTATAAACTAATAAGAAAACTAATTTTATAACTTCCAAATGTAACATATGATAGTGTATCCTGATTCTCCTCACAGGATCTTGCTTGCGATGAGGCAAAGTACGTCAATCACATGGAACAATTTCAGCATTCTGTCACTCAGGAGGAGAGTGTTGCAAACCCAGAGCTGTTCATTTACTATGTTCAATTTTATTCAGGGTCAGGGATTGAACCAAACTGTTTAAAAGGAAAATCATCCTGACTTTGGACCTGAAAATATATTTTGGTCTGACGCTTTAGTTTTTGGGTTTTCAACCAATAGGCTGTGGGTTTAGGTTCCCCTTTTCAGCAAGCCACTAAACATTTTACATATGCAGTAGACTCCCTATAATCCGCACAGCATGAGACCAAAGGTTGTGTGAATTATGGAATTTTGTGGATTATAGGTCACTGCTGCATAAACTAATGTGTAAAAATGAGACATTTGGTACATCCTGACTTATTTAATCAAAAATCACTCGACAATATATTTAAAGCAAAATTAGCTAATTTTATAAATTTCACTGCTTGTTTTAAAAATTTTCGATTTAATATATTTTTCTTACAGTCTATGAACAGTCATTTCTTGCTTTGTAATAGAACCCTGTTTCTGTATAAAGTCAACATATTTATAATCCAGAGTTAAGCCATACAAAAGAAAAATAAAATCCTATCCTTTATCATCAGCATTAACTATTGCAGATTTTAAATACACTATTGTAATTTATTAAAAATTATTACATTATAGTAATTTAACTGTTTACATCCAAAATGTAATGTGGATTATACGAATTAACGAGCGTCAACTGTGTATATAAATACTTTTAATCAAGCCACGATGGTATGATTGTAGCCGTCCTGGTGCTGCTTTGATTGGGGCAGGCAGTAGGGGAGAACAGACAGCTTTGGCCAGACTTCGCAGCGGCTATCTTTGTGCTCTTCGGCATGTGTTGGGTTCTAAGGTTTATTCCCTCTGCCCGAAGTGCAATTTGGCTCAGGCCTCTCGTGCCTATGCCTTGACATGTATTGGATGCCAGAGTCAGCTGTACTCCAGTCCTGGAGTAGTTCTTCATCTTTTGAAGACTCACGGGTTCATGGACTTGATCTGGTGTTGCTGTCGGTCAAGTGGGATAAGAAACAACACTTTTAATCACAAACTTTTCTCTATTCAACCTATATGCTTGGCAAAAACCAGCAGAAACATTTCAAAATGAGAAAACGAAAGCAATCAGTGAGATGAACTGTCCTCTTAATTATTTAACATTGCAGTAATTTGTAAAACATGAAATAAGTACATGTGCATATAAAATGACAAAAATATCAATTGCATCGTGCCTAAAAGTTGAGCATGAAAATTGATTGAAATATTATTAAAATCTATTTTGTTTCTGGCAAAAGCATGAATTCTAAATTCAGTTTAAAATACAACACAAAATAGTTTTATTTTCTAAAAAATACATTTGAGTACCAGAATGCAATTTAAAAGATTATTGTATATTGCACAAAACTTATACAATTGCATGGGAGTTGGTACATTATACAACAAATTCTCTTTTACGCAAGATGTTTAAATATTCCTATAAAGATAACATGTTAAATAAATATTAAGCATGAATTATATGCCATTTTCTTCTGTTTTTAACAAGAATTGATTTCGACAGAAAATCACATTTTATGCAAAAATCAAATTTCTATATTTAGTGAAATAAAAGAGCAAAAAATATTTCTTTTTCACTGTAGCCCTTTAAAAATATATCTCGGAACTTGAACAGTCCCATTTATAATTTTTCTGATACTCCATTTTTAGTCCTGTTATATTTCATGATACATAAGTATCTATAAAAATTTCATTGTAAAATATGAGCTGATATCTTTTATGTACATACTCTTTAAGCTGCTATTAATTAGACAAAACCAGCTGTCAAAATATAACCAATCGATCATTTCTATGTACAAAATATATAATCTCTTAAAATTTACAAAAGAAAAAGTAAATGTGAACTAGATTATTTCTTTTTGAGAAAACCAAACATTCCCCCTTTCTTTTTCTCTTTTATTTTTCTGTCGTTTGTCACTACTTCACCTTCCGATGATCCTTCAGATGAAGTGGTCCGTGATCGGACTTCTAGGGTTGAAAATGGACGGACTTGACTTCCAGGAAGGGGTTGCACTTTGTGGGGTAGTGACATGTGACGAGCATGAGATGTTTCAGTGGATTCATATGTCTGTGAAAAAAGAGTTAGAAATTAAATATAAAATCCAGAGAATGAACAAAGAACTTAAAAGTTTTCTTTGGAGGATATGTGCAAAAATTATAAAATTATTTATAATAGCTCAATTTATATAAAAGTATAAAAAATACTTCATTAGTAATAGCTTAAGACAGATGATACATGCAATTAATAATAGCAATATAATGTATATTGATATGCTGTTAATAATAGCACAATCTAATCTATTAAAGCTATAGTTTTCTTATCCTAATTAAAATACTAACTTTCATTTTATAAAATATTCACAAATAAGACTCCTTATTTAATGCTTACCAAGCACCAGTCACAATCTCAAGTACACCTTTGTATATTTCAATTTGTTTGGTTAATCAATTGTCTCTACTTAAACTGTATCCTGGTATTATAACATACTGATTTATTATAATAGTTTACCAAAACACACTGTCCGATCTTCAAAAATATAGATATTTCCAAGCTAGTATAAATAAAATACATATGTATAAAATAAATGATCTAAACTGCTACTGAATATTCAACAGTGGATTACAGTAAAATGCTGAGTCTATTGGAACTTATGACTGCCCGTGTATATTAATGCTGGAAGATTTGGGTACAAATTTACTAAAACTGGTGATGTAATATTTAAATTAAAACCAACCTGTCTGTACTGCACAAAATCAGAATTCTGAGATTTCAACTCTTGTTTCCTGTACATATCTGCAATAAAAAATTTATTAAAATAGGCAGTATATAACAGGTAAGCAGCAGTGTACAACATTTAACAATAAAAATTAATTTTGTTAAAATTTTATTAGATGTTAATGTTAAGACAACATAGAGCAAAATTGAAAATTAGCTCGAGACATTATTATTGAATGGTGAAATACATATGATCAGGGTCTCTACACTTTTCATTCAAAGAATTCAAGACTCACCTTTTCAATTAAGCAAAATTTCTATTATTGGAGAAATGAATTAAATTGCATATTTTATAGATATAAAATAATTAGTATGCACTTTAAAATTTGTATCAAAATCAAAATAATTAATTCTTAAAAATTTAAATCAAGATTTACACTTAAATGTGTGTTGTGGATGTCTCCCCCGCTGGGTTCTGGTCTAAATTGGGGGGGGGGGATCTCTTCCTGGCCATCCAAACTGTTACCTTTCTGGTAGGTCGGATGGTCTGGGTCTCAACAACAACAACTTAAATGTGTGTGGAAGACCCAGACCACCCGACTCAATCTAGGGTATGCATGGCCGGATTCAAATGTGTGTTGAAACCCAGACCGTCCGATTCATCCAAGGACATAGAGCATCTATTTGGACGGATGGTGACTCAAATGTGTGTTGTTGTTGTTGTTGAAACCCAGACCGTCCGACCTACCAGAAAGGTGTAAGGTAACTGTTTGGACGGTCGGGAAGTGCCACCCAATTTAGACCGGAACCCAGTGGGGGAGGCATCCACAGGGACCGTACCCTCCTTCCCCTACCACCAACCTCTCGGAAGGACTTTCGGACCCACATGTTTAACGTGATCGTACTCCGCATGAACACGGCGGCAGTTTTTGGCAGCGGCTGGAATCGAACCCGGGCCTACCGAGTGCAACTCCAGCGCGCTAACCAATGGGCTACCGCGCCCTACTCAAATGTGTGTTGAAGACCCAGACCGTCCGACTCGTCCAGAGGACTTAGAGTAACAGGTTGGACGGCCGGGAAGACTCACTCAAATGTGTGTGAAGTTTTTTGATATCTCTTAGTGTTATATATATGACCAGAAAAATATACTTAATTGCTGATTTAAAACATTAAAAAAAATTAATTTATCAAACATTAATTGAATGTAAATGAAATAGCCAAATAAGTTGATATAACTTTAAAAACGTATAGTGAAATTTTGGATTCAAATAAATAATCAAATATTTTACATACTTTACTAAAATTCTTTTGTGTTTACTAAATTGCATTGTAATTTACTTAAAATAAATCATCAAATACTGCGGACGTTGGAGAATGGTAAATAAGACAGAAAAGAAATACAAATTTTTTAAGTGTACACATTACTAACATTTATTTATAGAGAACAAACCCCCCATCTCATACAATAGGTCCCACACATGAAAATTATCGAAATCTTTCAGGTATATTTATATAGAACATTTGATAAAAAAAAGGGGTTTAGTCCATTGGACTAGTCAGGCTGCAATTTCGCGAAACTATTATGAGTTCATAATAATGAAATGTTATCACCTCAGATTTTGATAATACTCTGAAAATAATCGGACAAACTTGAAGGAAACTTTTCTGGGACATGATGTCCATAGATGGTGCGAGGGGAGATCCAAATTGTCTGCTTTTTCCCTGATATCTGCCAGAATGCTAAAAAGTCCCAAAGTAAGAGAGAGTATAGCCATCCACAAAAAACTCCATCCTTGGTCCTTTTTTGTTGTTCATCGGGAATCTATTTATCCAGGGGTCAAAGATGCCATTTCTTCCTTCAGCGATGTCAAAATGGAGCAAAATTGTGCTTGAACCACAAGCGGTCCTGAGGATGGGAACCACTAGCTTTTCCACTTCTTCCCTTTAGGTGTTTAACAAAACTGCCTTCCAATACATGGTGGCATTGACAAGATGATTCTCAGGAATTTGCCAAGGCACCAAACATTTTGCCGCAGCAACAAATAGAAAAACCGAGCATGACGTCAACACTGCGAGGAAGCAAGCCAAGCTAGTAACCCTGTGGATTATAGAATTTTAGGAATTCCAGTAACATCCCCTGAGCGTGCTTGCAATGCAAGACAAATAGCATATGCATGAACATCATTTCAATTAACAAATTACGTTTGTCGAAAAAGGGGAAATAATTTAGAATACATAAGTTTTTTCAAAAAACTTGAAATCAAAGATTCATTAATTGCCCAAAATAGGAAAAACATTAACATGCCGAAAATGGGAAACAACATTAACACAATTAGAAATTTTGAAAGGGAAACGAAAAAAAATAAAGATTACTGAATTTTGAGAATTTAAAGTTTGGGAAAATGGCACAATACTTGGAAATGAAATTATCAGAGTTTTCTAGAAGAATGTTTACAAACTTCCATGGTCTGAATTATAACATTTTGTAATGTGTTATCTTTTTATTTAGAAAAATGAATTCACATTCAGTACCCAGTAAAAATTTTAATAGGTGACATCAGTCAATTTGAAAACAGTCATAAAATAAAATTTTAGAAATTAAACAAATACAATGCGAGAAAGAATCCTTATGAAATAAGTTGGAATTCTTTGAAATGACAAAACAAAACCTTTCTCAGGTTCTCTATTTATTTTCAAAGGCCTGCGATTATAAAATGCAAAATTTCAAGAGTCCCCCCCCCCCCTCCTGAGATTTTGAAATGAATTTAATTTTTCTGAGGATTCCATGTTTTTCAAAGTGTATAAATTCTGTAAATATGATAGTTATGTTTTTAGAATATACAAGATTCAATATTTAACACTAAATTTTTCATACAATTCTTTACAAATCCTTAAATGTTAGTTTATGGTTAGACAGGCTTTGATTTATGAAAGAGTTTCATTCTTGGTTATTTACTAAATTTTATTTATTATGTACAACATTCCTGAGTTTGTATGATATGCATTGTTTTCATTAACTACCATTTTAAGTCTAAATTTTCATTTTTTGATACACGTTTTTTATCATGGGCATAAAGGAAGGTGAAAATAAAATATTTTCTAAATATATTGGAAAAGAATTCATGAAGTTGTTTAGGAAAAGTTATGTGCTGCCCACATTAAATTTTTTTCATAAATAGAAGAAACATGGAAAAATACAGACAAATATTGATGTGTCATAAATGCACAAATTTAAAATAAGTATTTAAAGATTTATCCATGATGATGGACAGTAGTAGTGGAAGGGTTAATACAGGTTCAAAAATGTTGATCATATATTAGACATCATGGACGTTGATTGTATAAACAAGAGGCTATTTTGGTATATTCTTTTTCATATAACTAATTTCAGTTATCTAACTTACTGTGTTTATCCATTTCCCCATCAGACATGGGATGCCAGTCATCATCAGAATCTGGAATGACACGGCTGCGGAGAGCAGGAGGAGGGGGTTTCTGGGGCAAGGGTGGGGGAGCTGTGTTTAAGCTAGAATGATCTAATCCAGAAAAAATACAAAACAAAATAAATTGTGAAATTAAAGAAAAACAAAATAAACAAACCCAAAACCAGGAAAATACAAAACTAGAAAGAAAGGTAAAGGGCAACCCAAGAGTGAAAATTAAATGGAAGAGTTCTGTTTAAAGTTTGTTTTAAATGGTTATGATCTTACCTTTCTCATTATAGGCATTTGAGTTTTCTTCTATGCTTGAATGGAATTCCCTTGTATGAATAGAATTACGGTTATTTATTATCGTTGTTCCATTTGTGTGGGGATGAGGAGCTGAAAAACAAAAAAATGAATATAAACTTTAAAAATTGATTCAAATATAACTTTCACATTGCAAAATATTTAATTGTATGTTTACATATTAGGTATTTTAGAGTTAAAATTGATGAAGAAAATTAAATTTAAGTTTGTGCATAAGATGGGACAATTTCTTAATTTTTTAAGGGATTTTTCTTCACTTTCTTGTATATGTGTGCATATAGAGAAAATGGAATAAAGACTCTCAGATTTTAACTTCCAGGTCAATGCAAAACCTATTGATTTCTTTAGCATAGAGTTTGGATGTTGAAAGTCCACTATAATGGAATTAGAGTTTGAAAAAGCTACATAATTCAGAAAACTTTAAAAAGGTTGTTTGTGAAATTAGAAACTAAACATAATTTAAACGATATCATTTTCAGGTTTAAAGTTGATTATGCAAATCTAGTATTAATATGATTGCTTCTTTATATGATAAATACCCATCATTTTTCATTCACTGCTATTCATTCTAACAAAATGCACAGTCTTTGTTTAGAAAACATATAAATTAGATACAGTTTTACTTTTTGAAAAATAATTTGACTGTCAAAAAATATCTAGTTCTAATCAAGGTAAGGTAGCTTAGTAAATTCTTCCACTGTCATATAACTGCAATGTTCTTAAATGGTGCCCAATCAAAATTTTATTAAAAAATTAGCATTGCTTCATTACTCATCAATGGCATTTAAAACAGAAACAAACACTTAGCATTTTCTTGCCATATTTAGTATTTGTTCTACTTAAAAAAAAATTTAGTTAATTGGAAAAAATTTAAATATTTTCTAAAAAACTTTGAAAACAATATTTAAAATAGATGAGCAACCTTGCTACTTAGATTTGGAACATTTTTTTTTAACATTACTGAAAATGTTCTTTTGAAAATTAATAAGAGAATTTTTTTGTTGAAGCATTGATAAAAATACCATAAAAAAAATACCATTTTTTTTTAAGTTACACCGGTTTTGTTGTCTTGTCAACAGTGCTGCATTGCTAAAATAGAATATAAAAACTTTTTAAGTTACACAATTTAGGAAAATGTACTAAACAGTAAAAAATAATTTTTATCTATCGCAACTCTTGGTCATTGAGACTAAAAATAAAAACATGGAGAGCTTATAAAATAATTGTATTTGGACGTTAACAGAATTTTAAGGAACAATAGAAGTGATAATATAGAAATGATATATATATAAGAATGATTACTTTCAATTCATTTAAATTTTTCTTTGACAATTTTGATTTAACAATCCGTCATTAATATATATGTCGTTTCTATGTTATCACTTCTATTGTTTCTTAACGTTCTGTTAATGTCCAAATACAATTCTTTTATGGGAACCCCATAGTTGCATATGACTAAGAATGTTATGAAAGTTAAAAATTATTTTTTACTTTTCAGTGCATTTTACTAAAATTGTATAATTTAAAAATTATTTACACCTTTTAATCTTTTGTGATTTTGTAATCAATTTTTATCAGATATCCAATCAAACCTTTTAAAATATTTTATTGAATTCATCATGACTAATGGTTGTCTGTTTCAACTTATTTGTCTGTATTTTAAACTTACTTCCCTATAACCTAAAAATCTGAAATTTGGTACACAGTTTAGTCCAGTGGAACATTTTAATCTATTAAAATTTGGCGGATCCTCGAAAAATAGAACCAGCTTTTTTTACGAAATGGCCTGTGAAAAATCTCCTTTGTTTTACATAATCCTATTGTTGTAAGATAGTTAAAAGGAGTTCAATACATGGCCTCACTTCTCTCTCTCTCTCTCTCTATATATATATATTGTATACATTGTTGTTAGACAATTAAAAAAGATTTCAATATGTGATCGCCTTCTATACATATATATAATAAATCTTACAACAATGGAATTTTTACTGGCCATTCTGGGCATGATTCTGGGTAGGGGATTACCTCAAATTTGATGAAATGTTGTATTGTCTTCGCAAATATGTATGTGTTGTTGTTGTTGAAACCCAGACCGTCCGACCTACCAGAAAAGTGCAAGGTAACAGTTTGGACGGTCGGGAAGTGCCACCCAATTTAGACCGGAACCCAGTGGGGGAGGCATCCACAGGGACCATACCCTCCTTCCCCTACCACCAACCTCTCGGAAGGACTTTCGGACCCACATGTTTAACGTGATCGTACTCCGCATGATGAACACGGCGGCAGTTTTGGCAGCGGCTGGAATCGAACCCGGGCCTACCGAGTGCAACTCCAGCGCGATAACCAATGGGCTACAGCGCCCCAAAATATGTATGTGTGTAAAATTTCAAGAAAATCAACTTAGTAGAAGTGGGTCAAAAATTGATTTCAAGATTTGACCCAAGGGTCAATCAAGCTTTTACTTACGACTAGGATATGTTGGCCTAGGAGCTAGTGGCGGAGGAGCATGTTGCTGATTCTGAAACATCTCAATTCTACTCTTGACCGATATGGATGACTCTTGGCTATTTAGTCTTGAGGGAGGATCAGATATGGGTCGAGTCGGTGCATTTCGTGGAGGAATAGGAGGCTTCTGCTTTTCTCTCATCAAAGCTTCTTCGTAAGGTGGTGGGTGAGATCTTACAGATCTTTCAGAATTGAACTGGGCTGCAGTATGGCTAGCAATAGCTCGCCTTAATTCTGGAGATGAAGCTTGGCTAGATGTTGCTGATGTAGTATCATGATGATCATTTGTATTTACTCCAGGAGGACTTTCTTCATTAGCTATGGATACTTTCTGATTGGAATTAACACTGTCAGAGCTAGTGCTTTTATGAGTCTCATAACGCAATAGTTGCATACTAGGAGGTAAAGATGCATGAAAAGCAATTTTATTCATCCAATCATACATTATTTTTTCATTATGCGCCATGAACAAAAATTCTGCACCATCAACTAGTTGCAATCTAAATACATGCTTCTTTTTTGTATAATCAGCTGCTTTGGAACATTTTGCTTGAAGCAGGCTAACAGGTGGAGCAGCAGCACAGTTATCAACAAAACCATCTTTATCTTTAAAGAAACAAAGTAACTGTCCACATACAACTGTAAAGTACGTCTTCCATGACCTAATTGTAGCTCTCTTACCACCACTCTGCAATTCTTGCTTTCTTTCGAGAAATCCTTCAATTTCAACAGGTGGTAAGTCAGCTGGCGTTCTCTGTCGTCGGAAACTCTGTGTTCGCCTCCGTGTAGTGAAACTTGGAGTGCGTTTAGGTTTCTTCTGCCTTTCATCGAGTCGCATACTTTCAGATCTCTTCATGTGAGCTGGAGATTCAGGTTTCCATGGACTTAAACTGTCAACTCTCATGCTTTCACCACGCTTTACTGAGAGCTTGTCACCATCCAAACTCTTTTGGCTCGATGCACGGAAAAGTCCAGTTGGATGACGAATTTCAGGAACATGTTTACTTTTTGGAGATGCTAATGGAGAAATTTCGTGTCCATCTATTTCATATTCTTCACCAGGTTTTTTCAATACTATTTCTTGAGTTCGCCTTCGTTCATCTTCTCTTCTCCTTTCCTTTTTTATATAAACAAAAAAAAAGATGAAAATGAAACTTGTAAATCATACATTCATAAAATAGAGGTGATAATAAGCAATAATAAAAAGTGTGAATCAAAAATGTGTGAAAAATAATGAAAATGTGTGGTAAATAACGAGAAGAAGCAAATTATCTGTTACGGGGGAGGGATGCAAAAATCTTTACAAAATTCAAAATAAAATTGTGAAAGTGTAGAAAATTCTTCAAATAAATAAAAGTGAGAATAAAATTGTGGGCCTGAGAAAGATTGCTGTTTAGAAAATATTGCTGATTTGTTGTGAAAGATTGCTATTAATAATAATAATAAATAGGTAAAAATAAAATTATAGATTTATGGCAAGTTATTCACATAAAAAAAATCCATCTAGAAATCTGCCAAATACACAAGCATACAAAAATAATGTAAATCTGTGTAAAAATATTTTAAACAGAAAAGAAAAAGAAAAACCCCAGTTTTGCCTAAATTAACAAAGTACGAAAAATGGTAAAATAAATTCCTATTCTGCATAAGATTATTTAAATGGCAAACACTGGGGGAAATTGAGGCTACAGAAAAAAAGATCTATAGTTTAAATAAATAAAATAAAATAAATGCATTTAAAAAACTCTTGGTTCTGTCAAAAATTCTATGAATAATAATAATAATAATAATAATAATAAATGTACATAAATACACAATATTAGGAATTCTTTAATTGCAAAAGAGTATCATAATTCAGGATTTTTTCTCTTAGAACTCAAAGTTTTATTTCACCATGTTTTTGCAATGTATTAGAGCTATGTTATTAAAAAAATGTATCAGCAACAAACAGCAAGAATTTAAATTTTATGCTAATTATATGTAATGTTTTACATGAAGTTACGATAGCCTAGATTCAAGTGAAACTACCTCAAATATTCAACTTTTGTTCAAATATTCCACTTTTGTTATATTCAACTTTTGTTGCAAAAATAGCACATTAATTAGAATTTCTTGTTTGTGAGTCAGAGTATATCTACCTTCATTAAAAACAAATTCCTTGTTCTCTGACACAAAAACTACAATAGGTCTAGTTTACATTATATCAACTGCTAATCATAAGGTAACATCTTCTTGTGTGTGGTCAAGGACAGTGATTTCCAATTGGTGGTTCTCAAAACCCTTGGAAATTTGCAGATCTGCTTCAGGAGGTTCATGGAGAGTAATTTTATAATAGCAGATGTCTCTTTATGTATATTTTCTAATGAAGAAATTGCAGCACAGAAGAAATTTCTTTATGCAAGTCTTACTAACTGTATTATCAACATAGGCAATTGGAAGTTTTAAATTGTAAGTACTGGAACATTAAATGATGAAAATTGAGTTATCCAAGAAATGTAGACCAAGGGTTTTTGCTATATTGATAAAAGAGGCTGACAGAGCAAATATTCTCTTAAAAGGGCTTTGCAACAGCACAAAAAGGTTGGTAGCCAGTGCTGGATCTACACCTTTTGAGGTCTGAAGCCCTAACTATAAAGAGCCCGTTTAATTTTTTTTGTAAAATTATACTTAATTATAACTTTTGTTGAGTAATTACATTTAATGTGTAGGAAGGATATTTTATCTGCTAGGGCCAATTATGGTCATGCTGCAAAGGAAAGACAGAGTTTCCTGGATGCTTTTTTATAAGAAATTGTGCATCAAGACCCTGTAATTTGAGGATCAAACCGTCACTCACCAGCTTAACTTTCCCTATTTTGTGGTCAGTTTTTTAACCACTACATTATGAATAGAGCATTAAACTTGGAAGCTTATGCATTATTATTTCTAAATAATATCAATTTCAAAGTATAAGAGTTTAAAATTTTCTTTAAATGAAAACATGTAAATGACTAGCACAGCTATACAAAAGTTAAATTTCCTATTTTCATGTAAATATCATCCCTGAAAAAGAAATTGCTAAAACAAATACTGACACAGTATATATGAAACATCTTGTATGGTCACAGATGTGTAAAAAAATTCTTGATATACAATACAGAACAAAATATAAAAAACAAAATTGTCAATGCATGGAAAATGATTATTCATGATAATACATAGAAGATAAGTAATATAAGGGTGTTAATACGGTATATACAATTGGATTTACTTACTTCAAGTATTCTTTTTTGTTCTTTTCGTTTAATTGCATCTAACCTCTCTTGCTCTTTCTTCTGGACTTCAGCTTTTCGATTACGTTCCTCCTCCTCTTTCTGTCTTGAAAAGGCATCCTCCAGCTGTTATAGAATAAAACAATGCAATTTAGAACACTATATTTGTAATTTTTTTCAAATGCAATATAAAGAAAGGTTGAAAATATACAAATATTTTTATTAATTTGACATTCAATGATTTGAAGCACCAGATATTTGGAAGTCTCCTGAACTTTTTTTACTGCTCTTTAATTAGGTATTATATAACATGATATGTACCTTATTCATATTATGTAAACATTTTACTCTAATTACATATCTTATATTTACACAAGATGTTACTTTTTATAGTTTATGTGTATTTTCAACTTTTAAATATACTAAATATAATATATAACAAGGTTCATACTCAATTTAAGCATCAAAATTAAGGACCATTAAATTAAGTATTCTAAATTTTGAAATATTATGCCTAAAGCTAATATTAAGTATGGTCAATTAAGACATTCCTAGTTGCCAACCAGACTGAGCACTGAATTAGGGATGCCATTTCAAAAATATCTTGAAGGAGGAGAAGGGTTCAAAAGTTGATGGATTAATGTTGAAAATATTTGGCAGGCAAAATTATATAAAAACACAACTTGAAAATTATTGAGGGAGGTGTGGTCATATCACATTCCTCCCCATCTCCCTAAATGGTACCTTTGCATAGAGTACTACCACCTTATAGGCAGAAGATCTAGACACACTTCCTAGCACTGAATTCAAACTGCATTTATATATTGTTTTATCATTTGAATGTGAATTTCTAAAGAAGCACGTTCCAGAGTGTAAAAGAAAAGTTATGTACCTTTAATCAATCTGCAATAAAATGTAACTACTAATGGAAGCTCTAAGAATGCTTAATTTTTCAAACTAAATTTAGAATTTTAGAGTCTTTATGAACCCTGTTGTTGTTGAGACTCAGACCGTCTTACCTACCAGAAAGGTATAAGGTATAACTGTTTGGACAGCCGGGAAGTGCCACCCAATTTAGACTGGAACCCTGTGATGGAGGCATCCACAGGGATTGTACCTCCTTCCCCTACCACCAACCTCTCGGAAGGACTTACGGACCCACATGTTTAACGTGATCATACTCCACCAAAACACGGCAGCAGTTTTGGCAGTGGCAGGAATTGAACCTCGGCCTACCGAGTGCAATTCCCGCACGTTAATCACTGGGCTACCGCACCCTTTTATAAACCCTGTGTAAGTATGATCTGTCTTTATTACAAATAATATCTTGATTTTCTAGATTTTTAAGCCACCTTAAGTACATGTATAGTGTCTACTGAAAATACTTCTCATATTTTAACACAATAGAAACATATTCTTAAATTACTGCCCTTTGCTCACTGGCAACTAACTCGGTTCATGAGTTAGGGGTCTTCGCCCCGTACTCGCTGAGCTTGCTTTGCAAGCTCTTTCATGCTTCCTGCTATGTAGGTGTAATATGCCCATTGGGGGTCTGTCCTTTTTTGCTGGCACTCATCAACCACCAGAGTGCATTTTGTGAGCTCTTTAAACCCAGCCGTCACACATGACTGCCCTCGTGCTCCTTACTTGTTAATGCTCACTAGCCCCCTGTTCACTGCTACTCGCTAACAGCCAGTGCTCGTTTTGTGAGCTTTAGTCTCAACTGCTATGCAGGCATAATACGGTTGTTAGTGCTACATCCCTTGTTCATTGATTCATTGTTGCTCTTCAACTCTTAGATCACACGTCACATGCTCTTTTATTCTGCCCGTGAAGTGGAATTATTAAGTTACATATTTACAACATTATGTCATTTAAAATTTAATGATAATGATACCCAACGATAAAGTCTTAATGACAACTTCAGTATTAAAGCTCTGAATAATAAATCTATTTTTTAAATGTTTAAATCATTTAAATATTACTTCTTTTAAAATGGTAGCAGGGTTTTCAACAATAAAAGGTTAGATTTTGAGATAAATGAAGGAAAATAAAAAATTGTATAAAAAATAGAAATTTTAATCTGATTGTAACCAAAATTGTAGTGACACATGGCATAGTATTCTAAATCATCATGCAAAATTGCAAATAATTTGATGCAATAGGTCCAGCTCCAGCCCTCATAGAAAATTTTAAAAGAATTTTGTCAGCGATGTTGGCTGTAGCCAGCTATTTTTAATATAGAGAGATATCCAAAGGCTAATGTGTTACTATGATGACACTTTATTCATCATATGTATTGTGTATATAAATAAATATATTTCAGCTTTCACAGGTTCTACAGTTCACTTTTTGTGGAGAACAGCTACATGTTTTTTATGATTTAAATTTAAATTTTCCAAATGCATTATTTTTTATTTTAGGAAATCAACAATGCAAAAGTAAGTTAATTCTCTGTTATGGCAATACTTGAAAATTGATTGTGGATTTCCATCAAAATGTCGCCATTCAAAGGTAAACAATGACTATGTTTCTGAAACTTTTAAAAAACAATATATGTGTCAAAATATAAATCTTAACTTCCCCAGTTTACAATGTTTCCAAGGGTGGAAAATGGTCAGTCAAATCAGTTTTTTTTTTTTTTTTGTGACTGTAGTTTATAAATTTTTGTTTTAATTACTGTAATTCGTGAAAATATATGTGAATAATTCATGTAAACATTTTAGTGACCTTTTTAAAAAAGCACAGAATTTCATGCTTTTTTTTCCCTTAACAAAAATCTTGAATTTCAGATTGTTTAATAAAATTTACAGTGTTTTGAAAAGTACAATTTGAATTTTATGCATTAAGAAAGTTTGTTGCCTTAGTTCTTTAACTGTCACTTTGCACAATTTTCTGATTTTTTTTTTTTTTGGCTTTAAAATGTTGTTTTATATGCATTTTCTGAAATTTCATCTCAAACTGTTGGCAGGTATGTAATAATTATTCCATGTATAATTTTTTAAATGGTTTGATTTTTTATTGTGTACGGCACTATTATTTTTAAAAGGGAACCTTTTTTTTTTCCTTAAATTTTTTAATACAATGAAAACATTGTCCTAACTTCATCAAAATATTTTTTCTTTCGATAAAAAGTTCGCAATGGCTATCGGGATGGTGGAGGCCAGATATTAATTTTTTTTAATAAAGTGCCAGTTTTACTTTTAAATAATTTATTGATATAATGTAATTAAATTGGTCAGTATTTGGTTAGTTTTTTTTGTCAGTAAAGTCAGTAATTTTGACCCTTTGACTACTTTCCACCCCTGCGTTTGCTCTTTGTAATCATTTAACATCTATTAAAGGTAACAGTTGAAAAAATATGTGACTGAAATAGAAACAAACCATTGTGATTCTTTTTAATGCAAGGAATTTTTCTTCCTGTGCCTCAATGGTTTTCTCAAAATCTTCATGCTTTCGTATGAGTTCTTCAACGGCTAAGATAGATTCTCCACACTGCTTGTCAAACAAGATGGGTTCACGTGTTTGTAGCCAAGCTTCCAACATTTCAGCATCTTTCTTGAAGATCTAAATATAATACAAGTACAATGTAAATTGACTCTAAACACAATATTTTTATGTATTATTAAAAAAACTCTGATGTTCGCAATTGTATGCTTTCTTTAGACTAAACTGTTTATGTTATTTTTAACATTTTCCAACATAGTTGAAAAGTGTTTATGACTTTGGTCATTCTGTCTGTCTCTGTCTATCCATTCCCACGATAACTGCCATAAAAATGACTATCAAAATGAAATTTTAGTATGTCGCTGAGATGGTCTGTGGAACATACAGGAATAAAAATGAATAATATCCCCCAATTTGTTTCGGATTTAAACCGGGTTGAAAAAGTGAATTCCATTGAACTGTATGGAACTTAATTTTTTAAATATTTTTCAAGCGAAGTTAAAATTCACAAATTGCTTCGAAAATTTTGGGAAATATTTAAATTATCACATGAAATGTGGAAAAAAAAATTCAGCAACATATGTTAGGTAGTTTTTAAATAAAAATTGAAATAATAATTGCACTCATACTATATGAAGAGATCACATGACTCATTTCAAAATAAAATATGGCATCCATTGTCCAAATATGGCATCTATGTATTATCTGTGTATTTAAATTCTGTGTCAATGTAATTACAATATTTTCTATTTTAAATGATCACTAAACTTTCATTATTTCTACAACAAAGTCTTATTTTAACTTATGCAGAATGTAAACAAATTAAGGGATTTTAAGTTGAATTGCATATGAATTGCTGAATTTTTTTTCACACAAAATTATTTAGCTCTGGAGTCCAGAATATAAGTGATAAGAATGAAATATTCATTGATTTTGCATATATAGGCAGATGATTTATATTTCGAAACAGTTTTATGTTTTTAAGTATAATAAATTACTGTAGTACTGTGATAATTTGAAAAATATCAGCGCTGAATGTATCACATTTTAGAGATGTTTAAATAAAATTGCATTTCATTTGGAAAGCGTTTCATAATCAATGCTTTATGTATGATTGATCTTTCTTGTTATTCATTATTGTGGGTTTTATCAAGTAAAATAATCCTCAAATTCATTTAAAAATACATCAAATTTGCAATTATAAGACCTTTTTATTTGTAATTTTTAAATAACACAAAGTTACTAAAATTCCAAAAATCTGAAATATATACAGAACCCACCCAGGTTCCCCGAACAAAGTTGCCCAAGTTCAATCTTTAAGAAATTTGATACCAGCTATATGATAGGACTGATTTTATCGATACCCATAATGCTTCATAAAATTCTGGCACAGAGAAAGTTTTTCTTCTGCTGGCCATTGCAGGTATAGGCTATATGCTGATAAGCTCATAAGCATGAAATCAGTTCATGAATGCCATTATCTGCAAAGGGAGTGCAATCCAAACCGAAATATGTTGAAAACAGCTTATCCTAGCATGAGAGTGTTTTACATTATTACTGACTCAACCTGCAGTTAATATATAGTAGATGTATATAAACATATTTACACACTAACCTGTGCATCCAAGTTTTGTTCATAAATTATGTTCCTCTTCTCCCATGTTGTTTGTAGTTGCAAAAATGCACCTTTCAACCTGTGGATTTTATCTTTTATTTCATCTGCCATGAAGTGACCCGATGCTATGATGTTTTCCCCAGTCTCATAAAACTTGTTAAAGTTTTCCAGCCGAGTATCAAGTTCTGATTTGTATTCTTTGTGGCGAGCGAGCAGAGCTTCAGCGCCAGCTACATCTGTTGGTAACTCATGAGATGTTATAAGGGCCATCATTTCGTTTAGCCAGGCCCTAAAAGCATAGTAAGAATACCATTAAAACAACTAGATAAGAACTGATAGAAATAGATTTAGATTTTCTTTGAAATATGAATTCTTAAATCATACAATTTTATATATTAAATTTTTGAAGTACATGTAATATTATATTAAGAGTAAACTTATAAACTAGAATTATTTAAAATTTTCTGATATTTTCATGCATGTTATCATATTTTTTTGGATTCATTCCTCTAAAAACCATCTAATCCAGTGCCTCCAATACTGTTTAGAACCAAAACCCAATTTTTAAAATGAAACACTTTTACAATCCACATAGCTTCCGGCCATTCAATCAGTTGCTCATACTCTAGGGTGAGTCGAGTGGTGTGGGTTTTCAACCCACACAGCTTGAATGACCAGAAAAAGTTATAGAATTATTACAATTTATTATTGAATATAATTTTACAATAACAGATCTATTCATAATTATTCATGTACAAAGGCTGTGTTTGTTTCTAGTTTCTACTGATGAGGACATTGATGTC
Organism: Amaurobius ferox; assembly: GCA_951213105.1. Lineage (NCBI taxonomy): Eukaryota > Metazoa > Arthropoda > Arachnida > Araneae > Amaurobiidae > Amaurobius > Amaurobius ferox. The sequence goes on along the minus strand of OX578143.1, from coordinate 60,479,167 downwards.
CATATCGAAAAATCATTAAGCATAAGGAGTTTGACAATTGCAATTTGTTACAAAATTTAGTTTTGATTCATACTATAATTAAAAATCCAACTTCACAAATATACAAAGATATGAAAAGAAGCATCAAACTTTTTCAAGTAAGTGCGACTACAATACCTCCGATACTAATTATTTTTACCAACATGTTTAAAATGAGTTTTAAATCAACTGACATGGAAAAAGATACTGTAGTAAGTTCTGACTAGTTCTTCCACTTTCTTCTAAAAGCACAAAACATTGGCTAGAGAGAGCAAAAGAGACTAGCAACCCTGCATGAGAGCATTCACTTATTTTATTTCTTATGTGCTGTAAGCATGTGCAAAAATGTTTATCTATTGTGCTCTGGAATAAATTTTATTTTTATAATTCTGCATTTCACATTTTCAATCATGATTTTTCTACTCTATATGTGATGTATACCTATGCATTTTGTTCAGTCCAAATGTTTCATATCAAAAGTTAGATAATTTTCCTGTTCTAAGGTTATTACATTTTTATACCTGTTTTATTATATGCCTGATTCTCTCCCCCCCCCCCCCCCCACACTTTTTTTTTTTACTTTCCCATTTTTGGGGATTTTCTATTTCAAATAATTACAAAATTGTCACATTACCAAAACTTTTTATGACCCCAAATCAGCTGGTGACTCACAAGTGGGTCATGAACCACACTTTAGGAAATGCTAATCTAGTCATTATTTTCTATTTGGCACAACTAAAACTATTCTTAATCAGTCTAAAGTAGACCAAGCTCGAGTTATCTAATAGTTGCATGTGGAGTTTTGTTATTTAATAGTTATCCCATTTGCTAAGAACAGCGATGCTATTCAATTATTTGCTATCAAAAGAAATACATTTACATGAAGTGTAGTTTAAGTATTCTAGGACATATATACCAACCACTTGAATAATATATCAACAGACTGAGATTTTAAAGACACTTACATAAGTTCCCTATAATCATCAAAATAAGCCTGTAGTTGTTCTGCTTGTTGAAGTTTATCTTTTCTTTCAGCTGACTTTTCTAGAAGCTGATTCCAGGCCTCCGCTACTTCTTCATGTTTGGCATCTATGTGATCTTTTGCATCAGGAAACTGAGTGGCAAGCCTGCGGGCTTCTTGTACAAGAGCAACAACTTGTTCTTTCACTGCTGCTAAATCTCGCTATAGAGATTCAGGATTATTAACTTACTAGTAAATATAAGCAATTCAGATATATTTCAGCAATATAATTTTTATATTAAGTTATTTTGAGTAAAATATACTGATTTTTATAACTATGAAATACATAGCACTAGATCCACATCTATTATGGAAGGAAATATAATCATCTCAAAAAAAAAATCTCTATCACTTTAGTATCAGACTGCCATTAGACTATGTACATTAAATTCCACTAATCCATATGAAAAAAATAAAAATATGTCTCTGTGTGTGAGTTTGTCTCATCATCATGGGAGAACGGCTGCACCGAATTTCATGAAATTTGTGGGTAGCTGTGAAATAGCCCCACTTAAAATTTAGTCCATGTTTCGAGTTTCTTAGACCAGGGGTTATTGAAATATTAATTAAAAAAAAAAATGAATCCCCATAGAGATAGCATTATGCAGATAATATTTTTATTGCTATTTTTTGAAGAAAATATGCGTTGCATAGCAACGGAATTAAATCCTATGTGTTTATACAGAAGACAATTTTTTAAACCTTTTCCGATTTAAATAATAAAAAAATGTATGAAAAAATTAATTTTATTGAAATTGCATTTTTGACTGTATTGTATCAATTGCATTTTTGACTCTATTATTACAATGCTTTTCATATTTTTTGTAAATTTGTTTTCAAACGGGACCAGAGTGTTTTATTCTTTAGATATGCCTGTGAAGATAATTTTGTATATTAGAATACTATAGGAATTTACACATAATTGTGAATTTTAAGTTATTTTTATATATATTCTGTACAAAGAACGGGTATACTGCTAGCACATGTGATATGATAGGGGAGACCCACTGTGACAAAGAAATTACAAGGAACTTTTTTTTTCTTGTTTGTGTTCTAAGCTACAAGAATCTACTACAATATCGTACTAGACTTTGTAATATATTTTACAGCATTAAAGGCAAAAAATGTTGTTATACAATGATAGGCTTGTGTTATGCATTTTTTATTTAAAATGTGTGAAAAAATAGCGATGTAAATGCAATACATTGTGAAAATAAGATGAATTTTTTAAAATTATACTTTTTTGCATGTATGTATTCAATTTTCTTTCTCTATTGACTGTTTAGTCAATTTCTTTAAAGAAGAGTGCAGCCTACTTTGCAAATTTGCCTACTTTTGCCCCCCACCCCCTCCAGGAAATTTGGCTTGGCTATTGACAAGGGTCTACACAGAGTAAGATTTTGAGGGAGTTCACTGACTTATGCATGGGGACTGAACTCCTGTATCTGATTTATTGTAGCTAAATTTACTATTTTCAAATTGAGTATTCAAGAAAAAATCATCTCTGAGAGGAGCTCTAACATACAAAGCCTCCTTCCCATCCCTTTCTGAATACACCATGTTTCGACTTCTTCAAGTTCAGTGCTCGGGCTTTCCCTTCCACATATCCAGAAAAATCTGATGTGGGCAGCACATGACTTTTCCTGCAGATCCACGTTCTCTTTATTTTAATTAAATTTATTTCACTTTTAATTCAATTTTCATTCTCATTCGGTAACCGGATTTATTTTCAAAGGTGGCGTAGAGAAAACAAGAAAAACTAAAATATCTCGAGAACAGCTAGTCCTAATGTAATGGGGTTGGTCTCATTCTTTTCTTCGCTAAAAATTACGTATTAAACAAGCATTTAATGGATGCATTTGAGCATACGTAGTTCTTTAGTTTAGATTTGGACGATTTTTGCGGGCCATTTTGCAAAAAAATGCAGGTTATTTTTTTCCGAATCATACCAAAATCTAATCAGCACCAGTGTGACCCACAAATGACTCATCTGCCGAATTTTGTGAAATTCGGTCCATTAGTTTTTTAGTTGGAGTGGATACAAGCTTTTGCGGGCCATTTCGCAAAAATAGGCAGGTTCTTTTATCCCGAATCGTACCCAAAACTAATCAGCACCAGACTCGCCCACAAGTGACTTACCTACCAAATTTTGTGAAATTCGGTCTATTAGTTTTTTAGTTACAGTGGATACAAAATCTGCACAGACAGACGTCACGCTAAAAATGGTTTTTTCGTATTCTAGAGGTCTTGAAACGTGTAGATCCGTCGAAAACTTGAGTTGCGATTTTCGACATGATTCCAATACTTTCCCTATACATTACCATGTATTGCAGGGAAAGTAAAAATGTGACAGAGGTGTGGGGTCAATATCATGTGATTGAAATGTTATATCTATATTTTCAAAATGGCATTTTAAGTTACGTGGCAATTTTTCATAATAACATAATATACATAAATGATAATGCACAACTTTATTTGTAGTTTTTAAAGAAATACAAATTAATATTTGTTTTATTTAAAAACTTTTTAATTACATTGAAAAGAAATTGCTAATTTATCTGACAAATATTTTACCTGTAGCTTCCAAATATGTTTCAATGCAAATTTGTTTAACCCATTTTCAGGATGAATTTTCTGATGACAAAGCTAAACCTTTTAGGCTCTCTTTTTTTATGTTTGATTTCAAATAAGTTTTTACACATCTCAACGGTGAGGACCGTTCATTCATTTCCTGATCACAAAGCATAGCTAAACCTTTTAGACTTTCTTCTTTCATATTTGATCTCAAGTAAGCTTTTACTCATCTTAATGTTGAGAAAGACCATTCATCGGTATAGGTAATCACAAAAAGAATACACAAAATATAAAGGAGAGTCATGATATTTGGATATAATGTATATAATGCATTTTAATTGCACTGCAGGGAAATTCGTTTCCAGTATATTTTTTTCATAGTTGTTCATGTATATGGGAGTAAGTGGGGGATCATTTTTCAACAAATAAGGGAGAGGGGGGGGGGCAAACCAGATTGTCAGGATTTAGATGTTGTCAATATTTGCCACAACCATAGCTTGGTCTATATCTTAGAAATCTGTATAACATGTCTGTGTCCTAGAAGTCTGTATGTGCATATATATATATATATGTGTGTGTGTGTGTGTGTTACAGACAAGGGGGGTTATCTGACCTTTTGTCCCTCCACTGAATTGGCCCCTGTATGGACTTAACCTTTGCCCTCTAATGGGTGCAAGGAAAACTTTACTTCTCTGTTTTGATTTGAAAGAAAAAAAAATAATGTTTGGCTTGTTTCAATTTAATGGAAATTGTATTGGCTATGCAATTAATTTAACAATCCAAATATGTTGAAATAAATATTTTTCTTTTAATTGATACGTTAGTTTGTAGTCCATTTTAGGATTGTGTACAGAACAGATGTTGCTTATCATTGAAGGAAATGGCATGAGAATAAAGACCATGGTGAGTACATTTCAGAAACAATAGTCTTTCTGTTCTTTAAAACACCACTAAAAAGATTGATGGCTTTGATAAAATATTCCCCAATGGAACACTAGTTTTAAAAATAAATTACAAACGCTATTCTAGAACACTATATTAGCATATTCTAAGTTAAAACAATAAACGTTCTATACAGTACAAGTTCCAAAGTTCAAAATTTATATAAATCATTTATACTTATACAAACTTACTTCAAATCCCTCATGACGTCTAACAAGAGCTTGAATGCTTTCTAAATCATGGCCAAAATCTTCACTTGATAGAACAGTATCTTTCTCATGAATCCAACTGATGGTTTCATCAGCACTTCTGTCAAATGTATGAACTTGTTTGGCTCCATCCAAAGCCTAAAAAAGAATGTCAAGTCGCAAAGAAGTATATGAATTACAATTTTTCTCCATATACTATGTATTGTAGGAAAATGTATAAATTGATATAGTTTAATTAATTTTGTTTTAAAAATATGCTTAAAATTAAGCTCCAATTTAAGTCTATTCATCAAATGATAATTATCATGATAGTTTTTAATTATTTATCTCTTGGAATTGATTTACAAGCAAATTCATTGGATATTTCTCCTATAGATAAGATTTTTTTCTGATAAGTGTCAATATCTAGAAAAGTGGACATCATGTGGCTCCTCATCAACTCTAATATCAGCCGTAAGCTCATCTGAGAGGAAAATGGAATCATGTCAGAATTGCTATTCTTTAACATTGCAATTCCTACCTGTTCTTCAAAACGGTTTACTCTATTACTAATTTGTTTTATGCTGTGTTTAACAAAAATGTTACTTTTTAACTATTTTTTAACAAAGTTTTATTACAAAAACATTTGTGACTTATCTAATAATCAGTAGGTATTAATATGCTTAAAATGTATCATAATGCTATTTAATTAAAGCATGATGTAGTACACACATTAAGCTGTCATAAGCCCTAGGGTTGGTCGTGTGGTCTGGGCCTTCAACACAAGTTCAGCTCTAGTATTCTATTAGTTTCCGAACAAAATTTTTACCATCTAATTAGTTTCTGAACAGTGTGACATGTTCTACAAAAGGTATAAAAGGAACATTATTTTTTAAATATAAAAGCAATTAAAAGTATGACTACTAATTTTAATACAGTGAAAAGCATCATGTTAGTGACAAAAGATAATTTGATTAAAAATAGATAGTACCTCTTGTCTGGATTGTGCACATTCCTTAAGCTCCTCCCACAGATGAGAAATTTCAGTGCTTTTTGCTAGAATTTTATCAGATTCTGGATGGTTGTCCTTGATTAATGTGGAAGCAGCATTTTCAAGATTGGAAACCCTATCTTCATTGGAGTGGATTATGCTTAAGAATCCTTCAAACTTTTGGATGAGAATCTAGTGGGGAAAATATTATTGATCAATGCTTTACATAAGTAGCTTTTATTGACTCGGTACCAAAAAGTTTTAAGGACGAAATAAATTTATGAACATTATGCAGTCAAATAGTTTCAATCTTCTTCGTATTAAGCCAAGAATTGTATCAACACTAAAATAATGTTACGAATGTGTTAAATTTTCCTATGATGTGAATCTAGGGTTGCCATATGCTGAAGTTCGAGATTTGGTGATTTATTGCCAATTTGACGACATTTAGAAGGTTCGAGAATCACTTTAAAATAATGAGTGTTCTACGAGATATGAGACTTCTAGAAGTTTCTACAGTGTCATCACTCAATCAGAGCGGAGTTGACATAATACGAGCTACATTGAACTGTAACATATGTCAATGTTTCAAAAATAGTAGCTGCTGTTTTGTAAAATGAGATATGCCAATGTTTTAAGAATAGTATTGTCTGTTTTGTAAAATTAGTGATCATTTATTTGCTGTTTTACTGTACCTGACAATTGTTTAGTAATCTTGTGAGATAGCAATTGAGCTATTTGCTGTATATTGTTCCTATGCTGTGCTTGTAAATAAATGTGTTTGTTATCCAGAAATTTGGACTCATTCTTGTATTCTGAGCATACACTGAGGATTCCAGAGGATACATCGTAACAAATTGACACCAATTTGTTACCCAGGATCAAAGAATAAGTTCAAATTTCTGAATAATTAACATGTTTATTCACAAGTACAGTGCAAACAGGAACAATATACAGCAAATAGCTCGATAATTATCTAACAAGATCACTAAACAACTGTCAGGTAAAAAAAAAACAGCAAATAAATACTCCACTAATTTTACAAAACATCTTAATACTATTCTCAAAACATTGACTTGTGTTAAATTTCAATGTAGTTTGTATCACGTCAACTCTGCTCCAACTGAGTGATGACTCTTTTTATATACTATCTATAGAAACTTCAAAGAGTCTCTTGTATCTCGTAGAATATTCGTTATTTCGAGGTGGTTCTCAAATTTTTGAAAAGTCACCAAATTGACAATAAATGGCTAAACCTGACAACCCCTCTTGAACTTCAGCATATAGCAACCCTAGACTCATGTCATAGAGAAAGTTGCCTGTACAGGTGTTTTCTCCATCTGGTTTTTAAAAGAGACTTCAGTGAGGGCATTTTACATGTTCATAGCAATATATGTTACTTAGTATATGAACAAAAATGTACACTGTAAGCAGATTTTTGTCTTTAGACATATTTTCTTTTCTACATAATTGATTGATCATAAAATGAAATAAAAATTCCATTCAAAAATATAAGTATTGGTCTTTTTTTATTACATAGCATTAGATGAGAGGTAAATGATAGCTATTAAATTTTGAAATATCAAAATTTTCATGTTTGCTCTTTTTTGTAAATATATTTAAATAGAGACATGAAATTATGAAAACATATGTCTTATAGTAATGTTCAAACTGTTGTTAATTAAACATACTGTTATTAAGTTATTACAATATACTATTTAGCATAAAATATGGCCTATAAAGCCATATTAAAATTATCAGTATTATCATCATTGTCTAAATTAAAGAGTATTTTTGAACTAAATAACATACTTCTACATGTTCCACATCTTTGCCATAATCTTCAGAGCTTGCAATCACCATTTGATCTTGAATCCAAGCTGCAACTTCATCAGCATCTCTCATAAAATTAAAGAATCGTTTACTCTCCTGCAGCCGGTAACCCCTTTCTTCAGCAAAATTTTTCAGCTCAGCATAACAAAACTCAACTTCTTTCTGTAAGTGACACGAATTAAGCATTTTCACAATAGTACACGTTATAAAAAAAATGCATCATACAATAAATGGAAAAGGAAAGAGTTAAGTCTAAAACCTAAAACATTAAAATTTAAAAAAAATCTATACAATCTATCTATAATAATAAAAAAAGATGTCTGTCTGTTGTGTCATATATAGCAAAAATTCTAAGCATTGTATGACCATGAAATTAGGCATAGGAGTACCTCGGCTCCCGAGAAAAAATGCCTTGTATATAATATTTATTTAGCACACAACTCAAAAAGTTGGCTTAAAACTTTTCTCCTAAGCTGAATGCTATACCTATTTGTATGAAAAACACATTATAAAATTGGAACAGTTTTCTTACAGCTACATATGTAATTTTCATGGGCACAACCCATGGTCAATGGTCTGGTGTCTCAATACTGTATGGTTAGACTAAAAGATATCTTCAGGTTCAAACATATAATTTGGAGTCCTAATATAATTCAGATTCCTAACGTAGAATTTGTAGCTTCATAGTATAGTCAATTGTGGTTGGAATGATGCACAAGAGTGGGTCACCACAATTTTAACTTTTAAGAAATCTTAAGGTTAAGTGACTATATTTACTTACATACAAGTAAGATAAAAGGTTCTTAAGTTTTTATATGAAATCCAATGAAAAATATATTTTAATATTAACATAACAGCTTTTAATAGAAGTGGTCAAGTTAATTTTCAATGCTTTGAAAATTCTATTCTATTGGTAGTGATTGATAGACTAAAAATTTTATCTATAATACCACACAACTAATTTAAACCGCTTTTGCAACAAAAACTTATAAAATAGACAAAAATACCTGTTTTTCTTGAATATTATCACTGTCAAAATGTCCTCTTTCGACTAAGCCTTGGCTCAGTTTTGCCAATTTGATGATATTATTATTAAAATTATGAATATCCCTCTCAAGTCCATCTAATTTCTTCATCAAAGACTGAAATGGAAATATTATAAAAGCTATCACAATCATATTCAAAACCAAAGTACAAAACATAATCATTTTCAATATATGTAGCATATTATTAATAGTCGCAGATATGTAAAATCCTATAAGGATAACAAAATAACTACAATTGAAAATTACTTCCAAACTATAGAATACTGCATTGTTGTCAAACCTACATATTTTATAAAAATTAAAAAGAATTATAAATCTTTTAAATAGCAATTTAAGCACTACTTAAATTGCTGTATAATAAGATACTTCTGTACTAAGATAAAAAATAAGTTCTTCAACTCAATTACATCTGTTGTAAAATTTTATTAAAGCATGGGCATTGCTAGAGAGATAAAGCAAAATCAATAAAATTGGTACAATTATGGCTTTACAAATTGCAGCTTTAATGGATTGGTAACTGAACCTTAAATAGATAATTCAAAATGTGAAAATAAATGTGATTAACTAAATCTAAAGAATACCATCAAACTTGGAATAGTACCAAAATGAAAGCAGAAAATAAATTACAAGAAGCTTTTGCTCAAGGATGAATTACTATTTAGAATAAACCATAAAACTTCTGTGATTACGTATAGACATATCTTACATCATGACTCCATGATATGCCCTCATTCAAAAAAATTTCTATCATAGGTGGTGATAGCCGCTATGAGGAATATACAGAAAGTAAATTTCGATATGTTATTAAGAAAAAACAAGAACACGTTTACAAACCATTTTTATTGCTATTTGATGTACACACCATACACTACTTTTTGACATAGTTTCCATCATTGTTGAAGCACTTGTTATAGCGCGGCCCCAGGTGTTGTATCACTTCATCGTAGAAAGTTGTTGCCTGTGATGCAAACTACAAGTTAATGGCTTGTTTGCCTTGTTGTCTCCACAGAACCGCCGGCCAGCAATGAAGGCTCATGACAATGCTCACCTGTAAACTGCGGTGCAACGTAACATCTCTTCAAGAACTTTGACTGGAAAAATTTGAAAATCCCCACTAAAGCTTAGCACCAAGCAATTTTCATGTATTCAAGCATCTCAAATCCTTCCTAGCTGGCCAGCAGTTTCATGAAGACAACAAGGCCAAACAAGCCGTTAAAGTGTGGTTTGCATCGCAGGTAGCATTCTCCTACACTGAAGAGATACAACACCTGGTGCACCCTCAGTCACTAGTGTCTCAACAAACTATTGTGAAAAGTAGTGTAAGGTAGGCATATCAAATAGCAATATAAATGGTTTATAAATATATTTTTGTTTTTCTTAATAGCCTATCGAAACTTACTTTATGGATAGCCCTCATATTTGGTTGAAGTCATATTTTCTACGTTAATGGATGAAATCTGAAAATGCTGTATTTTTTTTAATTACATTGATTTGTTTTCGGCATAGGACATTCTATACTTATGTAGCTTATCAGGGTGAAAAATAAATCAAATTAAATCAACCCCCAAAAGTATATAAAACAAATAAAATTTCCAGTTTCTGTCATCTTGTTGTTATGGATCATTAGATAAAACATACAGCCAGGACTATAGGTCAAACTGCTAGTCCGATTGGCAATATTAGGAGCTCATTTGGTGTGTCTTGACTTGAAGGACACACTTTTGCTATTTTTGTTCAAATTCCATGAGTAGTTTTTGAAAAATTGAGTAAATACTGAAAACATATTTTTGTCTCTATGGTTTGAACAATAGGAGATTTTAATTTAATTTCTGCTCTGTTATATAGAAATTTCTATGACAAATAATCACATAAATTTACTTCAAATGTGTATCCCTTCCCCTTCAAAGTTTTAATATTCCATTCATGTAATTTTAATTTGAAAAATTATTTAAAATAAATATAATATAGTTTAACCTTATGCTTACGGGTGGGACAGCATCAATCCCTAACGAAGAACCTCTCAAAAAGACAAGTGTTTGACATACCCTATCCCAAACAGTTCGATCCCCCTTTGCAAATATTGGGACGCCAATGCCTTGTGTCAATTGCCAAATGTTTGGGATGTATAATTTCCCAATTCTAATTAACCTGTGTGAAGAGCCAATATTCGATGCTAGTACTTGTGTAAAAAAATATCAATGGAAAGTTAAAATTTTTTCTTATTTTATGATATTAATTTTAAATCTTAGGGATATTGTATATTTAGAAAAGAAAATAACAAAAATCCCAAAATCTCAATAAATATTACATCATTTTGTCCGGAAATCTATTGTTTTATAGTTTAAAACTCTTTTCCAAAGCCATTACAAAAAAGTAATATTTTAGCGATTTAAAGACAATTAATCAAAATACGCATGCAATAAAGGAACATTGATTAAATACAAAACCATCAATAAGACGATGTAAAGGACTGGTATTTGGACCAATATTTAAGATTTTGAATGCTCAAAGGAATGCGAATAAAGAAATCATACTTGCTTCAGATATAATGCTGGTAAAAATGCCCATAGTTGTAAAGATCATATATAATTTTATCAAGTATAGCATTTAAACATGGTAGTCAGAAACAAAACAAAAAATGAAATGACCTGCTTAAAATATTTAAGTCAAAATAAATTTTAATGTAAAATGTTTCCATGCATGTCAAACCTTTACATAGTTTTCTGTGACTTCACCTTTTGATGTAATTTGTGCGTTAATGACATACTTTATGGTCATGAATCTTCTTTCTTATTGTATTTGTATTTAATAATTATTTAGATTTTAAATACTTTGTTTATACAATAATATAATGTAATTATTATAAAAACGTAAATGAATAATATGTAAATTTCGCCTGCTGATTTGACCTATATGTAAGCGTTTGTTGGCACTGTATTTTCATTTCGCCACTGATGAAGGGCATGGTGATGCCCGAAAGTGCTTTGACTTTGCAAACTTATGTACGTCAAGAAATGTGGTTTTATTAAATAACTTTTTTAAACCTATGATTGGTTGTCTTTAATTTAATAGCTTAAAATAATACATCTACTAAATCATAGGCAGTCCAACATTTCTGGTCTCATTTGTGATTACAATAATTAAATACCATTCTTAATTAAACTACACATGGTCCTTGCAACTATGGATTATTTTACCAGTATTATATATCTACAGCAAATATGATATTTTATTCATGTTCCTTTGAGCATTCAAAATCTTAAATATGCTATTAAACATCAATCCTTTTTCATTGTCTTAATGAGGGTTTTGTATTCATCTGTAATTTATGTCAGGTATGATATAAAATGAATTGCATGTTAGCTACCCAAAAAGGATGAGTAAAAATTTGGCTATAAAATTTAGGATGTTAGTGCAAAAATTAATTACATTCCATTTATTGAAATATTTTTTTATGTATTTTTTTTATATGTACAAATTAGAATGAACTGAATTTTGTGCTGATTTTGCACTAAAATAAGCATTACAAAATAGTAAGACATCTTTTAATTAGCTTGAAATTTTAACACTCAGTATTTTTTTATGAATGTATGAAGATTAGAACTATTGCGAAGAAATTTAAAACTTATTCTTAAGCATTAATACCTGGACAGAATCTTCATCTTTACCCAAATCAGAGCTTATTAAAGGAGGCTTCCTTTCTTTCATCCAAGATTCTGCTTCTGCTGCTTCAGAGTAAAACTGAAATAATAGCAGTTTTTAATACAATTTAAAACATAAATGTAATATAAATATTCCACAGTATGTAAGAACAATTTACAAAATTCTTTGTCATGAAAACCTGTGTGTCCTGCAACCTAAAATCAAATTTAAAATCATTAGAATACAAAAGAAAAACAATAAAATAAATTTTTATACCCAAAAATATCTGTTCTTACATGTCAATAGTCAACTGCCAACAACAACCACAAAAAAAAAAAAAAAAAAAAAAGTTACATATTGTCTGTCTGCCTTAGCTGCAACCATAAAAGAAATTGTGCGTGCTAACTGGATGAATCCAATAGTAATAAAATTAAGGGTGAAGGCTGTTACCAAACCCATACAAACAAAATACAGAACTAATCCCAAAGTGTAGCTTTACGCATCTTTCTATCTACTTCCCCTTTCACGCTTGGATTCATTAACATCAGTTACATATGTCTTTTTGTGGACGAACTTATGTTACTTGTGTGGCCAAACAGTAACATGTTTTACAGAAGATTCATAATAGTTTCAAGTAATAATTCTAACCAAAGGCAATAAAAATAATTGCACATTTTAATATCCTACAATGTGCACAGGAAGATAAAATGCATTTAAAATAATTTTTTTTAGAAAAATATAGTAGAACAGTTTTTTCCCATATAAAAAATACAACTTAAGCTTATTTTTATCCCACAGAGATACAACTATTTTTAAACTAGAAACATAACTGATGTGAAAAGAAAGATAAAATTGATGATTTATTTCCATGGTTTCAGAAGTTGGAAGGCACTTATGGATTTCTTGTTGAGCTCAGAAAAATGTCAAATTTTTCTCAGCCATTTATTTAAAAAACTGGCAAAAATTCTTTATATTTATGTTGAAAAAGGCATTACAATCAAAATGTATGTTGATGTTTTTTGTGCAGATACAAATTGTAAAACGAAAAGTGTCCAAAACAGAAATGATTTTACTTTAACATGAAATAATTTTTAAATAAAACCATCTTTTCTTGAATAACATGTTTTAGCAAGAAATTTATGAAGGAGCCTTCATATAAGGGTAAATGGTGTGTATACTTCATTTTTGACGAAATTACTAAGCATGTTTATTCTCTTTTGTATACTTATCTTGTACAGTTATAAAATTTTTTAGAGAAACCGAAAGTGATATTTCCAGAATTGGAAGTGGAAATCCTTAGTCAACATCCTAGCCCCTTTGGAATTTGATGTTGAATAAATATTAATCATCATCTAAGCTTTATCTATAGCTAATCCTGAGAAATAGATGTTTCAAAGAAATTTTTTGAACCAGAAATGAAAAAAAAAATTAAAAGTGGAAATATTTAGTGAATCATTTCTACCTTCTTTAGAATTTGAGGCTGAAATCATATCAATCATCATCTACGCTCTATTTATAACCAATCTTGAGAAATAGACATTTCAAGAAAATTTATGGAATCGAAAGTGGAAATCCTTAGTTAACCCCACTACCTCCTTCAGAATTTGAAGCTAAATTCATATCAGTAATCGTCTAAGCACTATCTATAGCCAGTCTTGAGAAATAGATGTTTCAAGTAAAATGGAAATCCTTAGTGAAGCCCCTATTTCCTTCGGAGTTTGATGTTGAATCTATCAGTCGTCATCTAATCTTTATCTACATAAGATCCTAAGAAATAGATGTTTCAATAAAAGTTTTTAGTAAAAACAATAGTGTGGTAAAATTTTTGCCACCAATGATACTACACCACTGTTTATATGCATAATTAATTTAAAACAATCAGTGACATGAATTATATAGCTCAAGAATTTACAATAATTCATATTCATATCACACAAATTACAAAAAATTCTATCTAGCTCTACTTTTTTATATAATATATACACATAAAGTTTTAAAACTTTGTGTATTTGTTATTGAGTTATCGTAACTACACTGCAGATCTTACCAAAAGTGTTCTAAATATGATCAAGAGGTTTAAATGTGCATTTACGTAATAATCAGTAAAATCTAAATAAAATGTTCGTCCTATTTTTATTAAACTGCTTAAAGGGCGAGTCAGAAATATTTTCTAAGAATAAAGGTAAAACATACTGTTTGGGATTCTACGGCATCAAGTAGTCGTAGCTTGCGAATGCTTGACAAATCCTTCAACTGCTGCAGAGATGACTGTAACTGATTCAGCTTAGCTTCAACATTGGATGCAGCATAATGTCCAATCCTTATCATCTGTCTGCCCTTACTAACAACTGTACCAATTAGAGGCTCATGTGCTTGAATTTCTGCTTCTAAAGCCTAATAAAAGTAAATAGAATTAATTGCTTGCATAAAAAAATATAAGCCAACTAGCAGATATATCCAGAGTTGCTTGTGATTTAAAAGATTTACATACTCTAAAAGCATTAATATTGCTTTCAGAAAAATTTCATTAAATTATTTAATTCCCTTTTTAAAAATGAAAAAGAATGAGAATATCTGTTATCATTCTACAAAGTTATCCACACAGCAAAATTTGTAGAATAAAATATGCTGGTTTGTTTGCAAAACAATTTTTAAAAATATAAAGTCTAGTTAATATACACTAAAATGGTAGCAAAAGTTACTTCCATACGATTTTTTTTATCCCGTTGCAACATTTATTTAAACACATGTGAACAAACATTAATTTAAAAACTTTTTATTCAAATAAAAGAGATTGCTTAAAAAATTGAAAATATTAATACTTACTGTAAATTTATATCTCATAGTTGTAACTGATATCAGAATAAAAAACATACCATTTATTTATAAAAAAAAATTCTATCAATTTCTTTATTATTTAAATCAGATAAATTGAATGAAAACCGTCTGTGGTATAAATATATTTGATTGTTTTACACATTGAAAATAATCTAATTCTATTACTAAGCAACATGATATAATTTTCTTCTGTTCTTTAAATAAAGTTTCATAAAATACATCTGCACAATGTTATTTTTATGGAAGGTTTAATTTTGGGTTTTATATTAATATCTCGACTACCTCTGCAGCTACAAACTTGAAACATGAACAGAGTTACCTGCAATGACACAAAAAATAACCATACCAAATAATCTTCTTCTATATATATAGATGCTAAATGTCATGTTATTAGCAACTATTTCTAAACTTATGAAAATTGCTACTGATGCCTGAAGTTATATTAGACATTTTCGCGATCAGATTGGTCACTTGCAATAGCTGGCTTGACATAAAGATGTTAAGAGTATTTTCCAGATATCATAGCAAAGTTCTGGATGGGGAAAACTACTCTTCCCTTTATGTTAAAGTTCGTTACATTGAGCTTTAAAATTTTAAAAATGATATATTAATAATTTTTCAATATAAGGTGAACACTTGTAGTTTTATGGGTATTACATTTCATAGTTATATGATTAGTAGTCTAGGTTATGTCAAAAAATAAATATGCATTTCGCCTATTTTGATAGAAAGACAATTTTTAAAAAAATTATCAAAACTCAGGAAATCTTTTAAGAGTGACTAACTGCACTTTATTAAAAAAAAAGCATTTCATGGGCTGTACGATATTATGATCAAAACTGTAATTAATGTAATCATTTCAAAACCAATTAATGTGTTGCACAAAATTTTACCTAAATACTAAATAAAAAGCAAAGTCAAATTTTTAAAAAGTCTGAGGTTTTTCTAGGTTTGCCTAGAAGTGTTTTTGTATCAAAATTTATAGCTGTAAAATCTTTTACTACAAACAATAAGCATGAAAGTGTGTGCACACATACTTATTTTTTATTGATAAAGTGAGTAAAGTTTTATCTATAACATGCATGTTTTTTTTTTAGCAAATTTCATTTTGCTAAAAGATTAAGGGAGAATAGGCTAAACTTGCCATAAAGCACATAAAAGACAAATATCAGAAATAAAATAATTTTCTAAGGTGATTTCTACATAATGAATGTTTTTAGATAATTATAATTTATAATTCAGTTTAATGCATCAATACAAATCAGTTAATAGCCAGAAACTCTCATGCACAAATTATTATAATAAAATATGCATAAAAGTAAAATGTTTATTTATATAGAATTATATTTTGTAATATTTTGAATCCTAGTTGACTACTAGAATGCTATGACACAGCAAAGATATCTAAACACTTGGCTGGCAAATAATTTTATACGTAAATACTGCTATATCATACTATATTCAAGAACACCATATTTTAAACATTACCTTACAAGAGGCAATTAAAATAAAATAATCTTAAACCTGATGCTTCTTTTGAAGATTCTGAACAGTCACTAAATTGTTTCCTAAATCAGTTGAAGCAGCTAAGGGCTCCTTTTCATTGAACCAGGATAATTCATCTTCAACATCCCTATTAAACTGATGAAGAAGAAGCGAATCTTCTAAATTCTCTCTTCGTATTTGTACAGGATCATGCAACGACTGATATCTGCAGGAATAAATATAAAATTAAATATTGAAACCTATATTGGTGGTTTAATAAACAAGTGGCATAAGCGTAAGATTCTATATTGTGTGTAATGCTTATTAACTGAAAATTTTATGAATAGTAAAGCTCAACAGTCATGCCAGAAAGAAGTACAGTTTTCTAGATATAACTCATTTAAGTGCCTATAGCCAATACTGCAAATGAAATGGTCTCTATGACTAAAAACTAGAATTCTATAAAATATTATTCATTGTACAAGAAGTTAAACTTATTGCTATGAAAAAAAAAATGAAATATTGGAAGCAGTGTATAATCAAGTGAACAGTTAAGACCTTACATGTAACATTTTTTTTAAATTGACACTTACTTGCTTTTTTATATGCAAATGCTGTTGAATCTTTTATTTCATAATTTTTTATTCAGCTTGTATTCTTTACTCAGTTAAATTGATTTTATTAATTAAAAGCTATCATAAGCTCGTTAGTAGGGTAACAAAAAAGTTTCATTTTAAGATATATTTTTTAAACCCTAGAAACATTTGTATTACTATTAGTAATTAGAAAATAAATTTTCTTGAAAATAATTTTTTCTGTAGTTACAATTCATGTGAAAATCCAAAACATACATCATTTCATGAGAAATCAACAAATTTTGATTTTTTCTTTGTGCTCTATTATATTGCATTATTTACAAGTTTTTGTTTATATATACAGATTTACATTTATTGTATCATTTACAAGTTTTTGTAACTTATATACATATCTTTGTTTATTGTATCATTTACAAGTTTACATGCTTTTTTTTTTCATCTAAAATCTGACATTATTCATATTAGACTTTTGCAGCAATATACTTAAAACAGAAAATGGTGTTTTATAAATTAAATTAAGCATTTTATGTTGCTATACCTTTTACATAAAATCATATTAATTTGGATTTAAGATACACAAAAACCTCTAGCTGATAAAAATGGTATATTTTATGAATTTTGTTAATTTATAAATCTGGACATACTAATCTTGTTTCCCAATTTGTCATTTAACAGTAGTATTTGAGTATAAAACAAAAATAAAAAACAATTATAACCTATTAACAGTAGCAAGTGCCTTTTCTTCAATTTCTTCTTTTAGAAAGTGGTTGCTATTTTGGAAACTGGTATTCAGATCTTTGATTTGTTCAATGTTTTCCGCATGGTTGTTGATGTCAGTTTCAAGATGCTGAAAAATTAAAAAGAACCATATTAAGCATATACACATTGCAACCACATACATTAGGAAACATAAAATTTATAATTTAAAGTTATTAGTCCAATGGCAGTAGTGCGATACTAAAGTTATGCAGAAATTTATATTAATCATTTGTGGATTTAAGACAAACATTTGATTATGTCGGCAATCAAAAATTCTATTCAGAAACATTTTAAACACTTAATGCTCAATGTCTTTTATTTTGGTCTAACGTTTAAGTTTAAATAAATTTAATTACCAGTTTATATAAAATGATCTGACTATGGAAAATTTAAGACGAGTCCGACCCTCTTTCGATTCCCTTGGCTGCTATGGTCTTGTATCTGGCCACTCATATTGCGCATGTACTTTTAGTGAAATTTATTGAAATTTATGAAGGAAAATCAAATTTTGTTTCAGATACCTATCAGCTATAAATATATAAGCGATGTTAAAATGCATATTTTTTTTAAACTATAACATTAATGATTTCAAAAATATATTAGATACTTTCAACCATGAATGTACACTTATGAAATAGTAATAGTTTCAATTTAAAAAGTTAAACTTCTATACCTGATGTTTTTTCAGCAAATTTTGCACTGAAGTAAGATCTTTACCATGGTCTTCAGACTGTAACTGAATCTCTATTTCATCAATCCACATATCCATTTCATCCAGCATTCGATTAAATTGCAATGCCTGGTTAAGGAATATTTACTTCAATGTATAGTTACATCAGGAGCATTTGAAAAAATATCTCTTATAAATAAATAGAAATAATTCACACATTATAACAACTTACTTAAGTTCACACCTACTTCTTCCCATAAAATGTAAATTACAGTTTTAAACACATTTACTGCATTCTGAGTATGACCAGTAAAGAACTAATATGCTACAGAACTTTAGCTGGTATGCTAAAGAATTTGAACAATTGGTATGCTACATAAAGTACTTTAACAATAAGTATGCTAAGAACTTTAAACAGGTATGCTTTAAAAAAAATTCTATATCATTCATTTGCTATTTATATTATGTTATGAATATGGGTAAACATAATGTGCATTAATTGTGTATTTATAAATTTTTCGTTTTTTTAACATTTTATATTCTTTAAGGTTATTATAATTGGTTTTAAGAAATTATATGTGCATTCCAACTTCAGCTCACCTTCGAATATGCCCTAAAAATAACCTTGTTACAAAACTACTAAAAAAAACTATCACAAACGGCAATTAATTATAATCGTATTTTACTGTCACAATATATTGTACAAAGAAAAAGGACATAGTTTCTGTATATTTAAGTAAAAATTAACCACTTTATTGAATTATTTTGAAATAGTGTACATAACATATAAGACAATAAAGTTATTAAGAAAAAATTAAGCAATATAATTAGACTTTGCATAATCTTTTTATTTATTGAGTAAATTTGTTACAGAAACCTTTCAGATAATTTGGTAAATAGCTACATTAAAATTAAACTTCAGTTGGAATATGATAGATCAAACTCAATAATAATAAAAGTAAATAAATAAACAGATGTTACTACAAGTACAATGCATTTAAATTTTATAGTTTTACAGCAAAATTTAATTTAAATGCAAGCCCCCCCCCTTTAAAAAAATCATAGCTATTTCGAATAAATTTCTTTCTATATAATACTCTTTAAATCTTTTAAAAAAAATAGACACAATAAAAGCACTAAAATAACATCTTAAAATTAAATTCTGCTGTAGTAAAATCTACCTGATAAGCATCTTGCAACCGCTCCTTCTTCAAGGCTGTTTGATCGAGCAGTTGTCTCCAATGCATTTCCAATTCTTGTAGAAGGTTCTGGATTTCATATGAAGCATAATGACCATTGCCTATCAGCTTCTCCCCTTCAGTCATCACAGCATCCACCCTACCTTTATTTGCAGAGAGTTCTGCTTCAAAGGCAGTTTGCTTCTGTATCTTACTGAGAAGATTTGTGGGATCCCGGTACGATTCATCTGAGGCAACTTGAATCTTTTCATTTATCCAACCCACCACCTATGAAAATACATAAGAGATATTCATGAGCTTTTGAGTTCAGAAGCAGATATATAAATATATTTTAATTCAGTGGAATTTTTAGTTTGCTATAAATAGATGCTGACTGAAAATTATATAGTTTTTCAGTTCTATATTTACCAGTTTTGAATATGATTTAACATGTGTTGTTTGAAGAAACCTATAATTATATTACTCATATATTATAATTATACTTATATAATATAATTATACAAGCTAAAACAAAATTAACACTTAAAGAAATAGATTATAATGTAAAATGTTACACAAATAAAATCTAAAAGCAAAATACTCAAATTAAAAACTTATTATGGTTTTTTTTTTTCTTCAGTACAAGCAAACCAAGAGCTTAATGCTAAAATGGCATAATTTGGTATGAAACTCACAATGAAGAAAAAATGAATGTGTTTTTAAAAATAAACATCTTTTTTTTTTTTTTACATTACACAAAGTCAGGTTCTATAAAATATATATTTTTAACAAATCTATATTATATTATATTAAAGAAAAAAAATGAAGGTGAGTGATAAAGAAAGTTCAGGAAATTGTAATCATGTTATTTGAAACACAGAGGTTGAAATCACTTTCGGTATTAAAATATTGTTTTAGATAACACAATTTCCTTGTTAACAGACCTATAAAATGTGCATCATTTTTATGTTTAAATTTGAAACGTTTTTTGATATTCTGAACTTCATTAAGTGTATAGGTGTCACATTTAGTGACCACAAATCATTTTGCCGGCACAAAGCATGGATGGAAATGGCTAGTATAGTATATAAGGAAAACTATGGTAAATTCTGCAATAGTATAAATAACACCATTAAAGTATACCATTAAAAATCTATTGCAGAACATTTACAATATGTAACTAACCTCATAAATATTCCGGAGAAATTTTTGCAGCTCTCTTGATTCTTGCAGCTTCTTCCTTCTAACCAAAGCACTTTCTTTGAGCTTATCTCTTCTACCGCAGACAGCTTGGCACTTATTTTGAATTGAAGAACAATTGTAGTGTTTGGCAGCCACAAGTTCAGTCGCAAATGATTCTAATTCATCCACCTTGTTACTTTGAGCACTCATTGTCTTTTCAAAGTTATCATGCTTTTTAGCCAGTGCTTCAACACTTGACATAGAATCCTGAAATGCATGTACCACTATTAAAATAATGAAGATATTTTACTGAGGTTCAGTAATACTATTATACAAGAGTTGCAGTACCTATGAATTTACAAATTTAAATTTCCCCATATGCAATATTTAGAGGGTAGTACAATTCGAAAAATCATCCATGACAAAAGTAGTTTATGTAATCCAAGCAGAAATGAAAAATATTGTAATTCATACGGAATGTGAAGGAGAATACAAAATCAGTTTGTAATGCAAGTAATTTACATAAATGAGGTTTGACATAAAAACATTATGTTTTTACTGAGATGACATGCATGTTATTTTTCTAGTAATATAGCTGCTAACAAAGCACAAAGAGAACTTATAGATATTCAGAGATATTAAAAAAAAAAGACAAATTCACTATAATGAAGATTTAAAATTTCATAGCATCCCAAGAAAAGGAGAATTTATTTTACTGTTTCACAGATATTTGTTACTCCTTTGACAGTATTCTCTAATTGAAATAAAACTAGAAAATGTTATAAAATGTATTTCTTAATAAAATTAATAAAGTTTTTTGATTGTATGCTCAAATATTTTCTTTTCCAGTGTTAATTTGGCAATAATTATTTTCTCTAACAAAAACAGACATATAATCTTTAGTATATTATTTGTTTTGTTACAATATAGTGCATGTAGTACCATACTGTGACAAAAGACAAATGATAACATTTGTGTTTTGTCTTCATATGGTATCAACATTTATGTCAACATAGTGTGCTGGCAAATGGTCTCCCAAAAATATGATCAAAAGTGTTAATACTATATTTAAAAGCTGCAAGATTTTGTTAGAATTAACAGGCATTTTGTATCTTAGGTATTACATCTATCATATTGTTCTCTGTGATAACTAATACAGCCTGAAATTATCAGCTGGAGATATATAAATGTTGTAATTAGCAAAAGTTTTTTCTTCAACCATATTAATGCCTACATATAACTAACATTCTTTAAGAGAAGAAAACTTTTCTTATGTTGCTGTTAATGGTTTTAGAAATAATTCTAGTTATTTCTAAAACCCATTCTATTCAAAATTATGTCAAAGATTAAAAATAGTGAAAAATTACTTAACAGAAAATCAAAAGTAGAACTACATGCTTAAAAAATAAGACTATTATATAAGAATTAGTGTCATATATCTAATTGAGAAAATTCCATTAAGTTAGCACATTATTAAAAACATAATACACTACTAAAATTGTTTTAAACTTACACCAAGATCTTCATTGTTTAAAAAGGCTTCTTTAGCAGAAAGCCAAGATTCAGCAGATTCGATTTGTTCTTTGAAAACCTAATAAAGCCATAAAGAGATATAAATTAAATTAAAATACACAAAAAGAAATCATAAATTAACTAAAACAAGATGCCATGCCCAAAGGTAACAACAAGAAATGAGAATAAGAAGTTCTAAACCAAACAAAATTTTATTACTCATTTTTGTTTACAGCAGGTTTTGGGATTGATCATAGAAATCATAAGAAAGAAGTTCTGGATTGATCATAGAAATCATTTAGAATAAGAAGTTCTAAACCAAACAAAATTTTATTACTCATTTTTGTTTACATCAGGTTTTGGGATTGATCATAGGATTGATCATAGAAATGAGGCCTTATTAATAATCAATATATTCAAACAATAATTAAGGTTTCATAAAATATAAAGGATCAATATCAACAGAGTTTGGCATAGGCAAAAATACGGAAATATCTTACAATTATTTAGAATCTCAGTCAGATCAGACGGAATAGTAGAACAACACATCACACATTTCCAAATCTCACAGCATCAAGGAAAAATCAACCTCTATTTCACATAGTAAGACTACTAGGTGATGACACAACACATTCACAAGGGATA
This sequence comes from Amaurobius ferox, assembly GCA_951213105.1. Taxonomy (NCBI): domain Eukaryota; kingdom Metazoa; phylum Arthropoda; class Arachnida; order Araneae; family Amaurobiidae; genus Amaurobius; species Amaurobius ferox. Next base: position 60,456,047 of record OX578143.1, on the reverse strand, counting down.
TATTCTTTACTGCCTATACTATATATTCTTTATTGCACTATTTTCTTTCTTGCCTCCAAAGAGGCTGGTCGAACTGCTATGCATTACATTTTCGGTGGCTGCTTTAGACCCAACTCAACTTGGCGAAACAAAACTCATTTAGGTCAGCAAGTCGCAACCTACACTTATGCAGAAATAAGGCTCCAAATCCAAGCAGGAAACCGTAATGGTTATACAACTTATTAGGAAGAGCGACTACACCAATCCAATATGCTGCTTGTCATGGTCGACCTAGCTATTTCAAAATTGGCAATTTCAGTAATGGAAAGGATGTGACTGCCTTACTCCAATATAACTCAACTTGACGTGTTGCAAAATTGAACAACCGATCTTGCCCAACAGGCACAATTTCACTAGTAGCTAGACTAACACAGCTGTATCAAAGCATTCTGAGACTGCAATCACTGATTCCAAGACTGCCTAAATACTTTTAGCCAGTTGCTACCACTGCCCAGCAAGCAACTCCAAAAAGTGTAACCAATCAACTTTACCATTGTATGGCACACGAGCTTATTTCTATATGGCACATAGAAAATTTTTTAATTTAGAAACTCTCCAAGAGACTTCATCAATATGAGAGAGGTGATGCAGCTGGTTTGATATAGATAATGGAACATCACAAAGAATGTATTACAAATTTATGGAAAACAAATTATATTTCAAACTATAACTTACAAAATATTCTAGAAGCATACATCGAATAAATCTATGATAAAAAATTATGTTGTCAAGCTGATAAAAATAATTAAAAACAAATTAAAGGTAATTATAAAAATGGGTGGATAATGACAAAAAGAAGAAAAAAAATGCTCTATCAAGTTGATATTTAAAACAAGACAGTAGAATACAGCTAACAACTAATCATTGGCATAATACATGATTATTTCTCCAAGATAAAAAGTATGTTATTTCTATAATAGCATATCTGTCAATGAAGTGAAGCAGTCTACCAGATACTTCAAGATATTTATTGTAAAAAACATGCATATTTACTATAATGAAGATTAAAAATTTTGTAGGATACACAGAAAAGGGTGATTTTATTATTTTACAGAGATTTATTTTTTAATCAGTACACTCAGAAAGTAAAATATAGGTCTTTCTAAATAAAGTAGAAAAATATTTTTGGTAAAATGCCACAAATTTTCTGCTAACATATGGCTTTTTTTTTTAGTAAATCCATACATTAGGAAATTTACACTGCATGCAGTAAAAAAGGACAGAGAAGTCTGATGTTTGCCATTATATTGGACCAAAAATGATTGGAAGTCACTCAGAAAAATGGAAATTTCTAGTCACATATATTGTTTGCCAATTATCTGTGTAATGCTGAACAAGGAAGCTGACTGGAGGCTGAGTGATTTGAGTAGAATGACTTGCAGAGAACTTTCATTAGTTTCTCCTGCTAATGAATTTTTTTTTTTCAATTTTTGTGAATTTCACTTATCATTTTGAAAATTTCACACATTAATTCATTACTATAAGTAAATTTTTCAAATTTGACGCAATTATGTTCAATAAATTTTGAATTAGTTATTAACTTTTCAATTAATTTCTGTACTGATTTTTTTTTTTTCTGCTAGGAAGCAAGTGGGAACAGAGAACTCTTCTCCACCAACATTTAAGCAGATGAAGAAGGGGTTTCTGCAGGGCCAGATTATGATTTTGCAAACCCTTAGGATACAGGTATTGTGAAGCACTGGTCCTTGCAGACCGACTAGTATCTGATATTTTTTTAATTACCAATCATGGTTCCCACTCTTTGGACCAAAAAAAATTCAAGGACTTTCAAAAACCAAAAATTTTTTTTTTCAAGGACCTAATTTTTTTCATAAATCACGATTTGAAATAAAATGTATGCGACATTTGTTAATTAAACAGAAATGGGATAAATATAAAATTGACTGAATTTACTGCATTATTTACATTGATAGTCAAAAAGACGACAGTTAACAAAAAGGAAAAACCATCTAAAATATCAAATTATAAAATACGAACTTTTATTTTTTTAGTTTAGAGAGAATATCATTGATTTCGACATCAAGTTTTTGCAATTCAGTTTCTTTTTCTTTCACAGTTCTTTTGAAACTGTTCGATTGTGTAATAAATCTGAAACACTCTGTTATTACTTATTTCTGCTTTTTCCGCAAGTTTATCAGCTGATTTCTGCAGCTCATTAACCTTTCAATGCGAACCCTTTTTTCTTTCAAGTCCTCTAACTCACAGTGTAATATTTTCTCTTCCCCCCCCCCCCTCCTCCAAGTTCATTTTTTTTTCTGTTCATCTAAATAAGAAACATATCTTTGTCTGGCTCCATTCACAGCAGTGCGTAATTCTTTGCTTATAGTAAAGTTTTTTAGCCCCCGCAGGAATTGATTTCATCTAGCACAAGCATCGGAAGAAACTAGTTCAAACAACAGAACAAGCGGGAATTACGCAATTATTAGGCAACCCATCACTTCAGAAGGGGAGAAATATAAAAAAAAAAAAAATCAAGTACTTTCAAGGACTTTTTCCCGATTTCCGTAATTTTCAAGGGCCCCTAGTTCGGAAAAAAAAATTCAAGGACTTTTCAAGGACCGTGGGAACCATGCCAATGTAGATCACGGAGGCATTATTCACCAATGTTAAGTTGAATTAAAAATGAAATTATAAAAGTTTTTGTATGATCAAAATTTGAAACTGCTCCATTGCAGCTTTCCAGAACACATGCACAGCACATAGAGTACTTATCCTTTGATTCAGCCTTCACAAATGAAATAATTTTTTACTTATACATTGAATACTCTCTAGTTGGCAGAGATTGGATTAAGGCTTGAGCTGTAGTCCTCAAAGTCTATGTCTTAATCTGACCCTGGGTTTCTGTATTTATATTGGCTGGAATGTTAGTATTTGGGCTACAGAGAATATGTTGGGTGGTTGGCAGAGCAAGCTGCAAGTAGACTACTGGTCTGTACAGAGGCTGTAGCCAGGGCTCTATATTTTTGTAAGAAGAAACAAAAAACTCTAGATAAGCTGGTAACAGCTACAAGTTTTTCAGTTTAGTAATAAGCAGCTGCAATAAAGATGACATATACCTGAAGATCTCTACATTGGGTAAGCATGTGTCTCCTTTCCTCCCACACTTGTGTCAGATTTCTACGCAGTTCTTCCAGCCTCTGCAACTTAGACTCAATCAAATCTTTAGCAGAATGCTTCTGCTGAAGTAAGCGATGACCAAATTCTTTCAAGCTCTTAAATGCCTCCTGTCTGCCATTAATTTCAGCCTGAAACAGAAATAAAAATTTATTAAATAGTAACACGAAACGTTTGAAAATCGATGACAGTTGCATAAAAAACATTTTAGTAGGAATTATCACATTCAGTTTGATAAGGTCAATATTAATAATTGAATATTCAATAATAAAATAAATGAGTATGTCAACATTAATATTACCTTTCTTTCTTGATGAAGTTGTAACATGTTTTGTGCTTCAGCATTATTTGCTGCTAGTTCATCAGATGTCATTCGATTGGTAATATCATTAACCCAAGACTCCTACAAATAATAAAAATGTCAAAAGTTTGCACAAACCATTACCTATTAAGAGAAGGATATATATTACTAATTACAGCACAAGTGTAAAAGCAAAGCACTTATCAGCAATTTTTAATACATAAGCTCAGCACATAAAACTCTTACCAATTCAGTGAAGTCTGATAAAAATTTGTGGAGTGTATAAGCTGATGATAAAGATTGCTTCCTAAAACACAAGAGATAAATTGAAAAGCCTGGTAAAATAATACTAACTACATTACAAATTCACACAGAACTTAAGACATACTACAAAACATGCATTGACTCCTCAATATATTGCATCCTTTTATATTATACAAATATACTAAACTTTCTATATATGCCAAATTAAATTTGTCATTATTGAACAATGAATACTTGTGTTTATTTTCCAAAGTGTGGATACTTTAATTTGTTAGATTGATGTAATTTTTGTTTATTTTGACACCTCATATACCCTTGCCAGTACAATGTTATAGAAGATAAAGTAATATGTATGCAAATTTTCACGCAATACTAGCTTTTAATAGTAAGATGCTTATAACTGAATACCATTGTCAATTGATCTGTCACTTTTAATATAAATCTTGAAATTAGAAGACAGAATTTTGAAATGGCAATAGTCATTTGAATTTATGTTATTAAAGTGTCAGATTGTGAAAACAAGTATAACTTTAATGTTGTGAATGGCAGTTCAGCATTCTCAATACACTCTGAAGAATAAAAGATCTGCAATAACATCTACTGGATCAGAACATCACCATTACATAGTAATTCTTATTCTAATAGATCATTAAAACAACTTAACTAATAAAAAAAATTATTAGATCTATGTACAGTATCATTATTTAATAAACATATTGGGTTGTCCAGAAACTACTTTCAGATTTTTCGTAAGGTAACTGTAGTAGTGGACAGATGATTTTAATGTCACATAAAACAATATTTTTGAGAATACATTGTGGCAACTGGCATATCAGTGTGCGTTTTAAATAAAACTTATTAAAATCGTCGTCTAATGTTTATGCAGGCATGTTATGTTGAAGGATAGAAAATAAAAATCAACATTTTACTTTTTTATTTCCGCAAAGGTAAAAGATCCGCAGATGCACACAAAAAGATTTGTGCTGTGTATGGTGATGATGCACTAACAGAAAGCACATGCCAGAATTGGTTTGCAAAATTTTGTTCTGGTGATTCAAGATGCACCACATTCTGGTAGACCAATTGAGATTGATGATGACAAATTAAAGCACTGATTGAATCTGATCATCACATAACTTTACATGAGCTTTCTGAGGATCTAAATTCACCCAAAACAACCATTGATGACCAAAAGAAATCCTGATGTTTGGATCCCACATGAATCCCAACATATCAGCATATGTGATTTGCTTTTGAAAAATAACCAAAATGATCCATTTTTAAAACGATTGATAACTGGTGATGAAAATTGGATTGTCTACAGTAACATTAAATGTAAAAGATTTTGGTCTAAGCCTAGTAAGCCAGCTCAAACAATACCCTTTTATTTTAATTAAAAACAAAACATAAAACAAAAGTAGTTTCAGGACAACCAAATAGTTTGAAATTTGGCACCCAGAGAAGCAAGCAAATGGGTGGTATCTTAGCCAATGCTCAGGAGAAGGTATTCTTGAAGCCTAGATTGAGTCTTTTACTGAACTTTTCTGAAATTCCATCTCACAGGAAATGTTAACAAATTTTGCCAGTAGGAAAAAGATAGCTTCTTACATTCAAAACCAATAAACACCTCATTCTCTACAGCCTGGCAATACAAAACGACCAACCTTTTCTTCCAATGTCTATCCAAACATGAGAAATTATTAATACCATGGGACAGAATACTACCAACACTAGATTCTAGTATACCTCCCCATAACCCCTTTGATTTTACAAAATTCATTGGAACCCTCGCATGGTATTCATTGCATGTTTTGTGAACTTATGCTCCTGCAACTGTATTGCACACTTCTTGAAAGTCTTAAAACAAAAAATACCCAAAATATTCTTAACTCTGGAGTAGAAAATGGGTACAGGATGAATATCTGTACCATAATAGGGTTAAACCTATTTGGCCACTTTCCCATGTCCAACAGCCAGTTTATTAAACATTTAGCTATGAGCAGATTATATTAAGAAAAATTAAAATTGATCAGATGATAAAAATTATCGGTTTTATTTTATTTTACTTTTATGTCTTTATGGCTACCTTTACTTTACTATGGAGCCCCTTTATGGGTTGATAATACATTTTTAAAGTGAAAAAATCCAGATACAATGAATAACTTGACAAGACAACTTTCTAAGAGTTTTTTTAATTTTAATATTTTTTCTAAATAAAATGTATTAATTTTTGGCCACCATATTTTATGCTGATGATATTTATTGCTACAACCATAAAAACAGATCATTGTTTTTCAAAGCAGTTAAAAATCAATTTAACTCTTTCCCTTACCATTTTAAATGAAAAAAAATTCCAAAATGTAAACCAAAATTTTTACTACATTTTCAGATGCAGAGAATCGAAATAAAGAAAAATATTCAATTTTATTTATTTCACATTGTATTGTAAAGAATAGATAATGTTAAATACAACTAATGTTGACTTATATCATATTAACTGAAAATCTAACAAAAATACTATACACTACTAATTTTACTTTACAATAACAGCTATCTTAACACTATATTGTATAGTAACTTAACATATTTTGTAACTATGCCTATATTGTCTATATATTAATTTCTTCCCAAGTTATCTTAAGCAGGAATTAAGTTAGTGAGAAACAATTTATGTAAAAAAATCAGTAATATTGATATTTATCTCCGGATAATATTTATTTGCAAAATATACAAACACAAGTTCATTCGGGATAATAATGAAAGAAGTTAATACCAGATAAGCAATATAATCTGCTTAGATATAAAAGGCAAAATTGCATTTCATAAAGTTTGTTATGTGGAAATCAAGCAATATTACACTAAAGTAAATATACAAAAGGCCAATGGCATAATAATGGCACAAATAAGGCTAAGTTTAAGCACAATCAATAATAAATTTGACTACAATGTAAAATGCTGAATAAATAAAGTTATATAAACAGATGTCTGTTTTGGAAATCTTTGAATTTCCTTCTTTAGTATGAACAAGCCTGGATCTGAATGCTCAGATAATAGCCAGACCATGCCAGCCAAACAAAAAATTCTTTTTCCAAGCCATTGGCCTTTTGTATATTTACTTTTCTTTTTCCAAGCCATTTTCTTTTTGGCAGGCATGGTCTAGCTATAATTTGGGCATTCAAATCCAGGCATTTCATACTGCAGAAGCAAATTCACAGATTTTAGAATCATAAGTCCACTCTCTTATTTGCACATCATTTTACATTATAATCTAGCTCATTAACAATAAAGGTTAATTCAACATAAATTCAAATTTCTTCTTTTATATAAAAAGAGTAATTTATTTTCTTTTTAATTTATTTTCTTCTATAAAATTTAAAATAATGTAAAAGCATAAAATAATGACAGTTACTTCAATCATTATGTTTAGAATGAAATGTACTTATAAAGGTATACCTGGTTTGGCATAAGTTGGTCAACTTCCTCCAATTATCTTGGACTTCTGATAGTTTTTGTCTAGTTTGAGGAGCAACTTCAGGGTTCTTTTGTACTAGACGACGAGCATCAACATCATGCTCCTATATTATGTAAAACAAAACAGTATGAGATTTCTCAAGGTAAAATCAAATTTTTTTTTTCTTTAGCAGAAAACAAACATTAATTAACTTGTAGTAATTTGTGAGGCTGCACTGGGTATTACAACACTATAAAAATTCATCTTTCTTATTTATGGATAGCATTACTCAAAGACTTTGACACAAATGTCTTGTTATTGGGTATAATTTTGCTATGTAAAATGAAAGTATTAAAAATATATTTTTAATTAATAAGATAAATTTTAAATGTTTCTAAATTTGTTATCTAAAAGTTCAAAAGCTTGATATAGAAATAAAAATATTTTTTCTTAATAAGAAAAACATGCTCTTTAATTTGTTTCCTTCAGAATATTTCGATATACTTCTAAGAAAAAAATTAAAAATATTTTAAACTCTTGTCTCATGAGTGACATATTTCAAACACCATAAAATGCAAATTTATACTTGGATTTATAAATACAGAGGACAAATGAAAGTTAGCCTTATGAACAAAATTATGCTTCAAATTTTATATTTCTACTTTCAGCCTTTCTATCATTGATTTTCTTATTTAAACTTAGGCACAATATAGGAATTTAATTTCTGAGAAAACACAGTTTTAAAGTTCAGTTTAATGCAGTAAGTATTGGCTAACCAAATTAAAGTTTTAATATTTATGTTATTAAAGTTTTACTTATAGGATTTACATGTATAATTCGATTCTACATTATTCATACATTTTTGATAATGAAAAAAAAAAAAATTCACCCCCTCCCCTTCCGCGAATATTTTCTATCTCCTTAATTTAGTTGATATCATGAAAATTATTTAGAAACAGATTTCATTAATAAATGAGAATTATGAAAGATACCACAGTGTTTAAAATAGAAGTGCAGCTTCAATTTTCAAGATTTCTGTATTAAAATGTGTTAGTTTAAGCTATCAGTGAAAAAATATCAATATATGCTTTTAGCATAAATTAGAACATTTGTATATATAAAAAAAATAAAGCCTTGGTATTGGCGTTAAAACATTGGACATTTCACTGGAAATAGTTCATATCATGTATATACATTATTAACAAGATATATATAAATAAGATTTTTGATAACTCAATTTATATTTGATTTTAAACATGAAATTCTAACGACTTTTACACTAAAAATTACATGGATAAAATTAATAATTGAAGCACACACACATACACACACAAAAATATATTTTAGCAACCTTTAATTTTGCTTCAATTGCAGTCATGTCTCTTTCAGTTGTTTCTAGTTTCCTCTGACAACTTTCTACAGATTGCAGATCTCGGGTTTCCTCTTCCACGGATAAAGCTGTTGACTAAAATAAAACATGATTTAGAATATTTGTTGGTAGTATCACAAAGTTTTCAATTTATAAATAATTGCAAATCATTAAATTTATAGATAAAATGTTGCAACAGAAAAACATACACATGATTTTTATGTGTAAAAACTAGCAGAATGTTTTTTTTTAATCCAATATCATTAAAAATAACAAAGTATAGAGTATAGAGAGATGTGAAATAGTTTATTTTATAGTACAAAAATTATCTGGAAAAACTGTCAAAATTGAAAGAGTATTATCATTTGATATTGGTACTTATGCCAACTTTTTAAATGTTTACCATTCCTGTATGCATTTGAAAACCTAGCATGTTGAGGATTACAACTAAAAATCATGAATGGAATAAATGATAAAAATGAACAAATTTGCTAATAGTTTCCCATAAAATGAAAAAAATATTCAAATTCAACCAAATTATAATGAAAATTTCCTTTTTGTTTTTAGAACATAAAATAGAACAAATAAGTAAGTTAATAATTAATTAGGCATAAGCAGCCTTTCCCTATATACTTATGACTAATGTAAGGTATAGTGGTCTCCTAAAGGTTATTTAAAAAATTCAAAAGTAAAATTGCTTTCTTTTTATGGTAATTTTTTTTTCTCTTTATGGAACAATATTGAAAAAATCATTTCTTTTTTTTTAACATCTTCAGATCAGTCCAAGATCATGGAAAAGCAATAGTATACATTTGGTGAAATTGCAAATTGAGTATACCACCCAACCATTTTTTAATATGTTCTCAAACTTAATTCTGTAATTAAATCCTGTCAGATTACTTTCACTGTACATTAGAATAGTATTTATTTTATATTAAAATAAACAACAGAATAAACATTTCAGAGCATGCAGATTATTCAATGTTTTGCTACAAGAAATTACCAGTCAATTTTCAAACTCAGTTGTAAAAGCGAATTATTAAATGTATCATTATACAATAAGAAAAATATACTATATATTTTCAAACCTTTTCATTAATTCTATCACTAGTATCATCCACATCTCTATTAAATGCATGTACATCAGAAGCATTAGCAAGTTTCTCACGATACAGTTCTAAAGCACCTTGCAATGCTTTCCATCTAAAACAGAAAATGGAATTTATGAAATGAGAATGACAATATTTACCAAGAACGATACATAGCTAAATTTTACATCTGCCAAAGCACTTATAATGGAAAATATGTGAGATAAAATATAATGTATTAGGGCAGTGATTCTCAACCTTTCTCTCTCTTAAAGAGGAGAAACTCTTAAAATATTTCATAAAATTTTGGAGAATTGCTATTAGTCTGGCACATATTAAAGGAGGTATCATTTGTTAGCTCTTTACCATAAACAATGCATAAAAAAGTTGTATAGTGTTCATTTTCAATTCATGTAAAACCCATTGTTAAAAAACCTTGATTGTAGAAATGATATTTCTTTGAAACAGTCATTTCTCATCTTTCGGTACTTAAACTCGGCTTATCAATATTTTTACTAACCTTATTTTCAACATTATCATTTGCACTCTTCCCTTCATCTTCTTTGGATACATAAGTTCTGTTAACAAATTTCCCCATTGTCCAAAAGTTATGAGCAGAACAATTACAACAATTAAAAGGAATACACTTCAGTGGCGTACAATCATGAACGAGAACAAAACAACTGCTCCAAGGCATGGAAGGAGAAGGGGGAGCATCTCACATTACAAGTAATAACCTTGGTAGATAAGATTATTTCTAACCTCATTTTCATAAGATTCTTTCTCCAAGACATATTTTGAGCTAGTTCAATATACTGTATCTTATAATTTTTTATTCAATATTTTATTAAGACAACCAACTTATTTGTTGCCAAGGACGCAAACAGATTTAAGGCATAAAAAAGTCTTTTCACAGACATTTTTGCCTCCTTGAAAAGCATCATAGGCCATATATTTTTCCAGATTCGGCATACTTTTTTCAAAATTGGGCAATTGAAACCAGAATAGGTAAGAAAAGTGTGTATTATTAAATGAGGGAATATGCATTTGGTTTATACAAATGGAGTTTAAATATATGTTTAGTCAGCAGTCAATGAAAGAAAACAATTTGATTTTAAAAACATATATTTGCTCTCAGCTGTCATTGCTGAAAATTTGCAATGTATCCTCAGGTTGGGAAACAGCACTGTAGAAAAATACATTAAACATATTTTGGGCTTTCTACCAACATCAAACAGTGTGCAATAAAGGACAGTCTGAATATTTTTGCTCCAGTTTTCCTAAAGTATAGGTATGCATGCCACTGGAATTTTTTACCACTACAAAAATTCCCGGCCTCAACAAAGTTTCTTGTTCTCAGTCAAGCTCTTATTATTTAAATAATATCTATCAGGTGACTGTCTACCCAAGCTAAACTTTCAAGATACTTCACTGTTTTATAAATAGGTCCTGTTAAAAATCTTAACATTTTTTTTTTACTTTATTATAAAAAAGGTAGAAAGTTCTATGTACTTTCTTTTTTGAAAACTTTTGTAAATTTTCATGGATAGCAGAACCCAAGTAAATTACTGTATTAGAGGGTTACTGATTAAGGTTACTGATGTTGTTAAAAACATGTATTTTAAATTCAAACTAGACATGCTTAAGAGACAAATCCTAATGTAACTCACTTTTTAATCAACTCTTCTTGCCTTTGCTGCACAGATTGAGTGTCAGACCGGCCTTGGCGAATTAGTTTATTAGCAAGAGAATTTATATTTTTAATCCTTAATTCATCTACTCTCATATCCTATAAAAGGAAATAACACTGCTTCAATATACCTATATACAAATATGAAAACTCTGAATTTATCAAAAAATATTTATTAAATTACTGTAGTAGTAAATATTACTTACAGAATCAACGTCATCTAATTTCCTCTGAAGAGATTGGCAGTGCTCAAAGTCTTTGCCTGTATCACCAGCTTGAACCATCATTTCCTGAAAAGCATTTAAATAGACATAGATGTATTAATCAATGCATGAAATTTTACATATACAATGCATCTGTTGTAAATGTTATTAACATTGATAACTTCACAAGAACTGACATTAAACAAAAGATTTTAACACATCAATTACACTAATGGTCATAAATTAAGGATGTTCCAGTTTTGTTTTTCAAAAATGTTAAGCAAGAATTCTTCTCTTGAAATTGGTATATAAATATGTTTTAATATACAAAGTTATAAACCCTCCAAAAATGTTGGTATTTAGCAATGAATATTAAATGCAAAAATTTCATCAAAAATACTGCATGCAACTAATTAGTAGTGGTATTAACCAGTTTCAGAGGTACAGAACAGTTCATTCTTTTAGAAGTTTTAAATTTATATACTCCAATCCTAAGGAAAGTAGATATAGCTTTTCCTTTTACACCTGCCCTATATTTACCTTTGTGTTGGTTAATTTTCAGTTTCATATTTAAAGCAATTCCTTTAAAAGCCAGAAAAAGCCTTTTCTAGCATAGATATATTTTGGGCAATAAATATCTACATCACTTGCATGTGCTAAGATTTGAAAGATTTATTGAATATATTGCCTTTTGTTTTGACACCAGAATCTCTAACACTTTTTTCACGACTATGCTGAGTAAAAGGCAAGCTAAAGCGTTTTACTGTCTAACACCCTTTTTAAATTCTAAGGGTCTGATAGTTTTCCCTGCAATTGCATTTTTGAGAAAGTCCCTGATAATATTAGTTTAACAAGTTTTGGGGGAAATATCCATCACTCTCAAATCCTGAATGAGGTTAGATCCATCAATGCTATCATAAGCAGTTTTCAAATCAATAAAGTGGGAATCAACAGGATTATCCTTAGTCAATACAGGGTCCGGGGTAAAAATATTTTTGGGGCCCATACAAATACAAGAAAACAAACAAAAACATCAAAATTATAATTTATTGTTATAAATATAAAAGTTTTGCCCTTAACTAACAATATTTAGTCATGGAATTTTATATAAGAATATAACTATTTATGAAATTCATTTTCCCCGGTTCTCAATTCAGCAAAATTATTTGTAAGGCATTCAAAATCTAAATTTTCACAAATTTCATGTTCAATATATACAGTTAAATTATTAATTGTTTCTTGGGTCATTCCTATTCATAGGTAATTTTTTATTATTATTAGCTTTGAAATGCTTCTGTAGGCTTTGGCTGTGGTCACAGGTATTGTTAATAAAATTATCAAGGCGATTGTAAAATTCATAAATAAATCACAAATTATATGTTTTAAACATTCCAAAGACGTTAAATTATATATAATGTTTTAAACATTCCAAAGACGTTAAATTATATATAATGTTTTAAACATTCCAGACGTTAAATATGGTAACAGACATTCAAAAATTGCTAGATTTCTGCATACAACTTGCTTCCATTAATATTATGTTAAGAATTATAGCATAAACTGATGTTCAAGTCCAAGCAGCATTTTTTTAAATCATGGTCTGTTGTTTTCTTCACATATGTTGAACAATAAACCAAAATAATTTTTATGTTTTCCCAATTGCTGGAATTTTTGTTCTATTGACATGATTCTATACCAATGTCGCTTGGAGTGCTTATGATATCAGTGCCAGCCATAGTCAGAATTAGAACTAAAATGAGCATTAGTAAGAAAAATTAAAAATTAAATAATTCTGATTATAGAAGCAATTTGCCAATTGATTACGTATATGTGATGATGCTGCCATCTAGTAGCACAAATACAAACTTTTGTTGTATCTTAGAAAGTCTGAAAACGAAGCCATTTAGACAACAAAGTTTTTAAGAGAAACTGAATATTATACAAGATAGTTAACCCAAATCAGTCTTGTTTGTAAAATTGCAAACAAAGAAATGTGTTTGTTATTTCTGCACTGAAGAATAGAAAAAAAAACTAAATGGTTTATGGCCTATAAAGAAGCAAAATTATTTTGTTGGTCATGTATTCTATTTTACACAGATAGAAGAAGCATTTGGGTTAATGAAGGTTTTGGAGTCTTAAATAATTTCCATAATTAAATGTAGTGCTAGCCTAAAGAAAAATATCTCTGCATGTTAATGAATTCCAGTATACACAAAAAAGAATAAATGTAAAATACTAACCTTATCACGTATCCAGGCTTCAATTTTCTCAGCTTGGTTGTTAAATTCTAGGATATCTTGAGCTTCTTCAAGACCACGAGCTAAGTTAGTAGATGAAGATAGCAATTCATTCCATTGCTTCAAAAGTTTTTCAAGTTGTTGTCGAATTGCAATGGAGCACTCATGGTTCTTGGACAAAAGCAACTCTCCTTTCTAGAATATTAATATATATAAACAAATTGGTCTGAAAATTTATCTGAAAAATTGACAGAATTAAATAGAGCTCAAAATCATACATTCATACTTATATTTTTTAACAAATATTTCTTTATTTTACCCATGAAAAATTCAAAGCTTAATAACTTTATAAAAGACACAAAAATTGGAGAAAAGATATCTGAAATGTTTCAAAGCATTAGTTTTCAGAGATTAAAGAAAGAAAACAGTAATTATAAGTAGATGAAAATCCTGAATTTTTTTTTTTTGATAAAACTAAGCTCAAATGCCTCATTAAACTGAATAATTACAATTTCATTAAAAAGTTAAATGAAATACTCTAATATGTGACATAATCATAAAAAATAGAAAAAGTGTACTTTATAATTTAAAGCTTTGAATGTATGATATGGGAAAGCTAAAATTTATTAGTATCATTAAGTGACTACACAAATTACGGATAAAAAGATAATTACAAAGTGTATAAATTAAACAAAGGCTAAAAGAACATTTAAACATAAGTTCTGAAATGTGTTAAAAAAATTACCAAAAGTTGCTTTTGGTTTGAACTAATTTTAAGAGCAATCTTATGGGTTTTTTTATTATTATAATTTAGTCAATTTTCAATGTTAATATAGAGCTTTTATTATAACCAATAACAAGAAATATGTACTTTTTAAAAATATGTATTAAAATGTCAATTAGTTGAATTGGGAAGTAACAGAAAAATATCGAAGCTAAATTGCTTTCTTAATTCCAAACTTGAGAAATTATTCAATTTTAAAATCTTTAAACAATTATTTTCTCTATCAATAGGACAGTGTGGTTTATCAAGATTATGAGTGATTTATCCCATTATTATTCAAAAATCAATGCATAAATTCTGTAAAAATTCAAAGCTGTATTTTCTTATAGAAAAAAGTGGCTGTTTTATAACTCATTCTATTTTAAACAGTATAATTGATAGAGAAATTAATTTTTCTTATACCAATGAATATTTTTCTAAATACTCATGTCCATAATAAACAAATATATTTAACTTTCTTTGAATTCCTTGATAAAAAAAAAAAAAAATTGATGGTCACATTAAATTCAAGGCTGTGTTATATTTGTAATATTAAAGTAATTTTAATTTTAAAAACATCTTCTCTAGGAATTAAATTTCAGTATCAGGGTGACTATTAAGTTATAGAAAAATTAATGATCTGAAAACATTTATATGACCCAAATCAGTGTATCCTAAACTATCTTCTACAGAATCCTAGCATTCTGTAAAATGCCACTTTTTGTATCGGATACAGTTACTGAAAATGTACCTATAAGATTCTGTGAATTTTTACCTCCCACAGAAGCTTTGTAGTCCCAAAATGTTTAAGAACCATTCACATATGCATTATTTCCCAGACAATCAGTAACATATAAAAACAACAATAATTGCAGAATCAATCAATTTTCTACTTTATCGTAACATATTTTATTTAGTTCTTTAAATTTGTAACATTCTCTTCACTTTGAGTTTCTTTTTGAATTCTTGTTTTTTTTTTTTTTTTTTTTTTTTTTCTTGACCAGTAAAACCATAGGTACTTGATCTATATTTTACAAGTTAGATAACATGTGAAATTTGGATTGAATATCTCTAATATAAGATAAGTTTATTTGAAAGATAAATTTCTTAATAATGAATTACCTGTTTGATATTTTTGATATTGCTTTCATGAGCTGATAGCTCTGCTTGGAAAGCCTGGTGCTTTTGTAGTTTTCGCATTTTATCTTCCAGGCTCGCAATTTGACTCATATCCTGCTCTGCATCTAAATACTTCCTCTTATCATCTATCCAAGCTTCAGCCTATAAACAAATAAGGCATTAAAAAATTTTGAAGATTCTATATTTTAACAAATGTATGCACATAAAATATGATTAAAAAAAAAATGATGGGTAGAAAATTCTATGTATAATAAAATATTATAATTAAAATCTGATGTAGACAACACATGATATTTTCTTAATCAATTTTTTTTTATTTATATATATTCATTAATTTGAAGTTTCATTGCCCAAAATACTAGAAATAGATACTTGTCCAAAATTACATTGAATTTATAGATTTAAAATAACATTTTTTTTTCTGTACAAAGTTGAAAAATATGTAAAATGGAAATATCTTGTGAATGGTTTATTTTAAAATAGTAGGACTAATTTTATTATTTTTTGAAATGAAAATTACCCATAAAACAAACATTTAATTCTTATTGTCAAACACATTAATTATTTTTATTTAATTTTTTTCAATTTTGAGGGTCATTTTAAATTTTTTCAAATTTTTGCCAAAATCCAATCAGCATAAGGATAACGTATAAGTTCCCTGACTACCAAATTATATGGAAATTGGATAGATAGGGACAAGTATGAATATAATATTGCACAGACAAATATGAGAGCTCATACGTTCATTTTTTACCACATCAGAATACTTTCCCAGTATGCATACTGCATATGATATGGAAAGCAAAAATGGATTTGAATCTATTTTTTATACAAAATTTGATGAACGCATAGTATTATCAAAGCATAGTATAACCTACTTATAACTTGAAATTCCAAATTTAGTGAGATGACATGCGAGATATGTGAATTTAAATCACATTGGCAAGCAAGTAGTATCTGAAGGAAGCATATCCAAGCTATCTCATTTACCTACAGCCAAAAAAGGTTTAATTTTTTTCAACAAATACGAACCTGACTGATATCAGTTGTGTTCATATGTTATTTGCTAAAGATCAAACAAAGAACTTTAAAAGAAAACAATATGTAGTTAAAGTAAAAGGAGTAATTAACAGTTTCATTACCTCAGTAGCATCTCTCTTAAACTGTGCATGGAGAAAACTATCTGCCAGTTTTTGCCTTCTAACACTGCTCAGATCTCTAACTTTAGACCTCCTATAAATTTATAAGAAGATTTATACAAATAACTGTTAAAAAAATATAGTCAAGCTGACTTTTAGTGAATTATCAGTTACGATAATGTTTGGGAGTAGATCCCTTATAGCTGAAATACATTGATTGTTTTTAGCAAAGTAATCATATAGTGAAATAAGTTTTTCATATCTTTATATTTATAATCAGCAGCTATAAAAGTAATCAATAGCTATGATAGTATAAAAGTAAATCTACTGACAGCGGTATAAAAAAAATTAGTGCTAAAAATGGTATAAAAGTAATCTACTAACCGTATTAAGGTGATAGTGCAATTTATAAAATGTAAATAGATCATGCAGTATGTTTTATTCAAAGATGTCCATAAATTGGGTCATTTCTGCTGTTCATTTAAATTTTGATAGTTAAGTTCTTAGTTTGATAAACATTCATTCTATTTTAGTTTAATTAGCATTCATTCATGGAGCTCAAGCAAAATGTTTGAAATTTAAAGTCGGCTACATGGTGGGACTGAATCAGTTCTAATAGAAGCTTGTCAGTTCTAATAGAAGCTTGCAAACTTATAGTAGGTTTCTTGCTATCATTACAGATATTCATGCTGATGAGAACATAAGTGCAAAATGGATGCTGTTATCTGCAATGGGAACACACAAGTTCTAGTCATGATTCCAGTAGTCATGACTGGTGATACTGCAAATTTACAATTGATGTCATTTTAAACATGAATTTTGAAGTTGTAGATTGGCTGGGTGACAAAATAGATCTGAATCCCCAGATGATGTGTTTGATTGCTGGAATCAAAAATAGCCTAATGTGGAATGGAACTAAACACTAAATGAATTACACAGCAGAACAAAAGCCTTGAAGTTACTTACTTCTGAAGAGAATAAATATAATTAAATAATATATATGTTATTCATTATTCTTAATTAAACGATGTTTCACTAAACAGTGATTTAACAGTTTTAATGAAACACACAGTAAATTATTTACCTTAATGCCACCAAACAGTTCTAATTGTTCGGTTAAGGTACTAAGGAAACGTTTCACCTTTCAAACAATGAATGATGTAAACTAAGTAGATGATGTGTCAATTTAAATACTTAAATATATCCAAAATCAATATAATAGTTGAAAGAGAGAAAAGAATGATGAATACCTATTAGTTACTTCTAGCATTCTAGTTCGTATAGTATCAGCATCAAAATGGTTCTGTTGTAAAAGCTTTGTCCCATGTTCTTGTAAGGCAGTCAGCTAAAATACACAATACAAATATGCAAAACTTACAAAGAAGTAAATTATATCAGCAAGTATGCTAAATATAAATAGTTTAATAAATTGTTCAAAAATATCCATGACTATACCTGGATTTAATAATTTCTATTTCTCAAATATATATGTAATACCATTATGAATCTTATGTTCAATAATGGATTTTATTTCACCAAAATTCAACCCAGAGTATCCTGTAATTTTTCATTTTACCCACTTTGCACTATGTGCAAATATGCAAAAGTATGAAAATATATTTTAGAAGTCAAAACATAAATCAAAACTTATGAGTTATTAAAAACTTTTGTCTTAAAAATTACAATAAATACCACATATTTTTAATTTTGAAAAATTACCTTTTCATTTTGAGCAACAAGGAGTTTTTCAAATGCTTCATGCTTCTTCACTAAGAAATCTACTTCTTCAACAGTATTACCCATATCAGAACCTGATAAGTACACCTGCAAAATACAATGAGATTCAGAAACACAACCTAACAAATCCTCCCCCAGCTTTAGTGATTAATTTTTAAAGGGTATTTACTTCCTTGACTAAAGCATTGTTTTAGTGCCACAACTTTTGGTCAAACTAAAAATCTTGACATTTTAAAGGATGATTATAAAAAAACTTTATAGTTTTTCAGTCATCTGTTTGTCTAAAAAATTATAAAACTAGTTTACTTCAAAACTACTCAGCTAATTTAAATCAAATTTGTCACAAAGCTATTATATATAGTTATATAGTTATTTGTTACAATAGTATAAATGCAAAACAACGACACATTAAACATTTTTTTGGCTATGTCATGCACAATACATGCAGTTTTCAATATTCTGTGGTACTTCCAAAATTAGGTAACTAAT
This sequence comes from Amaurobius ferox, assembly GCA_951213105.1. Classification (NCBI taxonomy): domain Eukaryota; kingdom Metazoa; phylum Arthropoda; class Arachnida; order Araneae; family Amaurobiidae; genus Amaurobius; species Amaurobius ferox. Next base: position 60,437,002 of record OX578143.1, on the reverse strand, counting down.
TGACATCAAATAAGCTACTAATAGAGGCTGATACATGAATACATACATACATATATATATATATATTTCACTTAGGCATGTAGAGCAAAACATAGATATAGTAGCCTTAGACATTTAGCCTTATGGCCTATGTTTAGCTTGCTTTAATGTGATCAATAATCAAATTTTGAAATGATAATATATTAAAAAAGAGAGAGGTGACATGGAACAAAACCAAATAATCAAAAAGTATATTAAACATTAATTTGTCTTTTTGTCATGTTACCTTAATACTAACAAAATGTGATTGCAAATGAAAACATACTGTATTGAAGATGGTAGATCCTACAAAGTTGGTAACAAAAAAGGTAATGTGGTTTTGTATGCCTCTTTTTGCCAACTCTGCTAATTGTTAAATGCTTGTTTCAGTACAGTATGGATTTTCTAGGATGCAAGATTGAAAAACTAAACGTTATTGCATGCAAGGGCAAAGGAACATCTTAAATAGTATCTAAATTTGCTACAAATTTGGATTTTACTTTATCACTAAATAGCTGATTAACAATAAAATTGTTTGCATTGATGCCAGTCATGATGTTGTAAGAATGCAAGTGATGATATAGATCGAAATTTAGAAAGCAGTGAGGAAGTTAATGCAAGTCCGAGAGAAGAGTGATAACAGAGATACACACACAGCATAAAGTGTGGAAAGTAGCAGAAATAATGACACTAACAATGAAATAGAAAACTAGTTTTGTGGGGAAAGAGGCAGGGGGTATTAACCATATGGAAAAAAAACTGTTCCGATGAAAACAGTAAAAACCAGATCTCATAATGTTGTTATTCGCTTGCCTGTAGTGAATCTAAAGCAAAACCAGATGAAAAGTGGCAAGAACGCTGGACAGTATCAGAAAAGGGCTGTAAAATACATTTATTTACACCAAAGTTAGAATAGACAGACAATCTACAAACAGAGATTAACAATGTTCTTCACTGGAGATGGTCCTTTCCCATCCTTCATATATCAGATAAATAAGAGTGCCATAGACACAAGTGTCTGTGGAGATGTCGGCGATCCACTCCACTACATATCATACTGTCTACAGTCATACAGACACCATGTTAGAGCACCAGCAAAAGACAGCATGATCCTCTGGACAAAGTTCTAAAAAATTCAACAACACAGGCAAGAATAAAAAAAAGTCATCAAATACCTGGAAGATAGCAAACATTATCTCATTAATACAACACCACACAACACTTACATCCCAATTGCAGAATAATAATGAAACAGAAAAGAAACAGAGCAGAGCCTTATTATCAATTCAGGCAATCTTGCACATAGAGAAAACATAATGCAAGATAAACATACTTCGAACTATACAAATATATAAATGAACTTAACTGAATAGTATCTAAAGAGGCCAGGCATTTGCAAATACATAGGCAGAATGCACTGTTAAATATCTGTGCATGCTTTTCAGTGTGTGCACCTGTAGTGCAAATGATTTGCAACCACGAAGATATATATTGTTTACACCAATGCCTTTAGCAAAGTTGGCATACTGCCGACTGTGGCGTACTGCCTGTAGTGAAATAAAATAGAAAAGATGTAAAATTGAAATATAAAGCTCCGAACCGCTTTTTTTAGTGCTGAAATAATGAATATTATTCATATATATACAAAGATATTCTGTAATTAATAGCACAGGAAGTACATGTCTATGTCGATCATACAAGTATTATACTTGAAATTATTAAATTTTATGGGAATTCATTGCTTATATGTAATATAATTATTTTATTTGAATAATAATTATTTATTAATTAATAAACATAATTACTGTTCTAGGTCTTGATAAACACATATGGATTGTTAAAACACTTCACAAGTGCATTGCGAGCAACCATGTCTCAATTTGATTGCAATTGAAAAAGGCTTAAAAAAGAGCAGAATAAAAGCATATGAATAAATATACCACATTTAATCAATAACTTTAACATACTTCTTGTTGACTACTTAAAGTGTCTAGTTGTTTGGCATCTCTCAAGAAGCACTGCAGATCACACAACTGATCTAAGTAAATCTTTTTCTTGTGCCAAGCAGTATGCAAGTCTCCCCTCACAACAAGAAGTTGATCCAGCCGCTCACGAATCTGAAACAAAAAAGTAAACTGTCAAACAATGGTGTACTTAGTGTGAAAACTCTACGGACAAAACTAATAGAATTAATGTTAGTTTTAGTAAAATTTTTGTTAGTTCTTAAAGACTCTGTTCATTTTGCTGAAATCAAACGATTCTTTTTAGTCCAGGGTTATTCATATCTACCTTGTGACAGAGATTTACATTGATCCAGAGGAATCCTAAATCTTATAATATAATCTATTGAATTGAGGAAGTCACTGAACTGATTAAACCTAGCTACCAACAGGAAAAAAGTGAGGTGAAGGTGGTTGAAACTAATGAAGCTATGAACTTTTAAGAACTCATGGTCAAGGTATTATAAAAAAATCTGCATGTCTGAAGAGACAGTTTCTTGGACAAGAGAAGAAAAGGTTCATTTGGGAATAAGCGCTCTCTTGCATTTTAGGTACAGCTACAGCACAAAACTTAACCCTTTCGCGGTGGTTGGCACGCCAGCGTGCCGGCTGCGAACTTGCATTCAAGGACGTATGGCACGCACTCATGCCGGAGAGAACTTTACCCTAAACGCCGAGTGGCACGTATTGGTGTTTCTATGTGGAACGTTTTCATTTGAATTTATTTGTCTACTAGATGGCGTTAAATGCTCGTGGAAGCAACTTAAATGTATTTTGTAGGTGCTTGACCTTGGCAGAAAGAGAATCCAATGAATTATTTTTGCATTTGGAGCGGGGGGAGGACATGGTTCTGTAAAGTAAACAGACAGCTCACTTCTCGCAGCATAAACAATTTTATAATTGAGTTTCGGGTCTCGTTCTGATTTTAGCTTTTATTGATTTCGTTCCTGAATTAGAGGAATATAAAAGAGTATTTTTTTGGGGGGGGGGGGGGGGGGGGGGGTAAGGAATGTGCAGCAATGAAATGATTAGGTTATTTTGGATAAAAGTATGGCTGGTTTGAAACGTTTTCTTTCTGTGGAAGAATATACGCGTATGGTAAACGAACCAGACAGTAATGAAAGCGATGCATATAGTGAAGATTCGTGGAAAAGTGTTATTTCTGATGATGAATCTGAAAATGCAATTGATTCTTCAGATTCTGAGCGTACTATTATTACAACGCCGCCAGCTTCAGTTGCTGTTTTTTCGAATGATGTTTGGAGATGTGATTTGAAAGATCTGAATTCTTTGGAGTTTTTGAACATACCTGGAATAAATCACAATATCATGCCGCCTAATTTAGATAAGGAACTTGATATTTTTAGCATATTTTTTGATGATGAACTAGTAGAATTTATCGTAAAAGCAACTAATGAGTTTGCAAAGAAAAAATTGGAGAAAAGTCTCCTCTCTCCTTCCACATCGAAGACTCCACCTATTCCAAATGTATTTACACCTGTGACAGGAAACGAATTTCGTGTGTTTCTCGCACTAGTAGTTTTGATGAGCATTGTCAGAAAACCAAATCTTAATTAACCAAATCTTAAATTGTATTTTTCTAAGAATCCAATTATCAGTACTCCTTTTTTTAATTCAGTTATGAGTCGTGATCGATTTATAGGAATATTATGTTACCTTCATTTTACTCTTGATACTAATGCCCAAAAACTAGATAAATTGAAACCCATGTTAGATGCATTAGTTTCAAAATTTATATCTGTATACACTCCTAGAAGAAATGTGTGCATTGATGAATCTTTATTCTCATGGAAAGGAAGGCTGGGATTTCGTCAATATATCCCCTCGAAAAGGTCCAGACATGGAATAAAAATATATAAATTGTCAGAATCGGAATCAGGATATATATGGAATTTCCTTGTGTATACTGGAAAGGACACGGAATTATCAAGTTCTGATGGTGGGTATGGAGAACGTGTTGTGAAAACACTTCTAAGTGAACTTTTAGGAAAAGGATATACTTTGTATTTGGATAGATTTTTTACCTCTCCTGTACTCGCAAAGTATTTGTTGTCTAACAATACGCATGTATGAGGTACAGTTTTAAAAAATCAGAAGAACATGCCAAAGAATTTTCCATCTGTACCTCTACGCAAAGGAGAAATTGCAGCAGTGCAAAAGGATGGTGTGAATGTCATTTTATTCAAAGATAAAAAGAAGAATGTCTTAATTTTAACAACTCTTCATACTGACAAAATGCAAAATTCTGGAAAGAAAGACCGGAATACATCCGATGACATTTTAAAACCAAATTGTATTTTGGAATATAACAAATATATGGGGTGTGTGGATATTGGGGATGCGTCTCTAACGCATTATCCAGCTTATAGAAAAACTATCAAATGGTACAGAAAATTATTTTTTGGCTTTCTAGATATTGCAATATTGAATGCTCATAGTCTTTTTGACAATAAGAAAGGGAAAAAATCCCCAATCTTACAGTTTAGTCTTCATCTCATAGAGCAACTTATTGAAATGTTTGTTCTTTACCCCTGAACAATCCAGTAGAAGTAGTTATCTCATCCCCTCTCCTCTCCGTCTAACTGGAAGACATTTTCCAAAATTGTGCTCTGATACAGGTAAAAAAGACCTCCAAAGAAGATGTAATTTGCTCGCAAACTACAAAAGGCAAAAGAAGGCGCATAACGACTTATTATGAATGCAAAGATTGCAATGTTGGTCTGTGCGTGGGTACTTGCTTTGAAATATACTATACGCAAAAGGTGTATTAATTAATGGAAATAGCTACGCTATTTTCTTGTGTATATATGTACATAATTTCTATTAGCTATATAAATATTTCATTACCATCATTTCAATATTTTTTCTGATTAACTGAAATCTATTTTAATCAAGGTAAGTAATCATTTTAAATACACTAAAATTTTTAATATTTTGATAAAAGAAAATTTGTATGAAAAATATACATCAAATAGAAAATAAGAATTTCCTTTATTCCTGAAAATAGTAGAATGCTGTGTTGAACGGGTGATTTTTAGTGAATTTTTTTCGAAAGTTAGGCTTAGCGCAAAAAAATAGCCGTCTTTTGGGCACATTTCGGAAACAAAGTGCTCCGTCTTTTGGGCCACGGTAGTTTCGGAATGCCGCGGTCGCGAAAGGGTTAAAGGATGTGCTATTGGCAGTTAATGTATTGACAGTATTGTGGTCTTACTTTTAGGCCAGGGAATCCCAGAAAATATACTACAGAATTTCCTCCCTCAAAAATCTACCTAGCTAAAGAAGTTGATTAAAGTAGCTAAGGTAAAAAGTACTTTAAAGTGGATTCCTTAGATTAATGAATATCAACAATTCTGAAAGGAAATAATTAAAAGCTGATCTAGAAGTGAAGATATAGTGGCCACTACTTAATTGAATCTCATTCATGCTGTCAGGGTTTGATTCAATAAAGCGGTTGATTCATATAGATGGTGACAATTTTAATTTTTTTTTACTTAGCGTAGTCTACATGAGAAAATTACAAATGTAGAGCCTAGCAAAATTCGTTAACTGTTGGTGGTGGCAATATATCCTTTTCCACTTCTTCCTCATCTGTATCTTCAGTTTTTCTTTAGATGTTTGAATTGATAAAATGTTTTCCTCCATTATTATGCTGATGTCAATATACTTTCATCAATGATAACCCAGTTCCAAAATTCTCTGTTAAGCTCCTCATTATTGTGCAAGTCTTTTGCTGCTACTGCAGAATGTTGTTTTCTGTTTCAACTGTTGATTGGTTCGGACTGCAACATGCTGATTTTTTTAAATAATTGAGAATTGTTACTGGAGTAAGATTTTCCCATACATTTACCAACATTTGAAAAACATTAAGGAGGCTGATTGATTTTTGTAGAATTAGGCTTTGTTGTATCATCAATTACATCAACAATTGTCATTCTTATATACAAAATGGAGAGCAAAAACAATATAAAGTAAGAATTGAATAGCGAATTTTTGAGAGAAGCAGAAAAATCTGATTCATTAACCTAGTGGTTTTGATTTATATATATATGGCAGGTTTTCTATGTAAAAATGTTTTCTGTGATTTTATTAATAAAAGTGATAGATTCTATTAACCAGTGATTCAAATAACTGGTAGCTGTTATATCTATATCGAATAAGATCTATGACTAACTGGAAACAAAATGTTTGACATATCGATAAAGCTGCTGTTTTTTTCTTAAACTCTGGATATCTGAAAAACTCACACTCAACTCTTGATGACAACATTGAAAACTTTTATCACTGAGGCAAGTTTTAAAAAAACATGTGATAATTTTGTTGAATTTCTAAAAGTAAAACTGTTTCAATTGTATTATTTTTCTAATTATAGCTTAAATAGTTAAAAAGGTTTATGGTTTTTTTAACTATTTTTAATGCTGTCAGGGTTTGATTCAATAAAGTGGTTGATTCATATACTAAGTTCATTGTAACAATTTCCTTCCAATGTAAACAAGTGAGATGCACTTGCAGTTGATGTACATGGCTGGACTCAAAAAAGTTACAAATTTAATCTTTGGCAAGAGAAAAAACATTATAATTAAAGATAACTCAAGCATTTGAATATTTGACACCTATAAATTGTTTGTTTCATGAGCTTGATTTACCTTAAGCCTATCCCAATTTTTAGTCTAGAAAACATGGTCACATTATCTATAGGAAGAAGGATATAAAATTTATTTTTACCTCTTCTTGAGCGTAATGACCTCCTTCAATCATTTCTTCTCCAGCATTGACAATGGTTCCAAAAGTGCCTTCTCTTGCTTCAATTTCTGCTTTCAGTTGTTCATGCTCTGCCTTCAGCATCTGTGCGCTTGCAACATCCCTCACTTTCTCTTCAGTTTTCAATGAAGAACACAGTCCCAAAGCCCAGTTTTCAACATCACGTACCTATTAATTTTATAGAATGTTTAAGGCTAATTTTATAGAATGTTTAAGGCTTAATGAATCCATTAGTTTGAAGTTAGACAAAGAAATATTGGATTGGAAGCAAAACAAACAGAAGCATATGGAAATGGCACTGTTTAATGTAGACATGTAAAGATACAGTTTTAAAAATTTTAATATATATAATTCTATGAATTATGCACAAAAATTAATATTTCTACTTCTTAGTTGGAATATTAAAATCATATTACATGCAGAAAACCATTCAAACAACTTACCAGTAACAGTATTAAACACTTCAAGAGATGAGATTCCTTCAAAATTACCTAACTTTTTAAAGCACATGAAAAGTTTTGTCCTATTAGCTCAATCAATTATGCATAGTACTTTTAGTATGGCATCAGACGTTTTCCCCTTTGTACAGCCACTTTGAATTGTGGCTCCACAAGGGAGGCAAAGGGGCAATAACTACTTTACAACATATTGGCAACCAGAATTGTAAAAAAAAAGTTCAGTTAACTTGTTTATTTTTCAGAATTATGTTTTAACTTGTTTACATATTGATACAGATTAGTATATAAATTAAACAAATGTCATAGTTACAGAATCCACTTGCAGGAGTATCCCAATGTTAGGATTGTATTCTCATTGCAGATAACAGCATCCATGGACAGGTTTGGCACTTTTGTGCTCATCAGCATGGAATATCTGATATCTGCAATATCGGCAAGAACATGTATATGTGCTGCAATTTTGAGAACCCCTATAGGAACTTCTTTACTGAAACATATATGAAAGAAATAACATTACTTACAGATGCCAAAAACCTTTGTAGCTGGTATGATGCTTGCAATTCAATTTTACGCTGTGCAGCTCTTTCTTGAAGTGTATTCCAGTTGTCAATCACAATATTTTGCTGTTCCAAAATGTGATCAGCATTGCCTCCAGGATATAAGCCTTGTAGCCTAGCACTATCATCCACTAAAATTTGAAGCTGCACAAAAGAAAAAAAAAATTTAAAAACAAATTTGAAACTCAAGATTCGCCCTAAAGAATTTTGGAAATACTAAGAATACCACTACAGTCTTATTGAAATACTTGCATTTTAAAATACAAATAATGGATTAAAAAAAAGAAGAAGAAATTAAAAAAAAAAGCATTACTCTCGCATTATTTTATTTTTTGAGCTATTTCATTTTTAGTACCTTAAATTTAATTTTGTGTCAATGAATGCCTTTGTCCCCAACTTCTTTTCTATGAACACCTACCCCTACACATAATATATTTGTGAATTAAACAACTCATTAAATAGTTTAATGCATTTATTGCATACAGATATTTTGAAAATAATTGATAAACCCATAACAATTCTATACAAAGCAGTTTATTTTAGAACAAAAAACAATAAAAATTAATCACATATCAAGAACAACATTCAAAAAGTAATATAAGGATATATATTGAACAGGTAAGGAGCATTTAAATATTTTCTTAGAAAATCTAAAATCCAAAAATACATTGATATCATACTATTAATAGATGCAACATAATTACTTACTTGAGCTTCAAGGGCCACTAAATCATTTTCAAATCCTTCATGCTTTCTAATCAGATTCTGAACACTATTTAAGTCACGTCCTAGATCTTCCGGTATACTTGCATACTTCTCTTGAATTCGTGACAATGCATCAGCTACATCTCTGTTGAAGCGGTGGATCTCTCCTGCTGCATGTAATTTCTGATCTCTTGCTTTTATATTGTCCAGCAAAACTGACCATGTTTGTCTGAAATTTTAAGAGAAAAATTAAATGTTGGAACTTATTAATGAGGAGGTGGTCACCTTTTCTATGTACCATGAAGATATAGGATTATATATTCTTTATGAACTATTAGATTCTATAAGCTAGTATTTAATAGTAAGCAAATATTTAGCTAATTATTAACTAAGAGTTTATGCATATTAATAGCAGACAGTTATTTAGTTATCTATACTATTAGCTATTAATTAGAATAAAAATATAAAAAAAAATGCTCAATACTGTCTTAAATAATCTGCAAATAACAATACTTCATTAGTAACAGGCATGAGACAATTGATTAAATGCATCAATCAGTTTTAAAGCCAAAAAATAATCTTTTTTCTCAAGATAATTAGGAAGAGCAATCACTATGGCAAAAGTTGGGAAAACTTTTGTCAAAAGAATTTCATGTGACCTAGGAAGGTAGGCATTGCCAATCTTCCCGCCCCCCCCCCCCCCCATCCCACCCCAAATAAATAAATAAATAAATAAAATAATATTTAGGCAAAAAAAAAAAAAGAGTGAAATAAATAGAAGATTACAAAAACTTTGTTCAAAAAACTTAAAAATTAATTATGAATATACATGACTATATGAAAGTTAGTGGCACCTAATAAAATAAAGGGAATGACACAAGTTTCTAAAAATAAAGTAGCTAACTTCTTCAAAAAAGAAATTAAGATTATCAATTAGTAATTAAAGAAAAATTGTGTATGTACTTTATATTAACCACTAATTTAAAAATGCTAATAATTATTATAGATAACAAAGGTAACCTTGCCTATGTTTTCAAGCCTTCTATAGAATAGATGCACAAGTTACCACTGATATCATACTAAATTTCCTTGTACTATGTATGATACTATTCAAGACATAAATTAAAAAAAATAATTTTAAAATGCAATATTGCTTATACTGAAGAGGGGCAAAAACAAAAGTTAATACAGAGATGCCTACATATTGTCAAACAATATATAAAAGTAATATTTTTACAAATATTATGTAAAATATGCATGATCATGTTCTGGTGCACCAATATATTTTATTAAATCTTTGATTCATCCAATCAAATAAACTACAAATTCTTAAAATTATTTCAATTGCAAAGAAATTGTACGGAGCCAGAAAATACCTCAAATGTTGTTGCCTTTGTTCTATCTTGCCAGAATAAGAACTGTCACTGGCAATCAGTTTCTTAGCAAGTTCCTCACACTGATTGAATCTTTCGGATCCAGACTCCACACGAACTTGAAATTCATCAAATTTGCTTTGAAGAAGCTAATTTTTTTATAAAATAAGAAAAACATTAGACACAAAAATTAAAGTTTTGACTGAAATAAGAAAATATTAAATTACATTAATAAAAATTAAATGGAGTTTTAAACATGCTAATATGTAGCATGAAGCAAATCATGTTCATTCCTATTTTAATTTGTAAACATCTAAAAGTATTGTAAATATTCAAATCTTGGAGGAAAAGTTATCGTGTTGATTTGAGGAAATACACCTGTAACTGGCAAAATGTTTGTGAATTTTGTGCAAAAAATTAGGAGCTCTTCTAAGATAGGGAGTTTTTCTAAGGAGGTAATCATAGGCTTACGCCTCCAGACCTCATGTTCGGTTTGCAAAATTGCAAGTCAGATTGACTCTTACAATTCAAAAATCCTCTGGACACAAAATTACACGATTGTCATGAAACAGTGAAGCAATACAATGTAAACAATAAGAAAATACAAAATGATGGAAGCACAGATGAAATACATTAAAAATATATATATTCTAATACATCAAATTAAATTATGAAAACTTTCAGTTTTTACTTATTTATATTTTTTAAATTTTTGTTTACATTTCAACAATTTAAATTACCTGTTTACTTTTTAAAAATTCAAATTTTAAAAAGCTTATTTACATTTCAAAAATTAAAATTTTTGGTTTAATTTTCAAATGTTTCTGATTATTTTTAAATGATTTACATTTTGAAAATGTTTGTTTACTTTCAAAAGCTTTGTACACATGATTGGGCACTGTCCTAATCAGTCTATTTTGGCAGCACATGCCAAAGAAGCATGATAAGAACTGTATGCAGATTGTGACATCACACTTTGAAAGTGCCGTGCATCAGAATTGGCGAGTAACCATCAATCTATTTTGGCTATAAACATTGTGGAAGTCAGTATAATACTCAAGCATTAAAATGATATTTATACAGCATTTTAAAAAACATTGTAAATAATACAAGCCAAAAAAAATGTCATCATAGCAAATACAATTTAAAAAAAATTAGCAAAATGTACATATATGAGATACAAAACATAAAAAAAAAGGTTTATAAAAATAATATAACTTGAGTAAGAATTAATTACCAATAAATGCTCATAATCTTGTCCATAATCTTCAGAATTTGCCATTAACATCTGTTCATTAATCCAGTTTTCTAGTTCATCACTTTCTCTGTAATACTCATGAAGATGTTTTGATTCCATGAGTTTTTGCCTTCTAATATTGGCTAACTTTTGAATATTTTTCATCTGTTGATTAACAACTTGCTAAAGTAGGTGAAAAAAAAAAAAAAAACTGACAAAATAACAGAAACAGAATACAAACATGCGAAATAACTTTCAATTCAAATAAGAATTAATATTACTTTTTGTCTAATATATTATGTTGGCCCATAAAGAGAATTTATGTAAAAGTATTGAATATAACTTTAACAGATGAAGAGCTCAATTTCAAAAAAGCGTGAATAATTTTAACTTGCCTGTCTTATACAATGCAATAGCTGCATTGTAGCATGTAGTAAGTGACCTTGGGGTAAAAAAAATGAAAGAAAATTGAAATTTAACTTTCTTTTTTGAAATTTAACTCTTCATTTTATCTTTGTTACAATGCAAACAAATACCATGCAAACTGTATTTTACAAGCTAATGCATATTAAAATGAGTCAAGTGATTTGTAATAGATCGCCACAATCTACTTGAGCATTTTAGAGATTTAAAATAGTGTCTGAATTAGACAACTACTCACTAGAAACAATTTCTAGTTACTAGACTTTGTAGTCAGTCACTTACAGGGTTTTATTGTCCAGTAGAAAAATTAACTTGCCACAGGCAAAAGAGTGAGTGTAAATTTTGAGCTCTGCATATACAGTAAAACAATATTTACCCATTTCTCCTTTATATGCTTTTATTATTTCAATAAATTATTCGTTTGTCCCTAGATATTCCCATATCTTTCAATGGTAAATTGTTTCAGTTATGCAACTGTTAGTTATACTGTTCAGTTATACAACAGTCTAGTTTCATTTAGACACAGTTTCCTTTCAGATTTTAAGACAGGGTCAAAGTTGAAACCAATCAAATAGAGTTGCACAAACATAGACCCTGAAAATATCTTAAAACAAGTGTTCTGAATTCTGAAATCACTTCTAAAGACTATGTAAATTGTGAAGTTCATTTAAAAACAACAAAGCTTCTCACAACTGAAGAATTGATAATAACATAAAATTACAGAAAATGAGAACAGTTTTAAAAATGAAATAGGAGAATAAACACACCACTTATGCCAAGCAAAGACAGATGTTGAAATAATATAATTTTTTCTTTTCATCAAATTGTGTATATGTGATAACATTTTATCAGTTAAGTGGCATACAAAATTCTATAATTATAATTTGAGTGAAAACTTCATGACACACAACAACCAATGCCATTTTTTTTTCGGGGGGGGGGGGGGGGGGGGGGGGGGGGGGGGGGATAAAAATTCTTTAATTTCTTTCTTAAAATTTATATATTTTCAAAATGCATATCATAATTCTGAATAATTACGTATTTTATTAAAATGTACTGTTTTCTAAACAGTAATATACATTTTAATGCAAGATTAAGAGTAATGTAAAAATATAAGACTTATAAAAGTGAATAATGTAAGTTTTGTCACAAAATCAAATAATACCTTTGTGGCAGATCTAGATGTAAATTTTGATCATACATTTTTACAGTTATATATTTGTAATATATTTCTTTTATTGGTCTTAAAAGAATACATATTGGTGTCCAAAATTATCTTTAAATACATCAAAATAAAAGGCACAAGTGCTGTGTACAAAGTACATTTCCCTGTTAACTTCGACAATTCAGGATTTGATATTGGTGTTTATCGACTCAAAAGTTTTTAAAGGCTCCAAAATATAATTAGAAAATAATCTTTGAGATGGCGAGCTGCCATCTGTTTATAGGTTGGGCAGACATTAAGCCTCGTATTCGATTTTTCAGTATATATATTTTTGTGTTATGATGCTATGTATCACCTCCCAAAAGTTCATTTAATTATATTGAATTATGTTGAGAAATCAGTGGTTTTTTGCATGCAAAGATAATTTTGGACACCAGTGTAAATGATGCCTTACTTACCCATGTTTATACAAATAAGCAAATCAATAGTAAGTACTGGCTCCATATAGTTAGCAAAGTTAAAATAAAATTATATCCAAATTATATTTTATAGAAATGTTTGTGAAGTTTAATTTTTAATGGGTTCGTGTATAAACTTACAGTACCAAAATGATTGAAACAAAAAATAACTCAAACACAGAAAAATAATTGCAAGCATTTACATGTCCACTTTTGTATAAATCACACTTACAAGTCTATTGCCAATGATTTTTGAATCAGGATGGTTTGAATCTATCAGCAATTGAGCTTGATGTCCCATTTCAGTAATCAAACTGCAGTATGTATCTATTTCCAGTTCAAGACCCTAGAATTAAAATAAATTCATTTTTGAAGTAAGTATATCATAAAAATCAGTTAACAATCCTGCAGAAAAAAATATATATTTAATCTGAAATACAAAAAGAACAAATTTTTTCCATAAATTTCATCAAATTTTAGCCTAAAATTTTGCATTTTAATGTAATGGATTTTTTATTTATAATGAAACATTAGAACTCATTAAGTTTTTTTTTATGGCACTTTCCTTTTATGTTGTTAGAAAACAGCTTGTTTTCATTAATTGAATTTTGCATAAACACGAATAAAATAAAATAATGTGAAATGTGGTTTTCAAGGTCTGAAAGTGGCTGTCTTTTTGTTTGAGTAATTAAAAATGTAGCAGCTTGTGATGCTCCTTTAAGGTTTCTTAGAAACAAAAGAGAAACAGTTCAGCTTTCAGCAATAGCCAACCAATGAGAATGCAAGGTACAGTGCTCATTTTTCCTAATTATGACAACTTTGTTTTGTATGAAGTTATGTAAGATCAGAGTATCGAGGAATGCGTTTGAGCAGTGTAAGCTGGTGGGGTCAATAGATGGCTATGCCTTGTTTAGCTTCTTGAGTACATTGATTTTCTTCTTAATAAAGCTGTGTCATTCTATTCCCAAACTGAGATATGGAGCTATGAGATCATGTATAGCATCATATGTCTGGTCAGGTGTCTAAGTTTTAAGTACCAACTTTTATAACTTGCATTTTATATTATGCCATGTTATACGATATGCTGTAACATCTTTTATTGCATATGGTTTTAGAAACAATATAAAATTTCTCAGCCAACTTGGGCTTCATGTTAGAAAATTTATTTCCTACGCTGCCTTCCAAAGCTAAGAACATGATGCAAATTCGCAATTAGCAAATGCAACTATGGATTTTATTGAATGAAACTTCATGGGATATGTAAATATCATCTATCCTTTGTAAATACTCTCCAAGAGCTGAAAACAGACCTTCTACAAGAATGGCAGTTATTGCCCTCTGCTGGGCTGAATTACCTGATTGAAAGGATGAAATGTTGATTTGAAGCTTGTATCAAAGTCAGGAGAGGTCACACTCAATATTAAGGCTTGTTTGTATAACATACAATACTTTTTTCAAATGTACTAAGTGTGAAGTAAGCACTTAAAGGGTAAAAAATATACCAAATATATTTTCTTTCATTTTATTATTATACTCATGAATATAATACTCAATTGACTACTTTCTTGTGAAATTTAGAGTCAATCAAAGAATAACTTTTTGAGTTATGTTGAATTCATTACCTTATGCTTAACTTTTGAAAGGCATTGTAAATACTTTAAGGAAGTTTGTCAAGTCCTTGGAATATTAGATACTTAAGTACACAAATAAGCTACATTTCAGTTTAAGTTCAATACATCATCTTCAATAATTTTATTTTACAGTTTCAAAACATTTCTTACTTTGTGCTTTGTGAGCAGCTTGACAGCAGCATCTTCATCTTTTCCAAAGTCTGAACTTTCAAGGATATCTGTTTTCTCATTCATCCAGGATTCAACTTCGTTGGCTTCAGAAAAGAACTGTAGACATTTAATGGAATATGTGAATAATTATGTAATTGAATACATAGTACAAAAATATCCAAAATGAAAATTTGAGACATTGGAAAGAAATTCTTATCAAATAAATTACAAAGAAATTTCTAAATATTAAATAAAAAATTACCATATTACATATTAAATGGCACAAAATTCAATGATTCTGATACTGTAAAAGACTGATGTACTGCAAGGTAAGTCAGAAGAGAAAAACTGCCCAGCGCAAAGGTACACAGAGTGATGATCAGTTGCCGCGATGGCAAAGCCAGACACCTGGTACCACAGTGGGGCGGGGTCAGTGGCAGAGGGACCATCCATAGCACACACGGTAATCTCAAGTCGGGATCACCTCCGTACAAGCAACGGAGCACCCCCAAAAGGGCCAAGAAACACAACCACCATAAAACTCTGTAGAGACTCATCCTTGACCAGAAAGCCTAAACACTTTATTAGGCTAAAAGAAAAATAGACAAACTACACTATACGGTGGAAGCAAAGCATGCAAAAAGAAATATAGAAAGAGCAAATAGATGATGGCATCAAGACTCCAGTTTCACTGCAAGGAGGCGAGTGATGATGTGTTGCAGTCCTATCTTGGTAATAGGATGTAAAATCAGTTCAAGAGCATGTACTGTAAGGTAAATATAAATTGTACAAATCTACAACTAAAAAGACTTACAGATTGAGATTTGAGAGAAAGCTCCAACTTCTTTTTCCTTTCTGCAGCACAATCCAGAAGTTCTTTCCAAGAATCTTCCAATTCCTTGCACTTGGTTTTAACAGATGCTGAAGAATAATGCTTTTGGTCAATCAACTGTTGGCCAGCATTTAAGGTTTTATCAATCATTGGCTGATGTCCTTTTATTTCTCTTTCAAGTTTCTAAAACATAAAATTATAAATCAAATAAAGTTTTAATCCCACTGAGACTTCTCACCAAATATTTCATTACATATATGGATTAAAATAAGGCAATTAAAGTAACAAAACCCAACAGAATACACACATGAAAAATGCAGAATTTTCATTAAAAATGTTCAAATATATATCTATTGATGCTAACAACAATGAAAGCAAATAAATATGTAAAATTTTGAGAGCACAGATTCCTATTGCCAAAATAAAAGAACTGACACACTTGATAACCAACTGATAAAATCTCAATGAACAGAAAAAAGAAATTCCATAGTAATTACACATCAATGCTGGTCAATAATTTCTAAAATATCTTATAAAATAAAATATCTTATAGAATAAAATATCTTAAATTAGTTTTATTCTATCTGATGAAACTTATTTGTTCTAAATAAGGGCTTGACCCTGCAATACTATCTAACATAGTAGGTCTTATATGGTTTTCCATATTCACCTTGGCATTAATTAGTAATTTATATGGAGAATCCATCATCTTGGGTACAATACATAAACAAAGTAATTTCTATTTTTTCACAATTTAAAATACAGACAATATAACATCCCAATCTCAGACTCTCTTAACCCCTTCAAAACTACCATTACTAGAGTTCAACACCAATTATATAATAAAAATTTGGACCGTCCTAATGGTCTCAAGTTTCTTTGGATTGGTGGCACCATCTACATTTTGCTTGAAGATGAAAACATTGTGGTTTCATTTATTTTGTTGTTGAGATGACATTAAAAATATTCTGATTAATGTTTCTGGTTCCCAGAATTTATTGATATTTTAAGTGTTCTTTCAGACCAAAATAAAATTTTAATTAGTTTATTTTGCAAATTGTCATCATAATTAGTTTATTTTGCATTTGTGTTTTTTGCTGCGAAAGAATTTCATAGGCCTTTAACCAAAAGCAAAGCTTGGAAAAATAGAATCACTTTTTATGAAAAGAATCACAGACATTGAAAAATCTACTTTGGTATACATTTTACATCTTGAAACTGGGTGCTTCTACATATCTTTAAATATTTACACAAGTATTTTGAAATTTTAGATGAATATTTTGAAACTTCCTGATACATGTCTTACAAAACCGTATTATAATAAGACTATTTGAATTTTCACCCTAAGGTTGCTTCGATTCCTATTAAATATTGGACCTCGGCTATTAAACAAATTCTTATTAAAACTGGTTTCACTTTTTTATGGGATTCTCTGAATTGGAGGTTAATTAAAGAACATTTCCATAAAATAAAACTTAGAATAGCTGATATTATGATGCAACTTGATTTTCAGAAAGTCGACCATTCTAGCAGATATCCTACGTACAAATATATTAAAACTTTTGCCATGCTGGAAAACTATTTAGAAACCACAATATTCATCTGGTATGATTTATGGTTCAATTAAGAAAAAGTGTAAATGATCTATATATCAAAGGTCTCTATATTAAATTTGATTCTGGTTTATGCTCTTACTGTAAGATGAATGAAAACCTTGACCTTTTCTACTTCCTCTGTGTTTACTCCATTTTTTTCTAGAATTTGTGGTACTTCACTTCTTACTGCCAACTTAACTATGTTAACTTCATAAATAGTTCTACCAATGTACATATTAATAAATCAATTCATTTGCATAATTATTCTGTTTAGTTTTATGATATGCTTCTTTAGGTAATTGTATTTTATGTTTAATTATTAATAATCGTTATCATTTATTACTGATTGCCATACCTATTGCTTGGGATAGGGCCATTTACGATAAACATTTTGATTGATTGATTGATTGACTGACTGAACTGAGAAAACCAAGTCTAACATATCCTTAAATATCAAAAGTCTGATTTAAATAAACAATCTTATTACAAATAGAAGAGTATGTTTTTATTTAATTCTTTCAGCCAACCAAAAGTTGAAAGTATTACTGGTAAAAATCCATTAATTTAAAAAATAAATAAAATAAAATAAAGCATGGATTTTTTTAGAAACAAATCCTTTAAAATTAAACTAACAAAATAAATTTTCTTTCACATATACACTGTAGATTGTCAAAACTTGCAATACCATTTAGTTACATTGAAATAAATTGCTTATTTGTAAAATTAAAATGTCAGTGCTATAATTTTTATGATAATTGAAAATAACTTAGAATACTTACCTGATGTTTTTTATAGATATTTTGAGCATCAATAAGATTCTGTCCCAGCACTTGGGATGATGCAGCAGGGAGATGTTCCTTGATCCACTGTATTTCTGTATCTACTTCAAAGTTAAATGTGTGTAGCTTCAAAGATTCTTCTAATACATGACGCCTCTCAGCAGCTGGAGACTTCATTTTGGCAAATCTAGTTAAATAAAACAAAAGTGTAAATTAAGAAAAGAAATCAGTCAAAAAACTGCCCTATGGACAATGCTGATAACAAGCCTTACAATTATATATAAAAAAAAAAATTACATTCAAATTGCTGCAAAAAATAAACAGAAAACAAAGATTTGTTAAGTACAACTTTGACTGAGGTGGCTACTTTGTCATTTTTTACCTAAGAGACTATGTTTATCTCTGAAACTGGTTGGTAATTTTTATCAGTTAATTGCTGTATTTAACAGTTCAGTTTTTCCAACCTAATAAAACTACCATTCTCATTTAATGTCAAATTAAAAACCTTAATTATATAGCTTACAACATTCATAAAAGTCAACAATATACCAGATGAAAATATAAAAAAAAATATTTTCCGTATGATTTGTTCCTTATATTTTCATCTGTTGTTATGTAGAGAAATTGAAGTACCAATTTTGCTTTTAATACAATTTGGCAAGCCAGGCAAATTGGTAAGCTGCCAAACTAAGGTACATAACTGGCTGAAATTTACAAATATTTAATTAACTAGGAGGATTTGCCCTCTGCTCGCTGATGTTCACCAACACTCAGAATTTACGTCGCGAGTTGGGAGTAATAGCGCAAAAAATTTTCACTTCAGAATGTATAAAAAAATTTTTTTATCCAATTGCAACCAAAATAGGAGGCGACGCGTGGCAAATTATTCAAAATTTCAACTCCTTTGATGTCATAGGTTTGGCGCTAGCCTTGACAGAAATTTCCTCTATTTTAAAAGGATTTTGTCAGCAGCTGCACCTAATTTTCTCTTTTTAATATTGAAAGACAAAAAATAAACAGGCAGAATAGTTAATTTTTTGAGAAATATAAAAACAAGGAAGAGATGTAAAACAGTTTTAATACAATTTTTGAAAAATGCTATCATGAAAGCCTAAAGTATGTTAGAAACTTTAATCAATACAAAAGAAGTCATTACATCACACGTGACCTGTGTTAACAGTTAAATGATTCTGAATTTAAATTTTGTTCAATATTAATAATACATTTAGAAGTTTCCTATGTCTCTGAAATATAGCATATAAATTCTTTGATATCTCAAATTTGCAAGACCTGATTTTATTTATTTATTTATTTTTAATTCAACATATTGAAAATTTCCAATATTTAAAAATTGAAATGAAAAAAGTAGTATAAAAAAAATTACCTTTCTGTGACAGCCTTAGTGCCTTTAAGTATGTTTGGAGCATCAAAGTGGCCTTGGCTGGCCATTTCTTCACCAAGAAAAACAAGCTCTGTAACTTTGGTCTCCCATGTCAAAAGTTCATTTTCTAGCATCTACAAAATAAGATCATGTATAATTACAATAACACCTCTTTAAAGCACCCCCCCCCCCCCATAGTGGAAATTCTGCAAATAATTGCATCTAAAAAAATATATTCAAAATAGCTCATTGAATATAGTATAGTTAATTGACTGATTTTATGAATTTCTGCATATAAAAGCTAAGGAAAATCATTCTATTAATTATGTGATTTTTAAATTATTACACCTCTGGATTATTGGGAATTTTGCTGTTTGATTATAAATATAAGATTCTATTATATTTATATACTTATCAATCTAATCATATTATAATCATTGTGCTCTTGAATTGTGTTATAATTATCTTTTATACACAATTTTCACGTAGCTTATTTAAAATAAAAAATACAAATTAGTTTCTAGATTAATCTTTAACTATTAAAACTTTAAAATTACAAAAAGCAAAAAATTTAATTTAGATCAGAATATTGATGATGTCAATATGGCTCAGTATCAATAAATACATTGAGGAGTGATATTTATACAGTATCAATACATCAATCACATGATAATATGCCACATTGATAGACTGCATAAGTTTGCCCATCACTAGTAAAAATATTTAATACATTGTATAGATATATTACATGAAAATTAAACACACTTCATAACATATCTGGATAATTTTAAACAAAAATAGTACCTGATGACGTTTCAGAAGTTTCTTAACACTTCTTAAATCATGTCCCAAGTCATCTGACGCTATTGAATTTTCTAATTCATCCAGTTTGGTTTTTGCATCTTCTAAAGTTCTATTATATGTATGTTGTGCATTGGCTTCCCTAAGCTTTTGTCCTTTCTCCAAGGTCTTAGCACAGAGTTCTTCCCACTGCTGGTTTACTTGCTTCAGTAAATTTTCAATCTTATCAGTGGCATAGTGATCACCGGTTATAAGTGATTGGCCATTCTGAAATGAATTAAAGAACCATTGCATAAAGCAGATATCAAACCAAATCATGTTATTTTTTATGCATTATATAATATACTAATATTTAAGCATGTCACTGACAAGGAAACTAAAACTCTCAAGAAATTAAGTTGAAACCTTTATACATTTTATTTAGATTAAAAATGTATAGCACTTAACATTGAAAATGTCCCTTTAATTAAAAACTGGCTCTACTTTGACTTTAATCAAAAGTAGGATAGACTTTAAATTTTAAGAATGGATTGGAATTCAAACAACTTAATGAATAGGTGGTATATATTAATTATGTTTCAATGCGGTCTGTCCTACTTGGCTGCAAATTTGATTACCTTGGAAAATGTCACAAAATTGCGAAACATCTCTAAATTAACAAAAATGTTGCCAAATTGTCAAAATTTCAATAACTCAGAAAATCTACACTATTAATTAAATTTAATTTCTTTGATAATCCCTGTCCTTTTGAGAACATTAATAATTTAATATTCTTTATTCAAAATATAGTGAGTTTCACTGTTTGGAGGATAACTACATTGTGCTAAGGAGTCTAGGTGAGCATAAATTAACTGCATTATATTAGGGGAGGGTATGTATGTTTTGATAGGGAGTCATATAAGAAATAGCAATATTGGATGAGAGAGATATATAGCTCACATATGTCTGTAGATATAAGGAAACAAGTGCAATGGCTGGCAATCTTTTGCAACTTTATGAATGTGGATAAGAGGTAATCTTTTGCAACTTTACCCAGTCTTACGATGAGCTCACACTTCTAGTTTAGATTAATTAAATGAAATTAACACTTTTCATTTTATTATTCCAATAAATAAAAATAATATTCCTATAAGCTAGAATAAGCCTTTCTCTGGATGAGTGTTGAAATTTTGGTGAGCTTGGGCTATTTTAAAATGCATCAAACCACTAAGTTAAAATAATTCAAAACCTGCAAATTTAATTCAATTTAAAAAATATATTTAAATTATATATTATTTTATAAAAAATATAAAATAATACATGAATATACATAACAGAAAAAATAATTAATTTAAATCTGTATCATGGATTTTTTGCAGACCTTTCCTAAGGGTATTAATACCTTTTCCATTTCATTTCTACATTACACCATTTCAGTTTTTCTAGAGTATATTTAGTGCTTTCCCCTGTATATTTAGCCTATGGAGTATACATCAAATATATAGATGTCACTCATAGGCCAAATGTTAATTTTAGCATTAAATAAAACTATATTTGGTAATAATGGTACTGACCTACAGAATTGCATAGGCTTCTCAAAATTTAAAAAGTGCACACATTTTTAATTAAGAACATTTTAAAGAACAAATGGCAAGATTAAAAAGGAGGCTTTCATTCCCACTTTAAATTCAAGAAAACTTGCCTATCTAGAGGATTCTGTAAATAGCTTGGCCAGCCACTGAAAAGTTTGAAAATCTGATAAACAATTGAGTGAAAATCAAATAGAAGTTTACATTAATTAGGATTTAAAAATTTATTTTCTTGCAATATTTAATATTTCCTTTTTTATCTGCAGACAAGCATTTCATATAGATAAGGATAATTAATTGGATGCAAAGTTAACCAGGTATTAGTTAACCACATTTTGAAATGATTCAATTGCGTTAGCATATAGTTACAGGATGCAACTAGTATAACTATTAATTTGTACAGTCGTAACTGACAAAGGGGGGGGGGGGAGATATATTTTATACATCATTATTAAATCAGACAAATTTAGAATGAAAGATCAAAAACATTACAGACCCTTGTCTTACACTATTGAAGATATACCAACATTTTGTACCATCAAGAAAGTAACTTTATCATTGAGTATAGTACTTCAATATTTTTAACCCAAGTACACTGTTAGTTGATTTTTTTTTTAATTAATTATTTTGTGATTTTCTGCTACATTTTTTACTTTTTTCCTTAAAATATATTTTAACAATTGTATTTGCAGGTATTGCTAAAAATTAATTTTATGTTAATTTGAAAATAAGTTTTATTCTACATTATAAAAAAGTTTATTGCTATTTAATTATTAAAATAAATGATTCTTAATAATTAAAGTTAAGACAAGTAATGAGCTTTTAAACCAAATTACATCCCTTTCATTTGAATCACAATGATGGCTTTTCTTATAGATTAGTGGCATGCAAATCTGATAGACACTAAAATATTTATATGCATTTTATTTGATATTTTGATTTCTACAGAAAAAAAGGGGTATCTTGTAATAAAAAATATATCAATTTGAATACAGATACAGTTTTTAAAAAAATCTCAAAATTATATTTTGTACATATGCATCTTGAATTTCACATGTTCAGATAACTTAAAAGATAAGTATATTTAAAAAAATTAAATGAACATATGTAAAATGTTATTTAAAACAAAGTAACACTACAAAAAGTGCTTTAAAATATTACTTTGTTTATGGCATCAAGTCTTTCAGCATTTGCTTTCAGCTCTGCTTCAAAAGCTTCATGTTTTTGTAATTTACGTTCAAGATTAGTTAAGTCGCGGTATGATTCATCAGAAGCAGTCTTTAATTTCTCTTGAATCCAACAAGAAAGCTAAAAAATAAAAATTACATTATATAAAAATAGCGCAGCTAAAGCAATAAGAAAATGATCATTCAAGCAATACATGAAAATACAGCATCTTTTTATAGATAAATTAGTTTTAAATTCATAATTCTGGGGGGAAAACTGTTGTTATTAAATTCTACTTCATTCAGAATTTTAGAATATACACCATTGATATGTGACCATTTTTTCTGGACAAAAAAGTGAGATAAGTACGAGCTGAGCTTGAGATGTCAAGCTTAAGTGACAGACAATGTAATCCAGAGTTCTTGAATAAAATCCAATTCAGTGTCTTCTAATAGTTTCTGAAGTTGAATATTAAGTAATTTTATTAGATATAATTTCAATTATAAATTATTTCTAGTGTTATTAATAGGCAAAAGATTAATGTATTAATCTGAATTTAGCAATGTACATCAACTTAAATTACTTTTAGCATATCTGCTTTGGAAGGGATTGTTAAAATAAACTCAAATAAACCTTTTGATCCTTCACACTTTAGGCATTTTAGTATATAAATATAGTACATTTTTTTACTTTTCACAAATTTTAAACATTTATGCCATGATTTATTAGAATTTATTTTTGTAATTAAAGCTTTTACTGTTTGTAGTGATTTAAGTTTTCTTTGATGTCCAGTTCATTCATATGTGGGGGGGGGGGGGGGGGAAGTATTTACACTAACAAACTAAATAACTATGGGGAACAAATATTTATGGGAAATATTCTTAATTTTGAAATAAGTGAATATCTCAACCTACTGCCACAGCTTCTTTTCCAAAATACAAGGCTGACAACTGCAAAAAAATGATATATTGTCAAAGTAATTTTTAAAATGTGAGATTTTTTAACTTCTCCATAGAATTTGTGGGAATGGCAGAACATAAAGTTAAAAATGGGACTGCGCCACTGAAATCAAGACATCTGGTCACTTTAATCATTGATAGTAACAGGAAGACATTTTCTTAATGAAAAATATATTTTTTAAAAAATAAGAAGTTTCAATGAGCAAACTAGTTTCTGTTTGAATGAATTCAAATGCTCTAAATCAATATAGCATAAAGAAAAAAAAAGAAAATGAAAATTTATAACAATAAATTTCCTTACTTCATTCACATCAGTACGGAACTCTTGGAAAGCATGCGATGATAAAAGTAAAGCCTTTCTTTTTTCAGCTTTTTCCTTTACAGCTTGTCTTTGGCTTAAAACAGTTTTTCTTCTCTGGTCAATACTACACATAGTAAATAAATATATATTGCTTTAATATTTTCAAATGGCATTTAAAGAAATTTGAAAAGTTTGAACAATAAACTAATATAATAATAATAATAATAGTTCAGTTTCTTGAAATTTATTAATATGATATCTTATGAATGATAAATTTTAAGTCTTCAAAGTTGAAAATCATTTGATTTAAGATAATTTTAACTTTACGATCGGTACAAAAATATATTTATAGCTCATAACCGAGTATAAGTAATTTTTGTGATTCATTTTTGTTTTAAAATAAAAAAATAAAACGTTTTAAATTATGACTTATAAAACACATGCTATAGATCCATAAATAGCTCTCAACATACATATGTGAAAAGTTGCAAAAATTAAATGTGTTAAAACATTAATGGAAAGGTCTCAATGTGTAGATGTGTGAAGTCTGAAAAAGAAGGATGAAAGAGATTTGTATACAAAGTTGTAAAATGTACTTTCACTTAAATTAAATGGGGCTGATGCACTTACTATTTGTTTTCATAATGTCTAGCTGCAATCAATTTATCAGCCATTTCACTAAAAGTTCTTAGTCTATCATCTTGAGCCAATAAGGTATTCAAAAAGTTTTCATGCCTTTTTAATAATGTTTCAACATCATCTAAAGTTGTCTGAAAAAGATAATAAAGAAGATAGTCAAACTATAAGCAAGCCAAAAGGTTTTTAATTAAAAGAAAATGGCAAATATATAATAAACATATTACAAGTTTTAAGAAAGGATCTTTTATGCTAACAATAAACTATGGTTGTTTACGTCTTATGGCAACAAAGTTAACTATTGGTATGTATTGGCTAATAGTTTATAAATAATATTAACAATGAATTAGAACATTAGTTAATATTAATTTTTATACACTAATAATAACTATTATAAATATAGCAGAAAAATCAAAATACTGATAGAGGTGTAATAATGCAAAATGAACATTAATTTTGACTTATAGAATACAAAGCAACACCATAGTAAAAGTGGAAAATATTTTATATATTAAAATATATTAGATATAAATGCTGCTAGGCGTATATATTAAGGAATTACTATTAGCCACTAGAATAGCATAAAATGGAAAATGAGTGTTTGAGAGTGGTCCTCGCTAGATACAATACCTCTCCAAATGGTTAAGTTATTTTAGAATTAACAAATTATCCAATGAAAAATTGGCAAACAATAACCAACTATATGACTAGAAATTATTTACAAATAACATCTATTTTATAAATACTCTAATATTACTTCCACTATAAATGGTCCTTTGTTAACTGGAAAGTATCAGTTACAGAAAAGAAATTGCTTTTAAAAAGAAACTATATTCTATCCCGTTTAGCACTAGAATTTTTTAAGAAGTTAGGTTTTGAGTAAATATATTAAAAGTAAAATGATAGTCATGTGACTATGCAAATATAAAAATTTGTAATTTAACTACACTAGCAAAGTCAGATAAATCTATATTTAGGATTAGATTTCACTAGACATAGGCAGATATTGAAGGCACATATAACAACAGCATGTAAAAACTACAAATGGAACATTTTTGCTACAGCCTGTAGTATTTGAAAACAGAGTTGTTACATATCATGACATCAACCACATATCTTCTCATAAATCTTTCAACCAAATATTGTTCCATAAGTAAATCTTACTATGAACTATTATATTGTTTTTTAAAGACATAAGCTATATTTGCAAAAATGCCGAATGTATTTGCCTCACAATTGATGTTAATAAAATAAAGTTTAGAAAACTTTAGCCTTTAGCAAGTTTTTATACTTTTAGTGGCATAATGGTTGTTCACAACTGGAGAATTTCAAACAAAAAGCAGGGAAAATATTTTCTGACGATAATTAAAATTGGATTTAATTAATTTTGTTACAAAAATCAATTTTATGTCTACCAAAAAGTTGCACGTAATATAATAATTAAAAAGTCATTTATAGCATATTTAATTATTGCAATACACTTAGAAATAAGCATTGTAAATTTACGGTACATACATAAGTAACATTTATTTCTAAAAGGAAAAAAAATAGTAAACAAATTTTGTTAATTGAAATTTACCTAATCAAACAAGAGTTAGGAAATAAACTTCAAAAGAGTAAATTATCCCAAACTTGTCAGGTCTATAAATTCTTTGTTCAATGCTATAATTTAAAAAGCAAGTGTGTGTATGTGTGTGAAATACTAATTATATCCAGAACATGCCTTTTCGGTCATATACTATTTAAATGGATAACATTCACATGTGAAAGTAGTTGTTATTGGATTGCAATAAATGTATCCTGGGTAAAAGAAATACGATGTTAACTATGTAGCCTTTCAGAAATTTACATAATAAAAGGCAATATTTTACATAACTCAATGTAAAGATTAATTGCTTATTGATAATCAGAATTTTCAAACTATACACGAAATACAGAAAATCCCAATTTCAGCATTTTTAACAACTAAAATAATTAAGATATTTTTATAATATTTATAATTATTCTAATTAGACACATACTCCAAGATCCTCAAACTCCAAGAAAGCATTGTGGCTGCTTGTAATGCTGTCAATCTGATCCGCTTCCCTGTTGAATACTTGAAGGTCCATGCACTGACGAAGCCAGTCTCCCTTCTCTTGCCAACCTCTGTGGATTGCATCTTGCTCCTCTTGTAATTGAACAAGAGAATCTCTGATTTCCGTAGACTCTGGGTTCTTTTGCAACAGGCTGACACCTAGTCCTTGTATATCTGAAAATCTACAAAAAAGGAGAAAAAAATCAGTTGGAGAGGGATGCAAATTTTTAAATAAAGTTTGAAAAAAGAATTTGCAATACAAAATCTTTGTTGAACTGTGACAAAATTTAGAATAATTAATTAATTCTAATGATTTTTAAATGTAAAACAATAGACATTATTTATATGGTTATCTTAATATGAAAGCAGTATAACAAAATATCCTGAAAGATCAAAGAAATAAGTCAATATGCAAAAAATAACAAAACTCATTACATAAAGTAATCAACGAAATTAATAATTTCACTGAATAATAATTTAATACAAACCAATAATCAAACTAGTTTTGCCTGAAATGCAGAAAAATTATCTTGATATGGTAAGTCAAGTAAAATGCAGTAATTTGCATAACATCTAAAAACTGCAATAGTTGAGAATGAGTAATTCTAACATCTTGATTGTTCTTGTATATAATTTATGTTCTTATAAGTTATGATTGACTGATACCCATATATAGTGTGAAATTTGAGTATAAGGTTGCCGATAGGCACGAGTGGGGGGGGGGGAGATATCACTTGAGCAGGGAGGGTCGGGGCTCCTAATATTTTATATTATATTTAAAGAAAATAAAATGTAAAGAAATTTAAAGAAAATTTACAAATAAGGAAAACATTAAAAATTTTGAAAGAGTGGGAAAATTAAATAAGGAATGGGTTCCATGATACATATTTGTAGGGGAGAGGGTACCACAATTTGTATGGGTGGTTCTTCTGACTAAAGATCTGTAAACGACTCAATTCTGCAGAAGTCTTTAGCAATTTATGTTTTTAAAAATCAGCATATGAATTACTATATTATCATCCTGGCTGAAGCCGAAATCTCCTTAACATTAAAACAAAAGATAAATTTTAGACTGAAGAACACAAAAAATTAAAACAGAAATTTTTATGTAAATTTTAAAACTTGCAAATTTTTTTTTTTAAAGAAAACAATGATGGTTGGTCTTGCAACAAATTATTTTCAAAAAGTAGCTGAAAGAGTCCTTCTATAATGGATTTCTGTAAGCCACGATTTTAAAGAATCATATGAAATCCTATATAAATAGTTCTCTTTTCAGTTTAAAAACTTCCAATATTATGCAGTTACTATATTCAAAACTGTTTTTAAATGGAAAACTTTTTCCACTTAAATAATTTTTCATGGGGAAAATTTGATAGATTCTATTTTCATTAGAGCAGAAGTCAGTAACCTTTGAAAACTTATGAGCTGCATTCAATTCTGACCAAAGCAAGAGCCATATATATAAAAAAAAAGCTAGGCAATACGCCTGTGCATGAAGGGGGAAGTTATAAAAGTATCAATGTTCATAGTCACAGGATCTAGCAATAAAAGCTGTTCCCAAAAGTTAAAATGTTTGGAGCAATGCTCTTAATGTAATGAACTGCAGTGGTAAACAAGTCCCATGCCTTTTAGCACTATTTAGCACCTAATAGCTGAATAGTTGTTGAAGAGTGCTAAACTGCCATACTTTTTATTTCTATCAACTCATGGTATTCACATTTATTTCTCTAAGATTTCTCTAATAATTTCTCTACATTTACTTTTCACCATGGAAAACATTTTTATTGTAACTTTGAAGAACAATTTTCCAAACAGCATTTAGACATAAAGTGGTTATAATTTAGAGATTTTCTAATTTTGAAAATTTTAAAGATAAAATTTAGATTTTTAAAACATACAAATCTTTCATATTATAAATATTCTGTGAAAAAACATCTTGAATCAGATAATTATTAATATTATTTCTGATTAAGTCTCCATTATTTCTAAGCCGATCCTGAAGGTGTTGCAGTGCAAATGGCATGACATAATCATATGTGAACTTAAACGGAGAACAAAGGTATGTCTTAAGCATTTATTTGGGGCATATTATGTTAACATAGTGGGTAGGCTGATACCATATGTGCACCTGCACAGCAGATAACTACGCAATTGAAAGCTATTGCAAGTTCAGAGCAGTTTAAAAAAGTGACCAAGCTGATCACTGAAGGCAGCTAGTACTGAAATAAATCAATATTAGACCAGTCTTGGTAAACTTAAACAAACAAACAAAAAAAAAACTGTAAAATGAAAGTGGATAAAACATTGCAACAAAATAAAAAACTAAAATTAATGATTTATTTTTCTTTTTGCAGGCTGCATAATTTTAAACTTCTTATCCTGGATTCCATGGAAGTGAAGTCATTATCTATTTACTTAAACATTTAAATGTTTTGCATTTTCCATTTTTTAAGTTTGCTGTTTGTAATTTTATATTTGTTATGTAATGTAATACATTTATTTTATGTTTTTCCCCTTATTTTATGTATTTCTTTTGCCAATCGGCTATCAAAAATATGAAAATTCTGTTCATGAGTTGGCTAAATATAAAAGCACCAATGTACATGTATCATATTGTAAGTTTCTGATGAGGAGTGTATTAACACTCGAAAGTGCTCAGCCACATATAAATATAATTTACATTGTAAGTTGAAATAAATTTATTTATTTTCTTTTTTAATCTGCTTATACATCACACCATTTGAAAGTATAGTCAAAAATCCGTCTTTATTTTCATGGACATCTGCGATATTAATAACTCTTTGAGTTATCACAGAAAACTCTATAAAATATGCTTATTGCATACCCTTTTCCATTATTAGACCATTTTAATTCATAAACTAGACCTGTAAAATCTGAGTGTTACACAAACTTCTTATTAAAAAATTATTTATTTGCCTACTCCAAAAGCTGCAGATGACTTTACTTATGTCATTTCCAAAGACCTTGGCTGTGAAACCTGTGTCATTTTGTTAAACAGTCCTGATTGAACTTTCAAATCTTCTGGAATAATCTGTCCCCTCTATCTCTTCAAGCGCCTTTAGTGCATTGTGTCTGATTTAATCCAGAATTCTTTTGCCAACTGTCAGTGTTGTTTGCATAGATGACCACTCTTGCTACTTATTATGTAATTCATTTTATGTGAAGTTTGTTGTAATAAATTAATATCAACATGGTTTTGCATTACATTATTGTTTTGACAACCTTTTTAAACCATTATATATATAATATATAGGTTGTTACATACTCATCTTGATGAGCAGCAATATCATCACCAAGATCTTGGTGTTTCTTCAGGAGATTTTCAGCAGTAGCAACGTCTCTTGCTGGTTCATCGCTGTTTAAGGCTTGCTTTACATCACTCACCCATGCCAACTGCATAAAAATAAATCAGGTCCATATTAGTACAATGAATTTTTGAGAGGTTCATATATGAAGTACAGTAAAACACTGATTATACCAGAAGTCTGCATCCTGTTGCTTACAAGCACCACAATGCTTGCGTATGTTAATTTAATGCTTTTCAGAAAAGTCTAGAAATTTAGCTAACTATGATTTTAATATTCTAAATTTAGATCAGGAACTAAAAATTCTGTATCTAAATTATTGTACATAAAAAGGATACATCAATTCTAATTTATAACCATGAATAAAAAATATTGAAAAAAAATATGAAAGAATAAATTTCCTTCTTATTAGGTCAAATAATCAATACAATACAAAAATTTCATTTATTCCATTCTGAAGTTTTTTAATATGATTATGGTACTGGCTGAAGGATGCAATAGTCTACTAGTGTTCTTTAAAAAAATTTAACATAGCACTAATGCTCTTGAATGGTTAAAGTTATGAACCTCTAGTTTCATACTTCTCAATAGACCTTTAGAAAAAAGTATATAACTACAGAAATGTGAAGTCGAAAATTGTATTATGATCTGCTATAAAATGATAGCACTTGAAGCTATAAAAATACTGCTAAATTTTACACTGTTAAAATATTTTCATTTATTTATTTTTTATTTATAAATCTCTCTATATTAAACAAAAGTAGCTGTCGCAGCAGTTTGACAAATTTGTCGAGATTCTTTGCTTCGCACCACAAAAACTATTGAAATAAACATGAAATTTGGTACACTTGTAGAAAAAGCTTTGGGGAAGTTGCTGAAATAAACCACTTTTTGATATATATTGTAGTTTAAGAAATATCTAATGTCAAAGACAAAATATTTGAGATGCAAGTTCGAGTCTTGGATAGACTAACAATAGCAAGACCACGAATTTTTGCAGCCAGGTACCTACAGGTGTGAATTTTTGCAGGACGGATCCCCTTTTTTTAATTTCAATACAGTTTTTTAGATATTTTACTTTTTATGCACTTCTGAAGTGAACTTTATTTTTCGTATCAGCAAGTCTAGCAATTTCTCTGTCTCTTACCATAAAAACTATAGCATACAAAAATATGAAATTTGGTACATTTATAGAGAAATAATAGGATAACACGATGAAATAAACCGTTCATCGATTTAAACTTTAGTTTGGCATGAAATAGCTCGCGAAGCGAGCTCATGATCAAGGAATTCAGTTTTTGGATTCTCTGGGCTAAGAAAAATCCCTGCTTTTCCCTCCTGCGGAAAATAAACAAGGATAGAAAAGAAATTTTTGAAAGTAAAATTTTTAGGATAGATATGAAGCAAATGCAGCGAGTAGGAGGCGAATAGAGCCCCTTAGTTTATTAAAAAACAGTAACATACATTTATATGAAATATATAATTAGAAATTTGTAACATATAAATTTTCAAACCAAGTAACTAAGAAAAAGAATTGTTTTATTTTTTTTATTTTGCTCAAAAAAAGTAATTAATTATTGCTTGCTACACTTTTGACGGAGTTGCAAAACATTTCCCATTAGAGAAATAATTAAAAAAATATTTCTAAAACTTAATAGGGGAAATAATCATTGGAATTTAACTTTCTTTGGGTTTGACTGCAATTTGGAATTAGAAAGGAAATAATGTTTATATGAAATTTTAAAATATGTTTAGTCGAGTAACCGAAATATCTTACATTAAAAAATATAAGAACGTCAAGGAAATGAACGTCAAGGAACGTCAACGGAAAATGACATATAAATAATATAAGCATATAAATGAAAAACATATAAACAGTGATTTACTATATTAAAATTCATAATGTAAGACTTACCAAGCTTTTGGCACTATTTCTGAAAATCTGCAGACCCAGAGATTCATCCAAAATAGATTTTCTTTGGGTGGCCTTTTCCTAAAAAAGAAAAACAGCAGTTAGAAGCAAATATTACAAATATGTTTGTTTTAGAAAAAAAGTCCATTAATCTAATATGCATAAAAAAATTGAAGAGTAGAATTTTTAAAATCTCATCAAAATAATTTCCTTTTACATGTATTGTAGAGAAATTTCCAATGAGGTCCATACCTTTACTTTCTCCCACAGATCATTTAGATCCTGCTGGCGAGTTGTGACATTGGCTCTCTCAGTCGGATAAGAAACTTTAACTCTAAAACAATGAAAATACAAAATGAAAAATCTGTTGTGGATAGCACATGACTTTCCCTGCAGACTCATATTCACGTTCCCTTTATTTCTTCAATAATTCATTATATTGAGTTCAATTGAACAAAATAACATTCATAATTATTTAAAATAACACTGAATTGGCACTTATAATTCACTTTTCGTTCTCAGTTGATAACTGGACTTTTCTTCAACAGTGGCATAGTGAAAATGCGAAAAAACAAAAGTATCTCGAGAACGGTGCAATGGGGTTGGTCTTATTCTTTTCATCATTAAAAATTAAGTATAAAACAAACATTTAATTGATATATTTCAGTAAACTTTTTTTTTTTTAGATTTTGACAATTTTTGCGGGCCATTTCGTAAAAAAAGGCAGGTTATTTTTTGCCGAATCGTACCAAAATCTAATCAGTACTAGAGTCATCCACAAGTGACTATCTACCAAATTTTGTAAAATTTGATCAATTATTTATTCAGCTAGAGTGGATACAGGCAATTTTTGCGGACCATTTCACAAAAAAAGGTGGGTGCTTTTATTCCGAATCGTACCAAAAACTAATAAGCACCAGAGTCACACACAAGTGACTTACCAAATTTTATGAAATTCAGTTCATAAGTTGAGTTAGAGTGGATACATACATTGCACAGATAGACACACAGACGTCACACTAAAAATAGATTTTTCATATTCTAGAGGTTCCAAAACAAGTAGATCTGTTGAATTCCCTATACATTACCATGTATTGCAGGAAAAGTAAAAATATACCTTAAAATTATTTATTTTAAAATGATAAGATTTCAATTTAAACAACTTTATTTTCTAGATAAAATATAAATCTTACTCATTTGTGCAATATAAACTTATTAGTACAATGTCACAAGAAATTATTTTTTGATTAAAAAAAATTAAAGAAATAAAAAACAAAGATCTGCAATGCTGTCTTTTTTGTAAATAATGGCAAAAAGCTGATTTAAGTTATTAACTGGTTTCAAAAGCATCAAACAGCCTCTTTTATCAGGACAAAGATACAGAGCAATTGCATCAGCTATTGCAGTATATGTACTACATACAGGGTGTCCCAAAAAGATTGAAACACGCTTTAATTCTTTACCTGTTGGAGATAAGTGGGCAATGTAAATTGCAAAAATGTTGAAAGTAAGGTAGGAAATAAGACTACGTTAATGAAATAGTCCTCCCATTAATTTTTAAAAAGTTACACTTTTTTAATTTTTATACGACCCTATTAGACAAATTTGGTTAATCAAAAAAAATTTTTTTTTAATGCAACAAGATCATTAAAAAAATCCGCATATCTGTATCTTTAAAATTGAGTGAGTTATATTTAATTGAAAATTGAACATTGTGAATGGGAACAAAATTAGAAATGCAAATTTGTGACATATCACAAAAAAAATCAATGTATGTATATTTTAATTATGTTCCCCAACCGCGTAGTGAGTACCACTGCTTTATATGATCTCTGTCTGTGTAATACTTTATTTAGATGCATTTGTGATAAAAAATTTTGACAAACATATTTTTGATCTAAACAATTGCCGTGGTCAATTTGTTTATAATCCCTATTTTCACTGATGAAACAGCCTTTCACATGGTACAGAAAAGTGGCATAAGTCAGATTTTTTCATTTATCATAATTCAGTTCATTTTAAAGATACAGATATACATCTTTTTAATGATCTTATTGCATTAAAAATAAAAATTTTCTG
Organism: Amaurobius ferox; assembly: GCA_951213105.1. NCBI lineage: Eukaryota > Metazoa > Arthropoda > Arachnida > Araneae > Amaurobiidae > Amaurobius > Amaurobius ferox. Next base: position 60,402,635 of record OX578143.1, on the reverse strand, counting down.
ATTGACAAAATTTGTCTAAGGGAGTCATATAAAAATTTAAAAAGTAACTTTTTGAAAATTAATGGGAGGACTATTTCAATAACGTAGTCCTATTTCCTACCTTACTTTCAACATTTTTGCAATTTATATTGCCCACTTATCTCCAACAGGTAAAGAATTAAAGCATGTTTCAATCTTTTTGGGACACCCTGTATATTGGTGTAGTATATGCAGTATATATAAATTTCCAAATCGAAAAATGCAAGATGAGGATGGAGATGGGTCCACCATAATATAATAGAAAGTTGTTAGGCTTAATTCTAGCAAGAGATGTCTGATATATATATATATATATATATATATATATTAATAGTTAAACACAAAGAAATAAAAAAAAACAATTTTTAATAAATATTTAAATATTTTGTTTTCTGTAATTTATATGCATATAGCAATTTATTACGGAGTATTAAATATAGCAAGTAAGTATATCTTGTTGTGTGGAGATTATAGCAGGTACAATCCTTGGATGCTGTTTTTTGCAATGGGTGAGTGATCCTACTGTGAGAATGAACTTTCTGTAAGTATAGACAGATTTTTTAACATAATAGAAGTTGCCTGACTGTTTGTAGTGCAGTGGAAAATCTAAGCGCCACAGCTAAAAAATTCAGAAGAGTGACAGTTCATGTCAGGTCCCAAAATACTTGAGAGCGGCTTTATTTTATTTAGTATTTCAGTTATTTTATACTGAAGGGCAATTTTGAGTAATTTTCGCACAAATCAGTGCTTCAGCAACAAAATTCTAATTTTTTCTTTTAAATATTATCACAGAGTTTCTATCTTAACACCATTGAAAAGATCGAAAATTGATCTTTGTATAGAGTTTGGAACTGAATCTGTAAGTAAATTATTTCATTTTCATTTACTTTCTCATATCGTAAAAATGAAGATTCACATCATTCTAATTTTTGTAATGAATGTGGAGTCTTTGCATTCTAATAAATTATTTTTTTAAATTACCCTATTTCTTAATTTTCCATGAATTTTTACGTGAATCTATAAATTTGTGACTTTGAAATTAACCATAAGTGAGATAGAAAATGATAAACAAGTTCTCCCAAGGAAGTTCTCTGACTTCTTATTGTCACAACTGGGGTAGTACTCATTACTATGGGTTTCATCAAGACATATTGAATACAACAGGGAAATATGTTCTAAACCAAAGTATTGGTAAAGCATTCTTTGGTTTTCAAAAATTTGTTCTGAGTTTCAATATAATTTTAATCAGAGATTCTAGCTGAATAAAATTAAGACTTACGAATCAGCCAGCCGATTAACACGATTAAATTTTTCTTCCACAGGAGCCAATTCTCGTTCAATGTTCTGCAAAAACAAGAAATTCAATAATAGGATGCATGTGGATTAAATCATTTTGGGAAACAAACATGCAATACTAAGAATAAAGATTGTAAAGTAGATAATAGAAAACAGAAAATATAAAAAAAAGATAATGTAATATGATCAGAGGTGTAAAGTATGATTGGAATTTATCAATTTGTAAACATTTTCATGAATTGCCTTTCAAAATGGAAATCTGAGCATGTTTAGATAAAATATAAAAAATTGGAGATTTTTTTTTAGAAAACTCTAGAATTTTTAATTTTATTTATTAAATTTTAATCATATTAAACATGAAATTCTTTTTCCAATCACATTTCTAATAAATTCTAGTACATGTGAGATAAGTCTAAATGTATGCATTAATTAAGGCAAGGCCTGAAAATTTGAATTTCCATTTTTTCTTGCTCTTAGAATATACATTTGTATGCTTGTATTGCTATATATTGCATGTAAAATTGTTGAAAGATGACAAGAAACAATTCATTTTCTGTAGTATAGATACATATTGGACTGTGAAGGGCAATAGTACAAAGATATGAGATGTGTTAGAGAAGGTGAAGCAATGAAAAGGCACAGAAATAATATACGAGATTTAAGAAAGAAAATTTTAAGAAAAATATTTATCCGACTAAGCAGCATATAAAAAAAAAACATTTTGAAATTGTTGTGTGGAGATTATAGGATGTACAATTAAACTAGAATAATATTAGTTATTTTCAATAGCAACAATAAATGGATTAATGAAATAGAATGAACAAATAAAAGAATGTGGAACCTATATTATATAAGGCTTCAGAATTTCGGTGATTTTTTAAGACATCAAATAGGTAGTAAAAGATATTTATTTTATTTGTAATTCCAAACATTGATATAAAATTAAATGGGCTTTTGATAGGTTTTAACAGTCATATTTTATTAAATACATTCTAATACAACAATCAACAATTATTTAGAAAAAAGCATAAACAAAATATAGGTACAAAATCTGAAAAATCTAATATTCAAAATGTAAAATAAATTTAAAAGAAAACTAAAAGTATGAGTTAGTTAATAATCATTTGAAATGTGTTCTGAAAAAGGAAATTTTATTAATTGAAATGATTTTAAACATGAAACATAGAAAGTAATTCTAGAGACATTTGTTATTCATGAGTATTTCAAAATTTCCTAGAATTTTAGAAAATATTTAAATATTTTCTTTTTACTTAAAAGAACAAATTTTACTGTTTCAAAACAATTTTGAATAAGGTTGGCCTATTTATCAAAATTTGATGTTATGGGTAACACAATTTTCCCCAAAAAATTAGGTATGCAGTAGAATCATTGAAAATATTTAACAATAATAAAAATTTTCTAATTTATCTACGTTTTTTCACAATTTCAAAATTCCATAAACGTTTTAGGATGTTTTAATGATTTTCAAATCTCCAAATTTTTGAAGTAGCAAAGAAACTTCCAAATTTCTGAATGTATATTTCTATTTCTTTACAATCAAACATTATGTTGTAGATTTACTTCTTTCGTAGTCACTTTTAGAATTTTATTAACACAAGAAGAAAAGGAAACTTAGAAAGTAAAGATCAAATTAAACTTCAATGCAAATATATTGTATATAATTCAACTCAAATTTTGAATACTCTAATTCTGAATTTTGATCTTAACTCACCTGATGTTTTCGTTGCAGTGCCTGCACTGTTTTCATATCACGACCAATGTCATCTGTTTCAATCTTTTCCAACTTTTCAAGCATCCATTCATAAGCATCATCACAGGTTCTTTCAAATAATTCCACACTGTGATAAAAACAAAATAATTAAATACTGGAACCTATCAACATAACATTGCATTTTTATTTTAATATATATATCATAAATATACCTTGTGGCTCCTTCTAAACTCTTTTCAATTTCTGTCTTTAAATGGTTGAGACGATTCCACCTAAAATAAAAGACATTTGCTCTTAAATTACATGTAGAACTAAAGTTAGAATTTAAAATTAATACAAACAATATAAAATTATCCAATTAATATAGAACTACTGAACACTTTAAATGAAATTAATACAAATATTAAATTCCACAATTGCAGAACTATTGAATACATCAACAAACATTGAATACAAACATCACAGGAAGAACTGATCACAGCTCAGTCAATTACCAACTAAAATATTTTCAAACACAAGTATTTAGAAAGATAAAGCATTGTTTTGAAAGCATACAATATAATCTAAAAAAAGTTTTGTACAAGGAAAAATATTTGGAGTATAAGTCTTCATGAGTTTATCATACAGTCACCAATTTGAGAATTATCATTCTTCTTGATAGGGAAAAAATGCTACTAGTCATAAATTTCCAATAATGTATATTCTAATCATACAAATATAAAAAATCATAGTTTTTTTTTTAGCATAATATATCAACACATAAAGAATAAGAACAATACATGCATACAATTCTTGAGTTACCCTGTTCACATCCCACAGACATACACACATGCAGTTAGATAAATGGAAATTGTTTAAAATGTGTTTTAGAGGTCATAAAACATAACACCTTCTCTATATAAATTTCAAATTATAATTTTTAAGGAAAACAATACTTTCTCTATATAATGGTATGAGGAAATAGAAATTATGTCCAATTAGAAAACTTCTACTCAAAGTGGTGAATGAAGTTGGTGAATGAAGTTGATTATGGACATATAAAAAATTATAAGGGCAATCAAATGTAAATCTCATTTTACATAGATGTTTTTAGTGCTTTGTTTTAAAAAAGGGTACCATGTATTCTATGATAAGAGATTTAGCTAAGTATCAATCTAAACAACCCTTGATTTTACACTGGTTCTTTAATTAAAATTTAATTCAGTTTTACTTGTTTATTTGCAATTTAAATATCAGTTTACTCCAAGTAGCATGTAAATTCAAAACACATATAGAAATTACGATCACTGACAACCTGCAATAGAGAAAGATATGGTAATAAATTATTTGGAGTTCACATTTCCTTGAGTGAGGAACGCTCTGCTGTTTTAAATGCTAACTGAATTAAAATAGATGTAAAAATGTGTTAGAATCTGATGGAACGTGTAATTAATTTTTGAAAGAGTAATTGTCTTGAGAAAAGAAATATTTTGTATGGAATGTATTTTGTATGGACATTTTCTAAACTTAAAATTAAGAAAACTACTTTTAAAATAAGGTGGAGATATGCTGTATCTCCAGAAAAAAAGCCCTAGGTGTTCCACATAAAAGTTTTAGATTTCACGAGTTTACAAATAATTTTAAATGTACATCAAAAGAAAGCTCAGCAGAATGTGCAATTTAAATCCGAAATTTTAGCTTGAAAACCAGATAAATTTTTGCATTAGTATAATTTTTGTATTAATTTTAGTGATATATTTTAAGATCTCGGTCATGTTAAACTATTGAAATGATTACAAATATACATAATCAGTGACGGATTGAGACACGGGTATTCCCAGAAAGATGGTCAAATTTCATACCCCAAGCATGTCTAAAATATAACACTGCCAGGAGAATTTGAAAAATCATTTTTGACAACTAATAAGAAAAGTCAAATTCAAGTACGGATTTACACAACCATCAGTCAGCCACTGAGTGCAATAAAATAAAAATACCAAAAAAGTTGCATATGCCTAAACTCACAGCAGTAAAAACTGGAAATATTTAATGGCCATGAAAAAATTCCTTAAAAAATAAATAATAAAAACATGCAAACCTTTCATGTATTTGTTTCTGCCTTGATTTGACAGCACTAAGCTGACTGTGTTTGGTCCTCACAAATTCCTCAACACAGGTGTCAATTTCTTCAACCCTACGACTGCTTGCAGAAAGATCAGTTAAAAAGTTCTAGAATAAACATTGTCAATCAAAAACCTTAATTTATTTTCTTCTACTTAAATGAAAAAAAAAATTTCATAAAGTTTAGACATAAAACGATTTAAGAATGAGAAAGTACTAACAACTTCTCCCACTGGTTCAAAATAAACAGGAATTGACAAGATTTTATATTTAGTTATTAATTTATAATTGTTATGTTAGACATATTTATCCTGATACAATTAAAACAATATATATGTCATATCACACTTATGTATTAAATCAAATATGAATTAGATATGATTATACTGATATGGATTTTCTAGATCAATAAAAAATATGAAGTATATATTCAATTTTTTTTTTAATTTTAAATTAAACTAACAATTTATTTAAGAAAACAAGAACTTCTTTTTTAATTCTTACTAAAATAAAAATTAATAATGAAGTTATAATTTGTCTATTAACATCTACACATTATTATAATTTTTGAAATTACATCATTTTATAAAGTATTTATGGAATCATTTTTAGAAATCTACATTGTATTACATGTACAGAAATATTGATTTGTAGCATACATGTTTACAAGATAAGAACTTAAAATATCAAATATATTTTTGCTGTCAGAGGATCACAATATACAACAGAAAATTAAAAAAAAAGTTTTCTAACTTTAAGATTACACTAATTTTAACTTAATAAACAAAAAAAAAGTATTATTAAAATTACATTAAAATTTATAGAGTGAAAAATTAAAAATTTCAGTTGCATAACAAGAAATAAAATTGAAGTAAATATCCCTTCTCATAGTTATTTTTATAATTTGGTTGTAGTAACTAATAAGCTTCATGCTTACCTCAAATTTCTTCTTCATAACCTCAATTCCTTCCTTAGGATCACGAGTTGTAAGGATTCTGTCCTGTAAAGAAGAAATGTATATTAAAATTTTAGTAGTGAGCAATTTACTTTCATACAAGACAAATTGCTTGAAAAAAAATTAATGTGGAAGATTTTCACATAATAAACATTTATACTGCAGTAGAGATGCATCAATAGTTATGACTATTTCTAATTGAGTCATTTAAGATACTCCCTTTGATTTCAAACTGTTCTGTTTAAAAAGTAATTTGTACAAGAGATAGCAACACTTACTGGCCAATTGGCAGATGGCTACTATATGTGTGAATAATGTCACCTCCTGATATCAGTTTTGTACTATTATGCCATTTTCTCTCCCAATGAAGCATGAGCTGGCATTGGCTCTCACAGATATTTCAATGAATGTAAACTTGTAAATATATTAGAATGTTAAATTAAAGCAATTTTTCCTTATTCTTACTAAAAATACTCCTTAATCATTATTTGTCATGCTGAATCAAAATTTTTCATGAAACCAAAACACAAACAGTTTAAATAAAAATTTAAAACATGTAAATTTGTCTTTATTAATGTATTAGTAATTTACAAAGTTACATGAAACATAGAAATAAAAATAAAATGATACCTTTTCTTTCATCCAAGCTTCAAAATCATCACATTCTCTATAGAAACTGAATAAATGAATAGCATCTTCAAGATAATGTCTGCGTGCCTAGAAACAATGGCAGGGTATAAATGCACACATATACAGCTGTTCATAAGAAATTAAATAGTAACAGTAAACTAATTTGAAAACTGTATTCAGTATGATCTTATATAATAAAAGAAAATGTGTCAATGTGTGTGTATCAGATTGTGTCAGCTATTGTAAAAAATTGAAGCTTCGGACAGCTGCAAAATTTAGTACAGATGTGACTGAACTCCTGGGAGGATAAACCTTATTAAGTTTTTTAATTCAAATTATTCAAAAAGTTATAAACATTAAAAGCCAAAAATATGTCAAAATTTTAGTTTTAAAATCAATTTGATTTTAGGCAGAGAATAATGATAAAATCACAGGTGATCAGAAGATGGAAAAACAGGTACTTAGCAAATGAAGTGGATTAGATTGGTTGGTTTTCTAAATTTTAAAGATATCATTCAGATTTTTTAAATTTGGTATTATATTATCATTATAAGTAATGTGCTAAAAAAAAAGATTAGGCTGATGAAAACTCGTTGAGATAGCATTAATATGCGACTCCAAACATAGTGAGAAATGATGATGATGAAACAAAGACAATATTTTTATTTGAAACACCAAATTGTTAAAATTGATATCTGAAAGTACTAATTTTTCATCTGGATCGCAACTGTAACACTGGGACAAAGTTATTTTAGCAAATGGACTGCAGAAGCATAAATGCTACATCTAATAAAAAATTTACTTGAAAACTGCTAAAAGTCTTCTATCAAAAATTACATAATAATTAAATAAGATCTTCTATCAAAAATTACAGTAATTGAAAAATAATAAATTTATTTTTCCTGGAAAAATATAAATTCATCTTTTCCAATTTATGGCTCACATTATAATATGTAAAATAACTATATGGCATTAATTTGGATAAAGCAATTTAAATATATTTATATAAATAACATTAATATCTAATAAGCAGACAACACTATGCAAAGGATAAGAAAAATTTGAGTAACATATTAAGTACAAATAGAATAACAATGCAGCACTCCGCTTTTTCAAGGATACTGAAGGGGGTCCAACGTATTCTTGAAACAGCTGTGTGCTGCATTGTAATTCTATTTGTGCTAGAAAAGCAATACTCAAATTTTCATTAACATTAGCATACTTTTAGCATACAGTCAGACAAATATATCAGCATCTTAAAAATTAACTGAAGTGTGGCTCAACTCGACTTTCTCATACTATAATCCATTTTTAAGCAGCTTGAGGGTTTTTTTTCTTCAATTTTACAAGCAAAATTAAAAAAAAATATGGTATCATTAATCCAAATGATTACAATTATAGTGTGTTACCCTTCACTTTAAAGGGCTTGAGAAAGTCTTTTGATTCATACCATACTTGACAATGTAGGGGACGAAAACAAAAGTTGTATTGTGGCTATTTTTGATAACAATGATTGAAACTATTAGGTCTCAAGATCATTGAGCCAGAAATTATGACAAATTTTGTTCTATGCTGCTATGTTAAAAAAGTATAACATTTTGAATAAATTTCAAAGTTTTCACTAAACCTTTAAAAATTCTATCTAGTTCTAGATGTTTTGATACCAAAGCTGAATATAAAGTTTCGTGAAAATCCAATAATATTTGTAGCAGCTATTGTGTACACAATAAATCGACCACAGACATCACCCCAAAAATATTCAAAAAGTGTTCAGGAGGTCTTGAAACATATATTGGCATCAAAATCTCAAAATCAAAATTTCCATGAAAACACTACTTTCTCAATACTACGTATGAGAAAGTAATAATATAAATGATGATAAAGGTACATAAAGTAAATCATAACCAATCAAATATCATAATTTAAATTTAAAATTTTCAAAAGGAAAATTAAATATTTCATTAGTCTCATGCATCTACATTTTTTATGTTATTGCAATAGAAACTAAATTAAAAGGCAAATTTTTTGTTTCTACAAAAACATGCCTTCAGACACAGTCAAGATACTATAAGAAAAATATCCATGGCAAAAATGTAGAAAATTGTAAAAAACAAAATCTAAAAGAAAGATAAAATATAAAATTTGCTTCACATTGCACAACATTAAACTCTAATCTAAGGATGCAAAGGAAAGAAACTTGAACACTGAGGGCAAAAATGATGGGTTGAGATATGATAAACTTCCATATTTTTAACTGCACAAATTTTTATTTGGCTGCTATTTATTGGGTTCACTGGTTAATAACCAAACACAAACAGTTAAACCTTATTATAAAGGCCCTATTACATGTAGCAATTCCCTCCAGCAATCTTTCAGCAATACCATACATTTCAATGAAAAGAAAACTTGCCCCTGAACTGACGCAAGTTTTTCATGCACAAGAAACAGTGATCAACTCCTGAGCACAATCCAATCAGAGGATAACAAAATTTGATGTCACACCTCTCTGTTTTCAAAGATGCCGGCTATGACTGCAGCTCTACAGTGGACAGGCATGGAATGTCAATTCCATGAACTTTTATCTAATTACATGAATATACAGTGCATTAAAGATCACAATTATACTAAAAAACATTTAGAAATTCTTCGTAGAGGGAAGTTGGTGAGATTCTTACATTTATATAGCCTTATACTAAACGTGCTAAATACACATAGGTGGCAAAGTACTGGAAACTATTTGAAAGGAGGGTCCTAAAACATGATTGATGGGTGGAATTTCTGAAGTTCTGGCAATAAAAATTGCTCTGTGTAGCAAAACCTTAAGAGGTGCTTTGCTGATATCTAGAGATGTGGTACAAGTGTGGTCAAATTATTTATCCATACCCTTTTAACAGTCAATTTATTCAGGTGCTTTACTGTATGTTTATTCAAATAATACCACTGGAAAGCTATTGGAAAGCAACTGACAAATTCATAAAGTCCTGTTAAATTAAAATCACACAAATGAAAAAAAAAAAAAATGGAGGAATCTGGGGAGGGGGGGGGGTGATCTAGGAAGATCATTTAGAACACCAACCAAGATGGTATGAAAGTGTAGACAACTATAAGTTTGAAAAACAAGCACAGTTTTAATTCATGCATCAGCATGAAAATATCATGCGTTACTTACCATGAGGTATACAAAATTAAAACACTCAAATAATTCAGATCCTTTAAAATACAAGAATATGTCAATGTACGGCAAATGATAACTTCATACAGCAAGTGAAAACTTTGAGTATGAAATACTTTAATTTACAAAGAACCAAGTAACACTTACACTTCATAGATCAGATCAAGATGAATATTTGTTTACCAATATAGGCTCCATAAAATATTTAGCAGACATTATAAACATAATGACTTAATTAACCTATTTTCTGAGAATTTAAAATTAATTTTCTTTAATGTAAAACTGCATCGCATAGCATTTTGAATGCAATCCAATATTTTATTTTAAAAAATGTTATAATTTATTAATATCAAACTGCACAGAGAATTGGTAAACACAATTTCAGATTACTTAAATAGAATTCTATAAACTTTTAAAGTCCATAATGAAATGCCTGCTCTCTTCAGTCTTGTTCTTTAATTAAAAAAAAAAGAATATGAAAACTCTTGTTAATTGACAGGTTTCAAAAGTGAAAATTTCATCAAGTATCAAAATTTGCATATTATCAAACAACCATTAAAATTTTAATACAATATTAGTCCTCCGGCCAGTCAATCTGCTGCTTATACCCTAGGGTGAGTCGGGTGGCCTGGGTTTTTCACAATATTAGTCCACTTATACTTTTGAGCTGATAATTAATGAGCACAGAGTCTAGGGTTCAAAATGTGTAAAAATATTCAAAAGTAAAGTAATCAAAGTAGAATATTTATATTTTTAAGCAGTAAGCAGCAATTATCCATTTCCACTTCATTAAGTGAGAAATTAATGAGTTTACTGTATAAATATCAAAATATATACAGTAGACTTTCAATAGTAAAAGCAGACTATATAATATGCAAGCATATATGTATACCATATTTAAAATATATGTATATAAAATATCTGAAAATTTTGTGATGCAACTAAGAGTTCAGTAAAACACAAAAGTGTACAGTGGAACAGCATACCTTTGAAAGCTCTATTAATTCAGCATAGGATTCATTAATATTCTTCTGTCGCTTTTGAATGAATTCTTGAGATTTACTCGGTGAACGAGACAAAACTTTTTCTAAAACAAATAATTATAATTAGTAAAAATGTTTATAAATGCAACACCTTTGTATATCAAAAAGTACATAGAAGAAATCTGAATATACTACCCATCAAATGCAACAAAATTGTTTGATTTTGATATAAATTTTCAATTTTTTTTCTATACAACAGATATGCTTATAGAATTGTACAAAATTACTTTTAATTATACTTTGAAAAATAATCAATTGTAATTTAACAATCGAAGAAATTTACTGTTAGAATATATGTGTGGTAAAAAAATAATTAATACATCATAATAATAATTACATTTAATATTTCATAATAATGTAGTCATAAATGCCAACAATTGTTACTTTTTGTATTGTCATTGCAACATTTCTGATTTAGTATTAAAAAATTTATTATAAAATAAATGTATCATAGGTAGTAGGTAGTTGGCATTTCATATTTGTAAAAATAAGTATAATATGGATACTAAAAATATTATTAAATAATGAATAACTAATTGATGAGTAAAATATGAGGAATACATACTATATGGTAAAGCTTGCTTCTTCTTTTTTACAATTTGTTTTTTCATTACAGTTTTCTTTACTTTTCTCTTTTCAGGGACTTTCATGACTTTTTGGCCCCTTTTTCGAACAACCTTTGGCTCAATATCTGTAACATAATTGGCCGGAACAAAACCATCTTGGCCATTTGATTTACGGATATTCCACCAATCAGCATTTGTTTTTTGTAAGAGAATCATAATCTATAAATAAATTTTAAAAACTTAACATTGTACCACCATCACATTCAAAGTTACTGTGATTGCATATCAAACAAGAAAGATCAATCATGCATAAAGCATTAATTATGAAAAACATATTCCAACTGCAATGCAATTTTATTTAAACATCTCTAAAATGCGATACATTCAGTGGTAATATTTTAAAAATTATCACAATACTACAATAATTTATTATATTTGAAAACTTAAAACTCCATCGGAAAAAATGAACTTTATTCAAATGACGTCAATGAAATGTAAATCGCCTGACACTCTATGAAAAAGCAGTCATTCATACACTTTTTTCCATTCCTTTCATTCATCACAATACTACAATAATTTATTTTACTTAAAAACTTAAAACGATGGAGGTAAAGGTAATTTAACTCTATGCTTAAAACTTCATCGAAAAAGTCTGCTATAAAATCGTCTGCATCTCTATATAAAATCAATGAATGTTTCATTCATATCAGCTATATTGCAGACTCCAGAGTTAAATTTTGTATCAAAGAAATTCAGTAATTCTTATACAACTCATCTTACAGCTTTATGTGTTTACATTCTCCATAAGTGAAAATTAAGCTTCATTGAAGAAATAATCAAAGTTTGATGATCATTTAAACTCAAATATATTCTAATTGAGTTGTTTCAGAATACAGATGCACAGAAAAGCAAAAATAAAGCGGTTTTAGGGCAGATACAACACTAAATATAAGTTAAAAAGAACTTTAAAAATCAGGATTTTGACACAAGATGGATGGCATTGATCATTTAAACTTAAATATATTGTAATTGTGCTATTTCAGAATATGGATGCACAGAAATTAAGTAAAAATAAAGCAGTTTTAGGACGGATACAACACTAAATATAAATTAAAAAGAACTTTAAAAATCATGATTTTGACACAAGATGGATGCCATATTTTATTTTGAAGTGGGTCAAGTGATCTCTTCATATAATATGGGTGTAATTATTATTTTAATTTTTATTTAAAAAACTACCAAATATATTTTGCTGAAATTTTTTTTATATTTTTTATGGAATAATTTGAATATTTCCTAAAACTTTTTGAAGAAATTTGGGAATTTTAAATTCGTTTAAAAAAATGTTTGAAAAATTAAGTCCCATAGGGTTCAATGTACTTTATTTTTTCAACCCGGGTTCAATCCAAAACTAATTGGGTGATATTATTCATTTATATTCCCATAGGTCCTACAAACCGTCTGAACAACATACTAAAATTTCATTTTGATAAAGTCATTTTCACGGCAGTTATTGTGCGAACAGACAGACAGACAGACAGACAGAATGAACAAAGTTATAAACACTTTTCAACTATGTTGTAAAGTGTTAAAAACATTAGAAATTAAATATTGTAAATACATTTGAAAAATTTAATACATCCATATTAAATTAAAAAATAAAATAAGCTACCAAAAAATGCTCAGTTTTTGTTACTCTTTGAAATGAATAGTGGTCTGTAAAGACAGATAAAGCAAAATTTTCCCCGAGTTTCAGTGATGTCATATTACTTATCCACAATTACATCTACTGACCACAGACATAAGGTAAAAAAAAAACTCTGTGAAGTAAATTAAACCCTCATACAGAAATCAACATATTAAAAGAAAATGAATAAGGTAATTAAATAACTGCATGTTTACCATACAATTAATTGCTAAATCAGAATTTTTGTTTATAAAACCAATGTCAATCTTTTAAAAGTAATAAGTAATTAGAACAATGGCTGCTAAAATTTACCGCCTATAAAAAAATATACCAATTATGACTATGGTATACATTTAAAATCATTAAATACAGAATTATTCAAAATCCAAGAAACACATACTTCTCCTTTGTCCACTTCAAAATCCTGACCAGCAAATTTATACATTGCACGAACTTGTGGAATTTTCCTATCTTCAATGATTTCTTTAACAATTTCTTTTTCATAAATTTCCTCTACCCACTCATCGACAGGGGCAACAACAAGTTCTTCCACCCATTCTTCTGCATCAGGTTCATCCACTGTCTCTGACAGCTGAAAATACCATTTAAATGAAAATTTATGTTTTGATAATCGCAAGTAAACTCAAAATAACAGAATAAGCAGAATTTTAAACCTCAGTGGAATCAACAGAATGATGATTTTAAGAGTCGTAACTCTCTTTTCCAAAATAGCCATTCTGTTCTAGTGTTAAAATTGAATGTAGTAGACACTAATGTGCAATGTTCAGTTAAAAGCCTTAAAAACCTCTTCCATAGTATTTAGGCTTTAAACCTATTAGGCTTTAAATGCAAGCTACAAATATTCAACCTACATGATGATGCATTAATAAAGGTCAATTTGAAAAATAAATATTTCTTTAGTCAACAGTATATAAAGTTGAATAAGGATACCTTATTCAATCTTCATATGTTGTTAACTAAAATATTTATTTTTCAGATTCTTTCTTTTAGCAGTCAGAGTGAAAAAGTTGTTTCTAAAAGATGAATTTATCATGCTTCTGTTTACCTTATACACATACGATGTGGATGAAGATCTGGTAAAAGATGAATTGGGGAATAAAATAATAACTCAGAATGAAGAGCTATTAGATACAGCTACAATAGAAGTAAATAGTAGCTTTAGAGGCAGAAAAGGTTTGAATTGGGTAATTACTGTTGACCCAAAAACATTTGCAGCATTGGACAAGAAAGGGAGAGTGAACCTTGGGTGGAGTCGAGTCGACTGTCGTGAATATATTAAAGCAAAAATTTGTTACAAATGTTGGCAATATGGACACATAGGTAAATATTGTAGAAACCCAACGGTATGCGGAAAATGTGGAGGAATAAACCACAAACAAGCGGAGTGTTCGAATGAAATTAAATGTAGAAATTGTAAGATTCACAATGAAAAATTTGGCTCCAAACTTAAAATAAATCATTTAATGAATGATAGAAGATGTGGAATCTATAAAAAGGAACTAGAATTTGTTGCTTCCAGAACCGATTATGTCCAGCAATTCTAATAAATCTGTTTGTAAATGTACTTTTATTAATCTTAATCATGCTAGAGCGGCTAATCTTTTATTGGCACAGGAAATTAATAGTGAGAAATTAGATATTATGGTAAATGAGCCATACTTTTTTAATGGAGAAATCGTGGGATTCCCACTAAACCTAGCTACAGTTTTTAAAATGGGGAAACCTAGAACAGGCTTCATAATTGATGCAGAGATTTATTTCACCACTTTGTATACTACAAGAGACATTGTGGCTATTAGAGCAAAAATAGGTAGAAATGAATATGTATTGGTCACAGTTTATTGTCTACCATCTGAGGATCTGGAAAATAAGCTAAATGAACTGCAGTCTATAATAGTAAATTATAGAAATAAAAAAGTCATTATTTGTGGAGATTTCAATGCAAAATCTAGTGTTTGGAGTCAGCGCCCAACTGATGATAGAGGTTATGAAGTTTTAGAATTTGTAAATAATAATGATTTTAACATTGTTAATAAAGCAGATAGTAAACCTAGGTACTCAAGTACCAAAGGCAAAAGCTGGATTGATCTATGTATGGTCAGTAATATACCAGAAAATGGTATAGAAAACTGGGAAATTTCTGATAAAATTTCTATGAGTGATCACAATTATATGAACTTCAGTATAATAGAAAATAGTGTAATCGATAAAGTCGATACTAGATGGTCAATAAAGAACTTGAATTGGTTAGAAGTTAAGATTGAAATTGCAGAGCTTGTAAAAAGACAAAAACATTTTGTACATACTGAAAATATCAGCAGTATAGT
Organism: Amaurobius ferox; assembly: GCA_951213105.1. Taxonomy (NCBI): domain Eukaryota; kingdom Metazoa; phylum Arthropoda; class Arachnida; order Araneae; family Amaurobiidae; genus Amaurobius; species Amaurobius ferox. The sequence goes on along the minus strand of OX578143.1, from coordinate 60,387,088 downwards.
GGAGAATATAGAAGAACTGGTGGAAATCTGTAAAAAACACAGAATAGTGAAGTTTAAGAAAAAGAATAAAAATGCAATATGGTGGAATCAAGAACTGGAAGTGAATAGGAAAAAAGTAAGAGCATTGAGAAGACCCTTTCAGAAAACATATGATTCAGACCAGAGACTACAGAGAAGAGTTGAATTCAAAAGGGAATTATCTCTCTATCTATAAGAAGAGAATTTGTAAAGCCAAGATTTTAAGTTTTAAGAACTACATGGAGAGTATTGTAATTAGTAATTCCTTTGGTGCTCTATATCAATTAGCTATGGAGAAGAGAAAGAGGAAAAGCGGATTCAGCAAAATCCTTAAAGAAGATGGAACTTATACCGAGGAATATAATCAGTCATATTTGGAAGTTATCAAGTATCATATCATTTTCCTCGAACTGAAAATGAATGTGAGGAAATAAATTATGAAAGTGGAAATAACTATGATTTCATAGAGGAAGAGTTAGATGAAGCCATAAATGAAATGGCAAATGACAAAGCACCAGGCAAAAACAGGCTGACTTTGGATATTATTAAAGAACTTTATTATACTGATAATGAATGGTTTTTAGCTGTTTTTAACCAATGTTTAAATAATGGTACATTTCCAAAAATTTGGAAAGAAGCTAAAGTGGTACTTCTCCCCAAGGAAAGGAAAGACTTGGAAAAACCTTCATCTTATAGACCAATATGTTTACTACCGGCGTGGGGGAAAATATTGGATAAGATGGTAGCCAAAAGGCTAACTTATCATTTAGAATCAAACAATTTGCTAAACGAAAATCAGTTTGGATTCAGAAAAAATAGATGCACGGTCGATGCACTAAAAAGGCTGTTAGCATTTATAGGTGAAAGTAAAAACAACAAGTTGAATACTTGTGTTATTACGTTGGATATAGTTAATGCATTCAATAATGTGAGGTGGAACGATGTGCTGACTCTACTTAGAGAGTATAAAACTCCAACCAATATCTATAAAATCATTGCTGGCTTTTAGAGCAATCGCTCTATATATATAGAGAGAGAAGAGACTCCACATATGTATGATCTGGGAGTTCCACAAGGTTCGTGTTTAGGACCAATTTTGTGTCTCCTAATTGCTAATGAAGCTTTTAAAAGCCAATTTGAACCAAGAGTCAAAATACAAGCTTTTGCAGACGTTTTTATCATAATTTTATCAGCGCCAGCAGGGATTCATTTCGAACAAATGGGTACTCGAGCGATTGGCAAAATGGAAAAATGTGCTAACAAATATGAATTAAAATTTAGTTATGATAAAACTAAATACATGATAATACCTATTACTAAGAGTTCTACGAATTACTCTGGGATAAAACTGTACAATAAACGAATTGGCGAAGTGAAAATATTAAAATATTTAGGTATTACTTTTGAAGAAAACATGAAATGGAGTGCACATTTCGCAAGTATAAAAGAAAAAGTTGGTAAGTTTCAGAACAAAATTGCAAGATACTCCAGAGCTACCTGGGGGTTGAGAACTGAAGTGAGGAAAGAAATCTATTTGAGAGCAACAGAGAAACTTATAACATATGGTAGTTCTGTATGGTATAGAGATTTGGTGTATATTAATAACAACTACTACAGATACAGCATATAGCTCTTCTAAATATAACGCAATGTTATAAAACTGCCTCTAATGCTGCATTGGAAGTGTTGGCAGGATGCATTCCTCTTGATATAAAAACAAGATGTGATGTGGAGATGTACAATCTACTCCATCTGAAGCAAGATCTGCAAATGGATGAAGGTATCATCAAGTATGAGGAAGTGGAACAGCAGTCAAAAGATTGGAACAGACAGTGGGAAAGAAGATCTATTAATTGGGATTACAACGCAAAAGATAAGGAGAGTTATAGTGTTTATACTGATGGCTCCAAAATGAATGGTAAAGTTGGATGTGCACATGTTGTCTATAATAATGGGGTAATCATTATATAGAAGAAATCTTCTGTTTAAATGACACATCTGTCTACAATGCAGAACTCTACGCATTGTACAAAGCGGTTGAACATCTGAATGACAATAGGATCGAGGAGACGGATATATATACAGATTCGAGATCTGTACTTCAAACTTAGAGAACAGAAAAGATCACCAAGTGTTGATCAGGGAATTGCATACCTGCCAACTTTTACGCATTATGCGTAAAATTTACGCATTTTAACTGCTCTTTACGCTTTTACGCATATATTGCTATATTTTACGCATTTCCGCATTTATTTGAATTTTTTAACATTACTAGGAAATCAATCTTCGGCGAAATTCCCCGGCTTTTTTTGTTTGAAATTTATCAATTAACCAGACGTGGCATAATTCCTCGGAAACACCATTTTTCGCTTTTTCAGCACGGATTTCTACCATTTCAGGGATCGTAGCAAATCCATAATAAAATGCAGGGTAATACCAATCAAATTAACGGAGATTTACGGCCGCGTGTAATGTAAATGAAGATCTCGGTCGCTTATTTTATGAAACTAATAAATATACTTCTTCAAAGGTTGTCTAATTCAGTATAAATCGCTAAAATGTTATTGTTCATTAATTTCGCATAAACACTGCGATTGCGCAATTTAGTTTGTTCTTATGAATCGCCGAGAGAACAAAAGTAACTTTTCCCATCCATCTCAATCTTCTAAATATTGCATTTTTGATTGACTGAACTAGCTTATTTTCATATTCTAATTAATTATTATGGTTAATTTCTTAATTATTTTCGCATAAACAGTGCGATTGCGCAATTCAGTTACTTCGCGTGAATTGCCAAGAGTACGTTAATATCTTTTTCCATCCATCTCCATCATTTACATGTTGAATATTAGATCGATTGAACTAGCTTGTTTTCATATTCTGATTAATTATTACGGTTATTTTCTTAAGTATTTTCGCATAAACAGTGCGATTGCGCAATTCAGTTACTTCGCGTGAATTGCCGAAAGTACGTTAGTATTTTTTCCCATCCATCTCTACCATTTAAATGTTTCAAATTAGATCGACTAAACTAGCTTATTTTCATATTCTGATTAATTATTACGGTTAATTTCTTAATTATTTTCGCATAAACAGTGCGATTGCGCAATTCAGTTACTTCGCGTAAATTGCCGAGTACGTTAATATCTTTTTCCATCCATCTCCATCATTTAAATGTTGAATATTAGATCGATTGAACTAGCTTATTTTCATATTATGGCTAATTATTAAGGTTAATTTTTTAATTATATTGGCATAATACAAATTTTTCTATTTTGAAAAATGGGTATGAACTCTGTGAAGGAATATTTTACAATAAGTGGTATTAAAGCAATAATTTAGGCAAATGAAAAGGAAACCATTTTGGCAGGAACATAATTTGGTGCTATTTTCTTTTTTTTAATTATTATTATTATTATTAAAGATCAATATTTGTTACTCTTAGTGATAACCTGTGTTTTACCAAACATAAATATTTGTTTTCATTATAAAGTAATTTTCACCGGATAAAACCTTTATATATTTTTTATTTTATAATTTATTGTCCTGAAATTTTATAAAATTGGTGTCCTGAATTTTCATATTCTACCAGTACTATGCCTGATATTTAATGCAGGTATTTGTACATAGTTAAATTCATTAGAAATGTCGTTTGCGCGTGTAGTTTAAAAAAAATCATTATAAATGTCAATCACGCAAAATTTTACACATTCCAATTTTCCCAGGTTGGCAGGTATGGAATTGCGGAAGAAGCTACTTAAGATGAAGGGTAGGATTACTCTACATTGGATAAAGGCGCACATTGGGCTACAAAGAAATGAAAGAACGGATGAGCTCGCAAAGAGTGCAACCTCCAAGGCAGAAATTGACTACAATTTTGGATATAGTCGTAGTCAAGTGAAGAGGATAATACAGAGGAAAATGAAATCTATTTGGTAGGACAGGTGGAATAACAGCACAAAAGGAAAAGCATTATATGAACACTTACCTTTAGTGAATGTTAATTATAAATATGGAAACTTTTACTTAAATCAATGCTTGACTCAGCATGGCGTATTTAGAACTTATCAAGCTGAATACCACGGAAAAAGTAATATTTGCGAATGTGGGGAAGCTATAGGCTCTATGTATCATATTGTATATAAATGTAAGAGTTGGATGGAGGTTAGAAGGAAGCTCTTTCCTCGTAACTTTAATGATGTTACTTTTATGAATTTGTTAAAAAGTTGTAAAGCCCGAGAAGGGGTTATTTGTATTATTAGTCAATTGTTGGAAAAAGCAATGTCTTAATACTTGTATGTATTATGTAGCATTTGTATTCTTGGCAAAAGAAATGTCTTTATCCTTGTTTATTAGTGTAATATTCTTTGTATTTTATGTTTGTTTTGTTGCAGTAGGGTAGCTTACCTCTGCCTTTTCTACCCGGATAGGGTATAGTTTGTATTTATTATTGTTAATAAAAAGGCTTCCTAGTGTTATGCCGAGATTCTACAGTTCTAAATTTAATTAATAGTTCAAAATTGATAATAGCTTAAAATTCGTTATTTTCCCCTTTCCCTTCAAAATTCTAAATTTATTTGTTGTTTTGGAATATTTCGGCGATTTATTTCCCCTTTAACGTAATTTGTTATCTTTTTAATGTTTTTATTATTCAAAATTGTGCGCAATGTGCCTTTAAACGTTAAATAATCTTTTGCTAATCTTTCGGTCTCTCGCTCGCGTCTTTTAACTTAACTTCAGTTCATTCACGAATCTGTGTAAAAAAGGCACTTTTTAAGACGAAACTTAGCCTTGAACCTCTTATCAGTTAAAAACACCTGCAGAGGGGTGCCAGTAGGGTTGCCTCGCGGCGTCCGGTGACCATGCGTCACCACGGCTCGTGGTTGCCGCCTTGGCGGAAGTTATCCTTTTTTTTGATTCTTGGCATGGCAGCATTTTATTCCCGCAGTGTATGCATGAGCGCTCGGCGCGAAGCGCAGGGTTTCGCTCGCCAAGTTTGGCGTCTCCTGGGAAGGCAAGCGTGTTGCCGGACATTCGATTGCTGACCGGCACTGTGGTAGGTGGTGTGCTTTTCGCGGGAGAAGATCCGTGGAACGGGGCCCCAATGCAAGGGCGCCCGTATCCCGCGGTCGCCGGGAACATGTTTTATGTTATTAGTACTAAGCTTATAATGTACTACAAGTTATAGTGTTTGTTTTAAATAATTAATTTGGCACGTCATACAAGTTTGGATGCCTGGCACAAACATCTCCATCATCGGCATTTTCCAACAGTTTTTCCCGGCTCTCTTCACGTCTGGTGCTGTCATCTAGCGATAGTGTTTTTTTAAATAATTAATTTGGCACGTCATACAAGTTTGGATGCCTGGCACAAACATCTCCATCATCGGCATTTTCCAACAGTTTTTCCCGGCTCTCTTCACGTCTGGTGCTGTCATCTAGCGATAGTGTTTTTTTTAAATAATTAATTTGGCACGTCATACAAGTTTGGATGCCTGGCACAAACATCTCCATCATCGGCATTTTCCAACAGTTTTTCCCGGCTCTTATTGCGTCTGGTGCTGACATCTATGATAGTGTTTTTAAAGTAATTAATCTGGTATTCCATACAAGTTCTGATCTTTAGTACAAGCATCTCCCACATCGTCACTACTCATCAACAGTTTTGCTGGTTCTTATCGCATCTGCACCTGACATCTAGTGGTAGTGTTGAAAAGTGTTTCACTATGTTAAAAATTTCAAGCAGTAGATGAAAAAAAAAAAAAGTGTTTTCTGTGCACTATTTAATGATTCAACATGAGACGTGTGAAGCCTTGAGCTTAATGTTTTTCAATATTCGAAGAAAGGAAAAGGGGTCCTTTAATTTGAAATGTGATCTAGTGTTTTTGCCAATAATACGTGTCTCTTATTGCCGAGTATTTATATTTTGTAACGTAAAGAATTCGTAGTTTTAATAATTTTTATTTCATATTGTTAGAGGTGGACAGCCAGCTCCTTAGGCAGACCAAACTCTGGTCTTCAGACCAGAGTGGATTCTGTTCCCAGGGTTATTTTTATTAAATTACAAAGTTAAAAGATTTTAATTTGGAGCACGAGCAATGTACTAACTTAACTTTATGCCACTATACAAATAATGAAATCTTATAAATGGATCAGATGTTGAATTTTTAATTGTTAATAAAAGTTAATTTTTAATTTAACAAATGAGTGGTGGATTCTTTATGTTGGCTGTGCTATTTATGTATTTAAAAGGTAAGTGGAATTTTTAGAAATATTAGGAAGTTGGAATGTCTTTGAAAGTGTAACATGGTTCAGCACAGACCAAGCTGTAAGTAACAAAGTATATAAAGAAACTAAATAAATAATAATATTAAAAGTAAACTTTATTGATTGGTTAAATCTATACGATCAGGAATAAATAAATTAAGGTAAATGTATAAATAGTAAATTATATAATTAAGTATAATTTCAAACAAAGGAAAGAAAAACATATATAACATGTGGTGCCGTTCACCTTTTTGGTTCTGCCTGAGTTGTCTGTCCACTGAATAAAATACAATAATTTAAATGGGCTGTCCACCCATATGATAAATTGCTATACAGTAACAATATTGAAATTTTTTTTTATTGTAATAAATTTCCATGTGTATAGGGAAGTGCACAGTGTCTTGAAATTTAATTTCTTTTGGGAGTAAGGGAATGTCTTAAATTTTTTGGGAAGCAAAGTAAGTAGTAAGATGGTAATGTAAGAATTTTTTCATTTTTTTTTGTGTTTCATTTCAAAATGTTTAGGGTAGGCAAGTTTTGGGATTTTTTTTATATATGCTCTTGCCTGGTGCTGTTTTTGTTTTTATTTAGGAGTTTTTTTTTCATTAAGCTTTGTTAGTTGAAATTTTTTTTTCTCTTTCACTCCTGTGTAAGCTAATCATAGCTTGTTGTTTTAAAGATATTTTTTTTTGTTTTGTAGAATTTTTTTTTATTTAAAAGTAAAACTTTGGAGTTTGACTCTGTGATTTTGGAATTTGAGTAGGATTTTTTATTGTGAGAAATTTTTTTTTAAGGATCTTTTGGCTATTTGTTTTGTAGGTAAGAGTGCGGCGGAGAAGTGGTTGTTTGTTATGGGAATTCTGGGATATTCAGGTTCAAAGGAGGCCTTGCTTTGCTAAACCATTCCTTCTCAACTTTTTAAGTGGGTAAAAATTTTTCTCAGTCTGCCTATAACGGCTACTTCAGTGCTTTGATGCCACACAGTTTTGAGGTGTTCACTGGGGAATGCACCTTTTTCCCTCGGGAATTAAATCACTTGCCCATGATGTGTTTTGTGTATTGTGTTTTTTTTTGGGAAGGGATTCACGACCCCTTGCCCACTGTCAGATTTTTTTTGAGAGAGAGAAATGTTGCAACAGTTTTTTTATGAGATTTTAGAGTTATTGGAAATAAGAATAGAAGAATAGCGAAAAATGTATGTGTATTAGTAGTTGTGTTTTAAGTGTATTGAATTTAATGTGTGTTTAAAAGTAGATAAATATGCCAAAGATCTGTGTTAGTCTTAAATGTTAGGAATTTTTTTTTATGATAGGAAAAGTATTTTTCTCTTTTGGAATATAGTTTTAGGGATTTCAGTTTCATTTCAAATTTTGGTTTTAAATTTATTAAAGAGGGAGTACAGTGATCAAAAGTTTTCTTTTGTTTTTGTTTTGAATAATTAGTCACAACTCTTGGCTTTGGGTGAAGTTAAAGGTAAGGCTAATGGGTTAGTTTCATGGTCACCCGGAGGAATTTTGAGGTCTGGGAAGCCTTGTTTTCATTGAAATTCTTCTTCACAGAAATGTGTTTGAAAAAGAAAAATTTTTTTTTGTTTTTCAGTAGGCCATGTTAACTGTCACTTTGGTGCTTTGAAGCCGCCTTTAAGGTGCTCAGCTGGGGAATGCACCTTTCCTTTTTGGAGAATTACTTGCCCGCTAAAAATTGTTTTTTCTTGTGTCATTGATCCTTCAGCCAAGCGATCGACTTTGGGTAGTGTAAAATTTTTGTTAAATTGTGCAAGTTCAGTCTCAGGTGTTTGTTTTGGGGGGAATGGAGATTGTTCTGTGTAATATTCCTAGAGAAAATTTTTTTTTAATTTAAGGTAGTTTTATGAAATTTTTTTTTCTTTTTGTTTAAAAGTGTTTTGGCTCTTTAAAGTTTGTTGCTGGAAGATTGTGTATTTTCTTCAAATGTGGGAGAGGAGAGTGTGAAATTGGGTTTTCAGTTGTTTAGTTGTTTTGTTAATTTTGGATCCGCAAAAATTTTATGTTTCGACCCTTTGAATTCTTCGGCTGGCCCAAAGTCTTCATCAAAATTATTGTTTTTATTGTAATGACAAGTAATTGGGAACTCTGTTTTGTTTTTCTTCTTTCCGACTGCTTGGGTGATGCACTCTACAAAAGCAGATTTTTTTTTTGAAATTTTTTTTTAAATTGAAACTTTTTGTAGGTAAATTGAAATTTTTTTTTACTTATGATGATTGGGAGTGGTAAGATTGAATTGATAGACTAGAAGATTAGAATTAAATTTTGTTCTTGTTTAAAATTATATTTTTGAAAAAAAAAAAATTTTTTTTGTTGTTTGTCAGAATTTTAATTTTCTGGGAGATGGAGCTAAAACTTTGGTTTGCTTGAAATTTACATTTTTGGGATTTCCTTTTTGTTGAGGTTTGTGATTCAAATTTTAGACAGGGGTTTGATTTTCAAAATCTTACCATTTGTGGGAGTTCTTCGAATTTGTTAGATTTCTGGGGACCTTTGAGTTAGTGAAATTTTTAGTGGAAGTACACTTGTTTATGAAAGTCACTGCTACAGAGAAATTTTTTTTTTTTGGGAGAATTTCTCGTTCGACAGGATTTGCTTTAGGAAATTTAATGGGATGTTCAGGGTTGTGTGCTACATTGGGCCTACAATAGTTTTTTTGAGGGATTTCGATTGTTCGACTCCTTCGACTTCAAGTTAATTTCTTCTTTTACCCGTCTTGGAAGTACATAGCTCTGGCAGTCCTGTTTGCAAAATTTTTATTTCACATTATTTCTATTCTAAATTTGTATTCAACTTTTTTCATTGTGAAAATTTTGAAATTGTCGACTATTCATTAAATTTCAGTTTTTAGAGGGAGTACAGACGTGTACTCTCGCCTGTTGGAAACACTTGATTTTTTTTTGTGTGTTGTGTCATGGGGAATTTTGTTTATTGAGGAAGTCTGGCAGGTTTTGGTTCTGTATCACTTTTGCAAACCCGAGGGATGTGGAACGGGGGTTTGACAGACTGTTTTTCAGTGTTTTGAGACTTTCTTTCACCTGGGCGCAGTGCAGTTAAATTCTAAATTTTGGTGACCATTTGCTTTTAAGTGGGTAGTGCATGGTTGAGCTGAGGGTGGTGTAAGCATGAGGAGGCCAGGCTCATGTTGTATATAGGAAGGGAGGCGGACCCAAAGGCGAGGAATGCTTGGGGGCGCCATGAGAAGTGTATTTTTATGTCACATTGCCCAGGCTCTGCTACACACTACTGGGGTTCTTTGGCTTTTGTTTTGATTGGGAGGGATTTGATTTTTTTTTTGTTTTATGAGCAGTGTATTTTTCCCTTGTTGAGTTTCAATTTTTTTTTAATTAAATTTGATGAGAATTCAGATTTTTTTTTCTCCGTTACGTTCAGTTCGAGTTTTTGAAAATTTTAAAATTTTTGAGTTGTAATGAATGTTTTCTTTTTGGAGGTTTTTCTCCTCTCTTAAAGGGGAGATACGAAATTTTTTTTTAATGAAAGTCTAGGAAAAGTGCAAGTTTTAAATTTTATGGTCATGATCAGTGTGCCTTCCCTGTATGTAAAATATGTATTGTAAACCTTTTTTTTCTCAGATTGTAATCCCAGGAGTTGCTACATGAAGCGAGTGTTCTCGTAGGTTTACAATTTCTCTGCCACCAGGATGGTGTTCTCTTTTGGTCATTTTCGGCTCTTTGTTGTGAAAAATTTTATTCTAAAATTTTTTTCCGGTGGTCGAGAGGAATTATGTTATGCCGAGATTCTACAGTTCTAAATTTAATTAATAGTTCAAAATTGATAATAGCTTAAAATTCGTTATTTTCCCCTTTCCCTTCAAAATTCTAAATTTATTTGTTGTTTTGGAATATTTCGGCGATTTATTTCCCCTTTAACGTAATTTGTTATCTTTTTAATGTTTTTATTATTCAAAATTGTGCGCAATGTGCCTTTAAACGTTAAATAATCTTTTGCTAATCTTTCGGTCTCTCGCTCGCGTCTTTTAACTTAACTTCAGTTCATTCACGAATCTGTGTAAAAAAGGCACTTTTTAAGACGAAACTTAGCCTTGAACCTCTTATCAGTTAAAAACACCTGCAGAGGGGTGCCAGTAGGGTTGCCTCGCGGCGTCCGGTGACCATGCGTCACCACGGCTCGTGGTTGCCGCCTTGGCGGAAGTTATCCTTTTTTTTGATTCTTGGCATGGCAGCATTTTATTCCCGCAGTGTATGCATGAGCGCTCGGCGCGAAGCGCAGGGTTTCGCTCGCCAAGTTTGGCGTCTCCTGGGAAGGCAAGCGTGTTGCCGGACATTCGATTGCTGACCGGCACTGTGGTAGGTGGTGTGCTTTTCGCGGGAGAAGATCCGTGGAACGGGGCCCCAATGCAAGGGCGCCCGTATCCCGCGGTCGCCGGGAACATGTTTTATGTTATTAGTACTAAGCTTATAATGTACTACAAGTTATAGTGTTTGTTTTAAATAATTAATTTGGCACGTCATACAAGTTTGGATGCCTGGCACAAACATCTCCATCATCGGCATTTTCCAACAGTTTTTCCCGGCTCTCTTCACGTCTGGTGCTGTCATCTAGCGATAGTGTTTTTTTAAATAATTAATTTGGCACGTCATACAAGTTTGGATGCCTGGCACAAACATCTCCATCATCGGCATTTTCCAACAGTTTTTCCCGGCTCTCTTCACGTCTGGTGCTGTCATCTAGCGATAGTGTTTTTTTTAAATAATTAATTTGGCACGTCATACAAGTTTGGATGCCTGGCACAAACATCTCCATCATCGGCATTTTCCAACAGTTTTTCCCGGCTCTTATTGCGTCTGGTGCTGACATCTATGATAGTGTTTTTAAAGTAATTAATCTGGTATTCCATACAAGTTCTGATCTTTAGTACAAGCATCTCCCACATCGTCACTACTCATCAACAGTTTTGCTGGTTCTTATCGCATCTGCACCTGACATCTAGTGGTAGTGTTGAAAAGTGTTTCACTATGTTAAAAATTTCAAGCAGTAGATGAAAAAAAAAAAAAGTGTTTTCTGTGCACTATTTAATGATTCAACATGAGACGTGTGAAGCCTTGAGCTTAATGTTTTTCAATATTCGAAGAAAGGAAAAGGGGTCCTTTAATTTGAAATGTGATCTAGTGTTTTTGCCAATAATACGTGTCTCTTATTGCCGAGTATTTATATTTTGTAACGTAAAGAATTCGTAGTTTTAATAATTTTTATTTCATATTGTTAGAGGTGGACAGCCAGCTCCTTAGGCAGACCAAACTCTGGTCTTCAGACCAGAGTGGATTCTGTTCCCAGGGTTATTTTTATTAAATTACAAAGTTAAAAGATTTTAATTTGGAGCACGAGCAATGTACTAACTTAACTTTATGCCACTATACAAATAATGAAATCTTATAAATGGATCAGATGTTGAATTTTTAATTGTTAATAAAAGTTAATTTTTAATTTAACAAATGAGTGGTGGATTCTTTATGTTGGCTGTGCTATTTATGTATTTAAAAGGTAAGTGGAATTTTTAGAAATATTAGGAAGTTGGAATGTCTTTGAAAGTGTAACATGGTTCAGCACAGACCAAGCTGTAAGTAACAAAGTATATAAAGAAACTAAATAAATAATAATATTAAAAGTAAACTTTATTGATTGGTTAAATCTATACGATCAGGAATAAATAAATTAAGGTAAATGTATAAATAGTAAATTATATAATTAAGTATAATTTCAAACAAAGGAAAGAAAAACATATATAACACTAGTAAGGAACGGTCCCAATGGAGAGCACTATGATGATTGCAGGGTTTTCTTGCTTTGGTTTTTGGCTCCTGGCCTCCTTTGTTCTTGTTTGTAATTGGAGGGGGTTCAGGCTTGGTGGCACCGGTGGTGCCCTCAGAGGTGGCTTGGTGTTGTTGTCCGAGTTGAGGGCGCATGTATTAAGATGAGCAGGCTTGCCGTCACAACGACTGGTTTTCTACTATATACCTTCGGGTGAGCCGGTGATATTAATTTGATTACCTTATACACATTACAATGAAATAAGCTGGTAAACAGTAATAGGATACTGTAGGTCAGAACCACCTAATATATTTTTGTAAAATCTGCTAAATAAGCATATGGATGCAAGTCATAAATTATATCGAAAAATAGACTACATTAGTATTCTGTTTACTCACCCTAAGTTTAGTCATATTATGAACCTGCTCTAGAAATACATATATACTCTAAACGAAGATGGAAATTCAAATTAGAATTAATATATTTTTACTAAAAGAACAATGAAATAAGAGTGAAAAGTAACATACAAAGTATGTGGCCATTCCAGATTCAATCATAATTCCAGCTTGCTCATTTAATCTCTCAATATCAGAACTGTAAGCTTTGATTTCACTTTCCAATCGAGCATGACGTTGCAGCAAGGCCTGTAAAAAAATCAATCAATATTTATTTAATGCAATATAATGTTCTAAATATATTTTTTTTATATGGTATAGGTATTTTAAGTATTTTTTATATTAAAAAAAAACAAACATAGAAAGCAATGTATACCTCAAAATTTTTTAATTGGAAAATTTAACAGAAATGCAAGATTTATGAACTACTGAATACATTTTGAATGTATTGTATGCTGTAAAGTCTGTTTTCACTTCATGATTCAAATTTCTGTTAATAGTCTAAATTTTATTAATTTAAGTCACTAAATAATGTCCCCTGTGGTATTGCGTATTGTATTTATGTAAAATGAGTATCTATGTATTTTTGTACTATTTTAATGGTGAAACAGTCTGGAAACCAATTTCTAATATTTCACTCTCAAAAATTCAGTTCAGGTTTTTTGGAGATTTCCAGTGACCCGGTGCTATTGGATTCAATTTTTTCCTTATTGATAATGTGTACAATGGACCCCAAATCATAGTTAGAAGATCTGATTATACACCTCTCTCCTGGGCCGATTTCGGACCTCATATCCAGGCCTGACCAGACTTCAAAGTTCAAGTTTTGTCATGTAAGTTCATTTTACGCCATTCAATAAAATAAGGACTGAATTTAAAAATCATAATTATTGCGAAGATAAACTGAATCTAGATTTCATTTTATTTTAGCATGTTTAATAAATATTAATGTTATCTGAATATGGAATTTGAGTTTCCTTTGTGTCTTCTTGTGCTTCTTGCTTTTGCTAATAATTTTCTCTTCAGAATGTACTATTGATGAAATTTCATTTCAAAATTCAAAGGGTCCACCTTACAATTTATTGTAGAGTTAGAGGAATTGAACCTGGTGTTCAAATTTCAAAGGCATTTATCGGATTCCGATCTGATAATATACACAAAATGTGTGCATGTATACGTAAACAGGATAACTTAATGAATACATCTATTACAATAAAATTTTGTAATTAGAAAGATTTCGTAAAAATCTAGAGCTAGATAAAATATTTTGATATTATTGTTATTAGTATTCAAAACGAGATTAGAAAACATTCTCCATGGAGAAATAATAATAATTTCCAAAAAAAAAAAATGATAGTATAGATTGTGCAAGTAAATTTGTAGTTTAGATTTTGTAATGCATGAAAAGGGTACCTATCAACATAAATTGACTTAATTGCATCTAATTCAATATTTGAACTTACCTGCTGCCAACTCAAAAAACATTTTTAAGAAATTTGAAAATACAGAATGATAGTTGAATAAAAGTTCCTATAAAGATACAATTTTGTGCATTCTATTTCTGAGGCATTTTTTATAACACTGAAGAATATTTGATAGAGCTGCTTTATATTTAAACATAAGTGAATTTTGTAAAAATACTCCATACAAGTAAGATACCATCTTTGAAACAAACTTAAGAATTTTGAAATGATGGAAACTTTTTACAATTTGAATCAGAGCTGTACAGTAGTATAGAAGGTATAGAAGAAATTTAGTACAGTGGTATAGAGGGAATTTAGTACAGTGGTATAGAGGGAATTTAGTACAGTGGTATAGAGGCAATAAATGACATTTTAATATTTTATTACAGTGGTAGCAAAAAATATGAAGCTTTAAGAGTATTTTGATTAATGTTATCTTGTTGCCAGTGCAATGAATTCTTTTAATTTTAATACTGATAAACTCAAAATGAAAAACCAGTCTACCAACGCTAGAAGTCAAAACATTTGCTACTTTATTCCATGTACTCTGCTTTTACATGCATTCCTTTATGTGCTTAATCTTATTTGTTTGAAATCAGACGTGATACCAACTTATTTATTAGATTATAAAACATCTATTTTGTAACCTGAGTTCATTTTCCCAAATATATTTCTGTAATGTAGTTTCAAAAATTCAAAAATTAATTTATTTAAAAAATGAAAATCCATGTTGAAAAATTGATTTAACTTTAAGAAATATGCTGATATATTAATGAAATCAGCTTTTCAAATTATGTTATATAGTACTTTGCAAACATAAGTTCATAAATAGATAACGACCTTCAATATAAAAGATAAAAGAACTAAATTTTTTTTATTTCTGCAATTACTTTGCATCTTAAATCTAGTAAAATTTAGTGACTTATAAAAAATTAATTTTTGTTCAATTCTTTTAAAAGGATTTTTAATAAGAAGTATCATTAAACAGGGGGGAAATATTTACCTGCGCACTAGGCTCATCTTTACCATAGTCTGTACTTGACATCAATTGTCGTTTTTCTTTCATCCATGATTCTGCTTCATTAGCATCAGCTTGATACTGAAGAATAAATAAATAAATTAATATGATATAATTACAGTAATTTATTAGCAAATCACTTTTCTACATATAATAAAATCTGCATTACTTGTTCAGGAATTTTTAGATTAAATAAAATATTTATGCTTTCCAAGCTAAATACAATGATTTCTATGTAAATTGACTTAAAGGGGAATATAAAGTAAATTATACTATCAAATTGATAAGATTGCATCAACAATAATTATATACTTACATGTATGATTTTCATTTGAGTATTTTTATCATTTATTTGAGTAATGTAATGACTAACCACCCTACTGATACGACACTAACTAGCAAAAATAAAAGTAGATAATTATTTAATACATACAAAAAATCATTGTAAAAAGCAAAAAAGCACATTTGATTATTCAAGTTAATTTATTTCATTAACATTTTTTTTATCTTATTTAAACTTCCTAATTTTCCAAAAAACTAAAATACTTTATTTCTGATATATATAGAAATTGCAATATTCTATTGTAATAGTATGTATCATAGCAGGAGTATCATAATTAAAAGAAAAACTGATGAAATAAGCAATTATTTGAACTAAAATTTTAATTGCTGACCAAAGTATTTCTATTAAAGATTCAACAATGAAATAAATGCTAGAGGTTGAAATTTTGTTGAGCAAATTACTTGCCAGACTTTTTTTAAGTCACCCAATTTGTACTTGCTCATAGTTTTTAAGTGCCAACTAAAAAAATTAACTTGTCAGTGGTGAATGATGACCATAATTTTTAAGACATGGAAATGTAATTACTATCCATAAGTATCTACAAAATCAGTCAGTGGTTCAGAAAACATCTACACGCAGGTGTATGCATGCATGTCTACATTCTAAGACTACACTTTGTATCTATATTCTACAGCTATATAACTAGTAAACAACTAGCAAACATTTTACCATATATATTTTCTAAGTTTTGCAGTACTTCCACTTTTCATTAATTTCAACACCACCCTCACTGCTGCATTCTATACTGTAACTTTCATTGTTATGGCAATAATTTCATACACCAAATATACAAATCCATTTACGGTTAAAGTAGGTTGTAGTGAATTTGAAACAAAGTAAAAAGCTCTAATGTAAACAAAAATCCATGTACTGTTTTTAACATTTTTTATTGACATATTGAAAGTAGGTCATTGGACATATTTTACAAAATGCGCTGCCAGATTAACATGTTTCTTATCTCTTTATCTACCCATTTTTGCCAGTTGTTATACAATCTTATGATAAACAAAAACATCATGTAACAATACTGATGAGCAGGCAACTGTTTTACAATTAAGCATTGCTGAGCTCAGTTTAATGAAAAATATTGAAATACTGAACAACTACAATGGAATCTACAGAGATGAATAGTTTGACTTCATTTCAAGGGAGATACATCATAATGTGGTAATATTAAACCTGGCTACGAATTTCAAACGAATTGGCTAAAAACTATGGGAGGTGATAGACTCACAGCTTATTGAAAATGCTATTTATATCTTTATATATATATATATATATATATATAGATAGATAGATAGATAGATAGATAAATATAGTACAAAGTATATCTAGAGGTGAAAACATAAAGACTTTGCTTACTTGATATGCTGCAGAGGCATCTTCGAGTTGCTTATCTTTCATAACCCACAACTCATGCAATTTATCCCAGTTTTTCTTAAGGCCATCCACTCTTATGGATATATCTGTACTCTCAGGATGCTTTTCGGACTTAAGGAAGTTTCCAGATTCCATAACTTTCTTTATTTGAGGCCATCTGGCATTGATCTCCACTTCCAAAGCCTAAATGAAAGCATATAATTAAATGATAGTACAATAAATAATAAGTTTATTTTAAATATTTTAATTAAAGATGAATAATATTTCATCACACCCAGAAACTTAACATTCAATTTAGCCTTTACATGGGAAAGCTGTTACAGAAAAAAAATCACTCTTTTAAAACATGAATAGATCTGAAATGGAACATTTCTGGACACTGAAAAAAACCATAAATCTGACAATAAACCCAACAACAATGCTCATACAAATAAACAATGTTAAAAATTATTATTTCTGTGTAAAATTAAAAAAAATAAAAATAGAGGGAATTTTAGCAGATCTAATCAGAACTAATTACATTGTCAAAGAGAGAAGACTTTCTGAAGAATTTTTTAAGAAAATCCAAAATAAATCATCAGCTAGAAAAATCCAATTATCACAAACTGCAATCCCCATCTATCTCTTTATAACATCACTGAGTCTTAGGAAAGAGATTGGGATAGAAGTTAGTATATTACATAGTAGCCATTAGAAAAGTATAGAATTTATATGGCAAATGCATTCAATTTTTAATACTGTTCTTAAGGAGGGGTTTGGTTGTAAAATTTGAAAGGAAAGATGAATTGATCAATATAAAATATATCTCCAAAATGCAAGGGAAAAATAAGAATCATAGAAGCATAATGCTAAAATGAAAAGAAAAAGGAAATGAAGTGATAAGGTTATGCAAGATACTTTTTTTTTGGAGGGCAATAAGTAGGTGATTTTCAAACACTGATTATCACCAATAATATAACCATACCAGGATTTCAAATCATACCTTATGTTTCTGCTGTAATGATAATGCTCCTTGAAGGTCTCTTCCAGGCACTACAGCTTTACAAATGTAGTGTTTTTCAACTATCCAAGCATCCTCCTCTTCTTGATCTTGAACAAACTGGTAATATGTGCGAGACTCCTCTAACTTAGTTCGCCGATTGGAAGCCAGATTCACTAAGCTAAAATGAAAAAAGAAAAATAATTAATAACATGGCTGCAACTTCATCTAAACATAAGTAAATAACGTACTTCATTTCATAACATTTACATAACTTTTTAAGCTCATACATCAATTTATAACATTAATATAGAAACACAAATGTTGGAAAACTTGAGAATACTCACTTATCATATTCAGTATTCAACTTATTTAAGCGTTTTTGTAATATGGGAGCCTCCTTGTGACCATCATCGATATAACTTTGGGCCTGTTTGTTAAGTTTTCGAATGGTATCGCCTTGAGATGCAATATGGGCTTCCACAAGACTATGTTTCTGTAGTAAATCTTCAACAGCCAATAAGTGACGTCCCAAATCTTCAGAGTAAAAACTACTCTGTAAATGTTTAAACAAAATGAATGAATATAAACAAAATAATTTCTTGCATAAATTTTCAAGAGTCAAAATATCTTAATTCTGTGATGGCCATGGTAGCATATAGTACCCCAGCTTTACATGCATTTCATGAAAAAGAAATTGATGAATTTAAAGAAATAAACATAAGTATCCAGAATTATCACAATCACTTTCTTTGCTAAATAGAAGTTAATATTGTAGTTTGATAAACAACTACCTTTTCTTTAGTGTAAAATATGACTTGTCTACAAAATATTTTACTTCAATGAATATATAGTGTCCAGCTCCTCCAAGTTCTATAGTCAGGAAGCAAGATAAATTATTGATACATTTTCATTAACAAGTGATAACTATATCAGGCTCTGCCAGGAATATTTTTCCAAATTTTGTTTGGCATTTATCCATTTAAACAGCACTAAGCAACTACATAATATGGTAAAGATTGACAATATTTTTGAAGGCCTTTCTTATAAATCACTCTCATCAGATTATGATAAAAAAAACAATGTGTATCCATGATTACTTACCTCCATATCCTTAATTTCAGAAGTAATTGTGTCAATTTCTCTCAACATAGTCATGAGATTACTTAAGTTGGTTAAAGTGGATCTATGTTTCTTCAATAATTCTAACAAGTAGTTCCATCTTAGCATAATTTCTTGCTCCCTAAAACATTTAATATAAAAAATTCAGGTTAAAAGTGAAAATGAATTTAGATTAAAATCAAATGAATTTAAGATAAAACATACATTATTAAAAATACTGAAGTTAAAATAAATATGGTGTGAATTCTGTTAACTTTGAAGAAATTTTATAAATTATCTCAGATTGAAAGTAAATGTTAACTTTCTAAAGCTATGATTTAAGACAATACAGAATTAAAAACTTGAAATGTGATGATGTGGTGAATAACGTTAGCAGATTTTTTCACATTACAATGTCCTATCAAAGTTTAATTGTTCTTTGGCAAAGCACAAAATCTTATGGTATGATCTTATGTGTTTTAGTATCCAAAGCTCTTACATGCAGCTTACTTTTCATACAGTATTAAATATGTTCTGCTGTAAAATTGTATAAAAATTAAATTCACTTCAATAAAGGAATTAACATAATAGTATCTCAATATCCGAATATATGCTATATATTACCATATCAGCGATTTAAGTAAATTTATCAAATAACTACAAAGGAATCAAAATTACAAAATATTGCCTTTTCTTATTCACTCAAAATTTTTCTATCAATTTTTCACAAACAAAACATATTTGTGAATAAATTTTAATTTATTTATGCTCATAAAGCAGCAATATTAAACAATTTTTAAACTAACCATACTTTGAGGTTTATATAACCAAATGCCATTAAATTTAAGTTGAAAATTTTCAAAATTATAAATTATAAGACAGTTACACTTACCTCAGCTTTATTCTTTCTTTGCTGTGATAATTTTCTGTGACCAACTCATCTGCCATTGTGGTCAAGTTCTGAAATCGCTCTTCCTGAATTTAAAATAGAACAGATAATTAAGTTATATGACAAAATAAAAATTTGCACAGCATTGTGATTAAGATATACATATATCTTTCCAGATGATTTTTTAAAACTGTTGGCATATGTTGTATTTCACTATCTAGCTTAACTCAAATTATTGGTAAAACACAAATTAGTATGATATTTAATTTATTGTTGGAAAATTTAAGGAACAAAAATTATACAAAATGGAAAATTCAAAATTATGTAAAGCATTATTTTGTATTGGAAAATTAACTAAAATTTTATAAATTAAACAATTAAATGTAAATAGTCCAGGAATTGAACTATTTTCAGTGTTCCCATATTTAATTATTTGCAGTAAGTTTTAGGTAATAAATTTAGAAATTTCCTCAAAGCAAATAAAAGTATAAAATTTGTCTGAAAATACAATCTCAAAAATATTATTTCTATACTTTATAACATTCACAATTTTCCTTATGCATATGTTGAGTATATTCACACAACAAATGCTTTATGAATTGAAATTGGATATAGTAAACAAAGCAGTGCATAAATGCATTATCAGAAATTTTAAAATATTATTAAAACAAATTCCCGACTTTTACCAATTCATGTTCTAACTGAAAGAAAAGTTAAGTTGATTTGAAAAGCTGAAGAATTGGATTTAAATCTTACAATTAAATTGAAAACTGACCAAATATGTAATTTCAATCGTTATTAATTATTCAACCCAAACCTGTGACATATATGCATATCAGAGATGCACAGGCACATTAAAAGCTGATGCACTACTTACCCGAGCTAATATATCTGCACTTATTGCTTCATGTTTCTTTACAGTTGCTTCAACCTGGGTTAGATTACTACCATACCTTGGATCAGAAAGAACCTGGATCATTTCTTTCAGGTACCCTTCACGAACCACACTCTGAAAAATACAAATATATGTTCAATACAAATACAATAATGGCACAAAACAAAAAAAAACTAAAAGATAAGAGAAAATTGCTTTAGAAAATTCATAAAACATTTCTGTCTATTACTACAAAAATAAACAAATAAATCTATAATAATAAAGGAAGATGTCTGTCTGTGTCATCTGTAGCAAAAAGCATTGTACGGCCATGAAATTTGGTACACAGTACTTCAAGACGAGATGCCTCGGCAAGATTTTTTAAAAATTCGAATTATTTTTTAGATATATTATGTTTAAGCACAATTTTGGGCAATCTTCACACAAATCAGTTTCTTAGTAACCAAAAATATTATCAGCGTGTTTCCATCTTAATACCATAGGAAAGATAAAAAAATTCTCTTTTAAATAAATTTTAAACGGAATCCATACTATTAACAGATGAATTTTCATTAATTTTTAAAGAATATATACTTCTCATGCCTTGAGGACATTATATATCTTCTATCTGTAATAATAAAGGAAGATGTTTGTTTGTGTCATCTGTAGTGGAAAATCTATTTTTCTGGAGTTTCATACGATCATGAAATGTGGTAGAGGGGTACCTTGGCTCGTAAGATATTCTTTCAGAGTTTTCATCTTAACACTATCAGCACAGTGGTAGCTTATCTTTTATTGTTGTTATAAGTGAGCATATTATTAACTCATTCTTTGGTTTATGAGAATTCGTTGTGACTTCTGGTGTGTGATTTCAATCAGAAATTTGCATCTTAAATCCCGGGCAATACTGGGTACATTTTCTAGTAAATGAATAAATAATAATAATAATAATTGTTAAAAAAGTTGGCTAATACTTATTAGCTAAATCTTTTAACAAAATTAGCGAAATTGTTCTTGGAGTATTAAAATTCTTTTTACAAGGTTTTCATGTCACTTTTTACTTGATCTCAAAATGCAGGATTTTAATAATATAAAAATGGATAAGCATAAAGTCAACTGCTGACAATGATTTGATATCTCACTGATTTGGTAAAAATGATAATGTAACCAAATATATGTGTGATGTAACAATGACATAATTCCAATACAGAAATTAATTTTTGGTAATAAATAAGAGATAATATCAATTTCAAATGTGTCGGCTTGCTTATAAATATTTATATTTTGAAAAATGCATGTTTATGTTTCAATATTTAAATTTTGAAAGGCTTTATTTTAAAGGTTAAATACAATGAAAAATGTTTAACATGAAATGCGGAGGGGACTACAAACATTTTGCTTTAACCAAATTTCAATTATAAATATCCAAATTTTGAAATGAGCTTGTTCATTTTAGAATATTCAAATTTTTAAATAAGAGTGGAAAATATTTAACATGAAATGTGGGGGAATAGCATCAACATTTTGTCTTAATTGAATGTAAACTAAACAAATTCCATAATAGTTTAGAAAACTGATTTAAGATACTGACATAAGCCAGCCATAAGTAAATCTTGACATATAACAAATATGTCATGGAAATATGTCAATAATTGGTTATAATGAAAAAACTATATTTATTCAGTACACATAATTATTTTATACCAATAATGTACTAAATGCTTAATCACTTCATTATCATTCAAAAGGAGGGGGAAAAGATAGGTACAATACAATCCACAACTGAATGCTTCCATTCTTTTAGAAGATAGTAGTTCCTGGAATTAATTTATTAAAGCAAAAGGAATCTCAGTATCAATTCTTTCAATAGGAACACACAACTTTCTTAGGGGTTTAATGAAAATACTTATTGAAAGTGAGAAATAGGTATATATGTATTTGTGAAATCAGTTAATGAATTGCTATAATGGAACATACAATTAGGTGATTTGGGTATCCAGAAAAATGCAGGCAAAAAATGAGAGAATTATGGTAATTTAATTTTTAATATGAATGCTTGCTATCCTAAGAATTTCTTAGAAACTTAAAGTCAGAGGATTTATTTTTTCACATTAATTGAACTTTCATGTTATCTATTTTGTGCAAAGTGTTTCCACTGTAGAGAATTGATTGGCTGGTAGTTATCTATTTTAGTATTAAATATTATTATACATGGGCTGATATACAAGTAACAAAATATTTTTTTGTATATGTGTGGTTTATAAATGAAATCTAAAAAAAAAATATACAAGTAACAAAATATGCAAATAACAAAATTTTTTTTGTATATGTATGGTTTAAAAATGAAATCTAAAAAGTCAAAATTCATCTAAAAAAGAAATTTTAAAATTCTATTTAATTTCTTAAAATCTAACCACCTTAACAAAAGCATTAGTAGCTACATTTAACCCGTTCACGACAGCGAGTGAAGGAAGAAGCATTTCCGCGAGACCGCATATAGCAAGAATAGTCTGTTACTCCAGGTCCACGTACCTTTGAATGCTAAGCCAAATGCGGCAAAAAAAATCATATTAAATAAACTTTGCTTTAACATACATCTACCACTACCATAGAAATACACAAGTATTATTGAATTAAAGGACTTGACTACGCCACTATTCTTTTTCTAATGTGAGTCTTGACAACTTGTTTGTTCCGTTGATTATTACTTGTATAATATCATCACTGAAATACGGATTAAAGAATTAATTTCCTTTAATGAGGTTTTGAACTGTTTATATTTAGTCCAGAGTTCAGAAAACTGTATAGATGGCAGATCTTTGACATTTGAACTCTATTTACCTGTACAAAAATATTAACAACATCACACACATCCGTGTCTTTCAAATGAATTTTCACACTAAAGTGCAACCAACTATTTTATTTTATTCACTTATATCACTATGAGACTCATTCATCAATTATAAAATCTCCCTTTCTCACTTCGGAAAAATATTTCATTTTTTTTCGCTATAATTATTATAATTCTTCTGATTAAACTCTTACTAGCTCATACCCACTCCCCCTGAATACCAGCAATAAGAATTCTAAATCCTAATTCTCTTCTAATTGTACCACTCAAGACCCTCTTCGTTAAAATAAACACAGAACAACTGCCCTAAAAGAAAAACCATCCATTTAAATCTCTCACAGTGGACATGCCTTTTAAATTAGAACTACCACAACGTTCCAAGTAATTAGCTTTGCAAAAATTATGGGATTATAGCGCCACCTAGCTTTATTTAAAAATTTTGATCAAAACGTTTCAGCAGCCAGTTGCTTATATGCATCAATGGCCACAGTGGCCATCTCATGTTCGTAACGTGGACAGAACAGTGGGTCGAGGAAGGAGAAAGCTTTCTGTAGTGTATAAACCATACTGTTCCTCAAGGGGTTAAGCAACAAAATATTTAATGAAAAATGTGAATTTCTACAAACCTAATCAGTTAATATAGCTTTATTTAAGACTGCATTTTATCTTTATAAAATTAAGCAAATAGAACAAAAAATGCACAAGATTTCATACAACAGAATTAATTTTTAAAATATTACAATACAAGCCTAATTTTAACAAATTTTTAAGTACAGGTATAGATTCAAAATAAGTTTGACTTTAAAATATAACTATCACAGATGAAAACGTTAAAATTAAATTATATTAAAAAAAAAAGACTCATACTTTCCGCTCAAACCGATAAGCAAGATTTTCTAGTTTCTCCTGCCTTAACAGTTCTTCTCTAAGTGCTACTTCTCTCCTGTGTTCAGCTTTCTCTAATTCATCCCAAGCTTTTTCAATATCTTGTACAAGTTGGCCTTCTGGTGGGACATATAATGGTTGTCCAAGGGCTTTAATTTGTGTTTGAATTGAAAACAGTAATGCCTCAATTTCACTTCTTTCTTTGTACCTAGAAAAAAGATGTACAAATATATCTGAAACCGCTCTGAAAAATTTACCAGTAATATGTTTGTTTTAAAATATTTAATTACAATTTATCAACAAAAAATTAGTCCTGCTGACAGTTTATTTTATAAAATAAAAGTTTTTATAAATTTAATGTCAACAACAGACTTTCCCAAATTACTAACACCTTTCATCTTACCAGTAAATAAAACATTTTATTTAGTAGCTATGGGCATATGTATCCATACAGTTGTATCAATGAATCGATGACCTTGCGGTAGATGCATCAATATTTAATACAGATACACTTGTATATGATACTTATTGTATATCGATAAATTAGATTTCAATATATATCCTATCAATAATTTTTTTTCCATTTGTAATCAGATTATTTTTTTAGTGAATTTTTTTTTAATTATAGAAAACTTATTGGCAATGATTTTGTTATCATAATAAAAACAATTCGATAAATTATCACTTTTATAAAAAGTATGCTTTAAGAGATTGTAGCCTGCTCTGGTATACACTGTAAATGGTGAATGTTCTGAAATTTACTGCCTCTTAAAAAAATGTTCAAAATAGTTCAATTAAATACAGTGATTATTACTTTTTTTTCACTTTATGTTAATTGAGTGGCTTCATGAATTTTACCAATACAATTTATGTATTAATATTAATTATGAAATCCATAGCCTATTAAATTGATTTTTGTTTATTCAGATCATGTCCATTCACATTTAATCCAGATATACAGAATTTTAATGTATTTATATTAGTCTCATTAATCTAATGTTATAATTATTATGTTCTCAAATTAAGTTAATCTTGAATCTTAAAAATCACAAAAGCCCACAATTAAGGAATGTTTCCCAAAATAAGGAACACACTTCCATTGCAGATAACATCATCAATGGACTGGTTTCGTTCAGATTATGGGCTCATCAGCATGGAATAGCTGTTATCTGCAATGGCAGTAAGAAAAGTTGTTATATACCTCAATTTTGCAAATTCCTGTGGGAAACTGAACTTATCAGGACTGAAATTAGCAGTCCACATAGAAGGTTACAAAATTGAAGGATATAGCAAGTTTTCTTGCTGTCACTGTGGAAAAGGATATACCATGCTGATGAACGCATAATAAGCATGAAATTAATCCATGGATGCTGTTATCTGCAATGAGAGCGTCTTCCAAACATTAGTATCACATATTTTATATATATATATATATATATATATATATATATATATAATAAAAAGGTTTGAAGGTCCAATGAAAGAAAAGTGAGAAGCTATAACTCGAAAAACCTAACATTAACAAGCTTACAAAATAAAAGTATATATAAAACAGCAAATCTTCATGCAAATGGAAAAAAATACAAATTTCGGATCATCAAATCAAAGAAAAGTATAAAAAAACAATGGTATGGAATCGATAAAAGAAAAACAGACGAAATCCAAGCATAAACGCTATACACGTGGACAAGGTTTAGGCCTAAATCAGGATTTGTTCACTTCTTCAAAACTCTTTTTCAAGTCCAAGTGTCTTGTAGAAGCAAACACAAAAATGTATGTTGCTGAAGAAATAGATAGATTATATCTATAAACTATTTCTACTTGCACAGCATACATAAATAAGAAAAAATAACAGGAAAAAGGATACTTGGAATCTAACTCATAACATACACTAACCTATCGAAATCGGAAACCCAGAAGGAAGAAACCATTGTTGCCATTCACAATGGAAAAAGATATGATCTACTATTGCCATTCGTAAGAAATAAATAACAGTAATGCGAAAAGACAAGTATAAGAGATAATAATACAATCAAGAGGGGCAATAATAGAAAGGTTAATGTGTAAGAGGATGTAAAAATAAAATATAATTAAAACAAGAGTATGGAGATGTCAGGCTAATATATAAAACAACATGAAAAGAATTCATGAAAATCCAGCTAATATAATTTTTTAACTGTATCATTTGCAAAATGAGAGGGATATTTATATAAATTGCTGGTAATTTTTAGATTATCAATATGTATAGCATGAAATTTTTTATCAGATAATCTATAAATTCTAAAAAGCTGATTAAGAATAATATTTCTAAACAATAGAATCGAGCTGCAGGAAATAAATGGTAAGATTTTATTAATGATAAAATTAAAAAAGTCTTTTTTATCATATAAATTAGTAACAATTCTATTAGAAGGTTCAATAATAAGATTTAAATCCAAAAAATTAATATTTGTACTAATAGTAGCTTCATTAGGAATTAATTCCAAATTGCCAGGATAGAAATCTATATCTATGACACAATTTTCAGTATATACTAAGCAAATCAGATCATCAACATATCTGTATAATGTATAATCTATTGAAGTAAATGACTTTTCATAATGATAAAGGTATAAATTAGCTAGCATACTGCTACTGCAGCCACCCTGTGGAACTCCTGAGACTTGCAAGTATAATTTATTTCCTTGAAAAATATAATTATTGAAAATAACAAAGTGAAGAAGTTTAGGAAAATTTATAAAACTGGTTTGAGTTGAAAGATTAGTAATATAAGCATTGTATAGTGCTAAAATTACATCATACAGGTCTGAGATCTTGATATTATTAAAAAGATCTTTAAAATCAAAAGTTTGAAATCCTATTAGTTAAGAGATGTTAATCTATTCTCTAATTCTTTACTATTATTTAGAATAAGGTAATTATTGCTAGACTGAAGTAAACTATCATTTATTTGATTTAAAGAATTTAGAAGTAATTTACTCGCAGTAGTAGGGTAAGTATTATGCCCTTACTGTTTGTTCTAAATTTAATGGGATTTTTGTGAAATTTTGGAATAAGATACACACATATATATATACAAGGTAGGATCAAAAAGTTCGGAGACTGTGCTGATATCTCCAATCCTGATTGGAGGAGAGGGGAACTATTTTAGCATGGCGTAGAAGCACATGTGACGCGAGATGTGAAAAGGAAGAAGCAGGTCTGCAATGCAGGATTTTTCAGACAATGTGTGTTAGTGAACTGTAGTCGTTCGCATTCGTCGAAACAAAAATGGCGTTTGAAGAATGTGTGAATATCAAATTCTGCCAGTGTTTGGTGAAATTGCTGACACAGAAACATTGCACATGCTGCAGCAGGTGTACGGTGAGAGAGCAATGTGTCATGCGAAGGTGTTTTCATGGCACTCCCGATTCACAGCGGCCGACCGTGAATCCGTAGAAGACAATCCGTGGACAGGGGGCCGTCAACATCAATTACGGAGGACAACATTCAAAAGTTGGCAGAAATTGTGAGTGCCGACAGACGCCAAACCATCAACGTCATTACTAAAAAAGAAAGAATTTCATACAGGAGCTGCCAAGCTATCCTGACGGAGAAACTGAACATACATCGTGTGTATCAACACATTGTATCAAAAATGCTAACCGAAGATCAGTATGATGAGCACATGCGGATCTGAGGAGAACTGATTGACGGAGCTGACAAAGATCCGACATTCCTTTCAAAAATTATCACCGGTGATGAGAAGTGGTGTTTCTTGTATGACCCACAACCGAAACGGCAGTCCTCACAGTAGAAGTCACCATCGTAGCTGAAGTAAAAAAGTTCTGTTTGGACCATTCAAAGGAGAAGGTAATGCTGGAGGTGTTTTATGACCAAAAGGGCTTGGTGCATTACGAGTTCATGCCGGAAGGGGCAACAGAGGACAAGGGTGAGGTACACACAGATCCTGGCTCGTCTCCATGATGCAATCCCCTGGAAATGCCCAAAACTCTGGAAAAGCAAGGATTGGGTGCTGCAACATGACAATGCCCCCGCTCATCGGTCTTTCATGGTGCAGTCCACACTGGCCAAACATGGAATGTCAACCCTTCCACGTCCTCCCTACTCACCCGATTTCGCTCCATGTGATTTTTACCTGTTCCCTCGTCGCAAAAACTACACAAAGGACGCCATTTCAAGAGTGCATATGAGGTTGAGAAAGCTGCGACGGCCGCACTGAAGACCATCTCGTCCAAAGGCTTCCAGGAATGTTTTTAGCAACTGTACTCACGCTGGCAGAAATGCATAGCTGCAGAGGGGAAGTACTTTGAAGGTGGTTGTGTGTAACACATATCAAGAAATCATATCCGTTAAGTAAGCCAGTCTCCAAATTTTTTTATCCTACCTTGTATATATATATATATATATATATATATATATATATATATATATATATATATATATATATATATATATATATATTTACACACATTATATTGAAATTGCAGTAGTAATCAATATCCCTTTATCTTAATAAATTGATTTTGCTTTCTACATTATATATAAATATATATATATATATAATTAAAAATTGATTCTTAACCTTTGCATGTTTCAACTTTAAAATTGCAGATGGCAGGTTTATAAAAATGTAATTATCTACGACATAATATTAATGACAACATGATATAGCATTGATACATCATTAAAAAATACATATTGATACACTGTATAAGCTTGTCCATCACTATTTGTAAGTAAATCAGTATAAAACGAATATCAAAATTTTACTACAAATTTTAGAACATACATTCTAGATAACAGCTTACAAAATTCACAACCAAGAACATATTAATACATTCTTGATTCTATGAGAATAAATCAAGTTACAACTAACAGAAATGAATTTTGGAATCCTGTGCTGAAGTATATCTTGTTTTAACTAATAAAATATTTTACTAATAAACTGCTGTTTTACTAATAAAATGTTTTATTTACAGTTATATTTTACACACAATTTGAGTCATATTTTCATACCCTTCATTTTGTTATTTGCACTTCTTTAAAATACTTACATTTGTTTTCTGCATTAAACTTATTACAAAATTTACACAATTTTAAAATTATATCTAAATTCCATCTTTTAAACAACAAAATTGGGTGCTATTTCAGATGACATACTAAGTATTTACAAACTAAGTATTCACAAAGTATTTTGCTGAAATAAAAAAAATCAACATCTTAAGAAAAGGTTCTATTCTAACATGGAAATTCTTTCATTTTCTAACATAAAACTAAACACATTCACTACATCTATTTGATGTAATTAATGTCAAATAAATTAACTTTTATTCAATTATTTTCATTTGAGAGAGGAGGCTATTTAAAAATCTACAAAAGTAACTTTACAGAAAAAAAAAATGGTTTAAAAAAGAATGAAATTTAAGATATCAAATTATTACAACTCACTTTGGAGGTTTCTCTATTGTTCTGTATTCTTTAAACTTGAGCAGTTCTTTCTGTATTCCTTCTAGAGAATTAGGAAAGTCTCTATTGTCCAGCTCTGCAACTTTAACTTTAATCCAATCCAACAGATTACTGGTGAAAAGTTCATAGTTACTCTTCAATTTATCAGCATCCATCATTTGTCCAACAATCTATAAAGAGTGAAATATATCAATTAACACCTAAATGTACAGTGTAAATTAATATAAATGAAAGCAAAGCATATAGAGTATCTTCAAGATTCTCACTGTTTTCTAACAGTAAAAATTAAGTAATTTTACAGACTTAAAGGTATATTTTTAGGGATCTTGTATATTAAAAAAACTTTTACTTACAGAGTATCTACATAACTTTTTACATAAAACCATACATGGTTTTTCTGGCCCCTAAATTAATATTCTTTAAAAGTTGAAAAATTCTGCAATTTGGTATAAAAAATAAATAAATAAATAAACCCAAATGATAAACCTTTCCAATTCTACGTTTATTTATTTATTTTCTTAACCACTAAAACATGAACACAAATTGATTGTAATTAAAATTGCAAATTAAAATTTAAATATATGAAAAAACAATGAAAAATGTGTTATTTCCCAGACTCACAAATGATATTGGTGAAAGCAACAAAGTTACACATCATATTGAAACACATGTGGGAAAAAAAAGATATTCTTCATATACATACATATACTTCATATACATACATCATATACATACATATAATTCATAGTCTATGAGAGATTACAAAATTAAGGAGTTTGAGCTTAATACAAAAATTAAGTACTTTTAGAAGTTTAGCAATACATTTATTAGGTTTCTATGGTGAAAAAGTGTAGAGAATATGATTAACAAAACTGTCAATTTTCCTTGACAATGGGTGATGTATAAATAGCAAGAAACGAAAAGAAAACCGTGACCTCATTTTTAGTGAATGTATGAATAAATATACATATTTATATATAATATACATGCACATATAGTATTCCAGTTACGCAATGGGATAGAAAACAGCAAAATAAAATTTAAAAATATGCATACAAAATATATATTGCGACAATACTTGTTCCCTTAGGATAATAATTAAATATCAGCAATATCTTTTCATATTTTATAGCATGATTAAATCAGGATACATGTATATTTTGAAAGTATAAACTGAAAACCTGACATAAAATAACACTGAAATTTGCATGAACTTACATTGGCAATACGTTTACCCCCTTTCATTTCACTTTTCATTCTGGCAAAAGTATGATAGTAGGAAGCAACATAAGTTATCACAGACTTTTCATCGGGCTTGTTTGTATCGACATCTGTAAAATTAAAAATAAATAAAATAAGAAAGAAAACAGAAATTATCAAAATAATTATTTAATTTTAGTCTTAACAGTTTTTTTAAAACTTTAAAAAAAAAAAAAAAAGTTCGAAATGTATTCGAACTTTCTTATTTTCTTAACATGGCAGCATACAACAAAATATGACAACCATGCATAAAAAGGATTATTTATAGCTCAATCATCATGAAATCTAAAAGTTTCAATAATTGTAGCCAAAAATTAGCCACAATATAACATAATTTTAAACTTGGTATCAATTTAAAGATTTGTTCAAGCCCTTTATAATGGAGGATAACAAGCTATAATGGTGATCATTTGGAACAACAATGCAGATTTTTTAAGTTTTTTCTTGTAAATTTTGCTTAAAAAAATAAACTATATATATATATATATATATATATATATATATATATATATATATATATATATATATATGCACTTTTTTAATGTTGGGGCTTTTTGAGTTGCAACTTCTCTCTATTCTATCATTGGATTTTCAAACCATTTTTATTATAAGGGGCAGTCAAATGAAAACGAGACAGATGGAAAAAAAGTATGTAACCTGTTTATTTTTTTAAAAGTAATCGTCATAACTGTTAAAGCATTTGTCCCACTGTGAGACAAGACGGTCAATGCCTTCATGGAAGAATATTTTTGGTTGCCTATGAAACCATGATTGCACCCAGGCATGCACCTCTTCGTCCGAGGCAAATCGACGGCCACGAATGTCTTTCTTCAGGACTCCAAAAATATGGAAATCGCATGGGGAGAGATCCGGACTGTATGGAGGATGTGTAAGGGCTTCCCAGCGAAACTTCTGCAGCGTAGTCGAAACAACCTTGGCAACATGTGGGCGGGCATTATCCTACAACAGAATGAGGCCGTCCGTCAACATTCCTGGGCGTTTTGACTTGATGGCATGCTTCAATTTGTGCAAAGTTTCCATGTAACACTGTGCGTTAATTGTGGCGCCGTGTTCCAGAAAGTCAATGAGCAGCGGGCCCTTGCAGTCAAAGAAAAAGGTGAGCATGACTTTCCCAGAGCTGGCGTGCACGGCTTTGGCTTTTTTCGGTGGGGGTGAATCCATGTGCTTCCATTGTTGGCTCTGACGCTTGCTCTCCGGCTCAAAATGATGACACCATGTTTCATCTCCCACGACAATACGGAACAGGAAACAATATTCTTCATTGTGATACCGTTCCAGGTGCTGCAGTGATGTCCACATTCTGTTCAACTTCTGATCCTTCGTCAGGCTGTGGGGAACGCACTGCACACAGATTTTCCGGAACTTCAGATGCTCTGTCAAGATGGCGTGAGTGGTATCGTGACTAATGCCCAACATGAGCCGAATGTCTTCCACCGTCCACCATTTCTAACGGCAGCATCCACCGCAGCAATGACAGAAGGGGTAATGACAGGATGAGCCTGTCCTGGCCGACTGTTGTCTTTCAATGACACCCGACCATCTCGATATCGTTTAATCCACTCAAACACACGCGCACGTGACATACTGTATTCACCATACACAGCAGATATTCGGGCATGAATTTCACTTCACTCCTTCCGCAGTCAAAAAACGCACTACAGCACGCTGTTCCTCTTTCCCGGCCTCCATAGTGATGTCGGATGCACACACGGCTCACTGACCTCACTTCGACACTCATTCGTCTAACAGACGAATGACACGGCGCTTAACCGTGCTGTTCCTTCCTGATACCCAATAGAAGGCGCTTCTATACACAACCCAACCTTCATTACCAACTTCTGCGCCAGGCCCCTTATATAGTCTGTCTTGTTTTCATTTGACTGCCCCTTTTATATATATATATATATATATATATGAGAAAGTCAAGTTGTGTCACACTCCAGTTAATATTAAACTGATGTTAGGACGAGCAATGCTTCTATGGACTGCACATCACTGAGTACACACTGCTTTTCTGACCTGATGAAGACGGTTCTTAATGCTTTTAAAAGGAGTAATGTCACCGAAATTTTATTTCTGCTTCTATCAAGGAAGTATGAATCATTTGTCATAAATCAGGTCCTTTTTTTCCCGTCGGTATGAGCCAGCTAATTCTTTTCTAGACAAAAAAGTCCTGGTCATAATACTATTATGTTCATAATAATCATGTTTTTAAAGCTAATTCAAGAACTTGAAGTCTTCAATCCATATGCACAGAAGCAACAGAGAACCAGAAATTCTTAATTTAGTATGTAAACAAATCAATAACATTAAAGTATACCTTAATATAACTGCATCATAAAGTGTGCTAGTATTTCTATTAGACAGCCTGGATTTTAAACTGAGCTAGGAGATAATAAATTAGGAAACAATCACATGACTTTCTTATGCAGAAACATACATTCCCCCCCCCCCCTAAAGGTGTGTTGCATGTGGTCTACAGTGTAGTCTATGGAGAACGATTTATTTATTATTAAGCAAGAATCAAAATGATTTTCTTTATTTAGAGCAAGATAATGTGTTTTTCAGTACGGTGGTGGATATCTGAGAATTTGGTTATCTGTCTTTAGGCTTATCTTCACATTAAAAGAAGGGGGTTCTGTACATATAAACTTAGCAATTGTACTGTTTCCAAAGATTTACAAAATTATGGCATATTATAGCAAGTTTTCTTGCTACCATTACATTTACATTGTATCCACGGATGCTAGTATCTGCCGTTAAAGTTTGATTCTGTATTTTGGTTATCAGTCACTGAAACAATTTTTTTTTTTTGAGCAGGTACTTGATTGTTTAATTATTTGTTCATTTTTATTGGCCTGATCGTGAACCATTTTGCCATCATATTACATTGTCCCAGTGCACCAGAGGGGTAAGAACACACTACGCCCTTACAGGACACCACAACATTCATGTTCAGAGGTAGGACTTGAACCCATAACCCGGCAGAAGAGAGAATATGAAGAAACACTTGCATTAGATCTCAGCCACTCGGCCGGCATTGAATTGAATTTTGAAACATAATTTTTAAGGAACTAAAACCAATTGATCAGTAACTGGTAAACTGTATACAGAGAGAAGTTTCTTCATGTTTCTGGAATAATTGTATTAGTGGAGGGAACACAGAAGAACATGAATTCTCTCAGTTTTGGACTAATGTATTTTTATCTGTTGACAAAATAAATAAATTTTAGTTATCAAGGTATTAAATGAATTTTGAAAATTAACAGCAGTCTTCAAAACACCAACCAGTTTTTTTTTCTGAAACCAGAAACACTGAAGAGCAAATAAATTACCTTCTGCATCCAGTAAATGAGTAATGCCCAATTCCTTCTGAGCAACATCAAAGGCATTGTTAAGATTCTGAATGTTACTATTGTTGTGGAGAGCAGGATAGTTGATGAGGTCGGGGCGATGAGAATGAATAAGGGCATTAAAACCCAAGCCATTCCTCCAACTGACATGAAAGTCTTGAATATTGACACCAGAATACCTAAAAGCACAAAAATAAAATAAATATACATACTAAAATATTATGATGCTAAATTAACATGGCATTTTAAAATAACATTTACAAAGTTATCTCACATTTATGAGCCGAGCACACTTAATGCATGCTTGGAGACCAGGGCACTGAAAGGACCCTCCAGGTCTTCAAACATGTAATATATATATATTTACTTTAATTTTTTTTAATCACTTTGCAGTCAATTATTCCTTATTGCAATCTTAAAATTGAGGACGTCTGAAAATTTATCTATTAAGCATATGAATTTCCAAAATCATACAATAGATGACAACACCATTTAAGTTCTCTTCAAAACATATATATTTTTTTAGAAATTTACGAAAATTCGTCTATAAATTATATGGGTTTCATTCAAAGTTTGATTGTAAGATAATTTTTTGATCTTTTCTATGCTGTTTAGATGGAAAGTGTATGATTATATTTTCAGTCTCTAAAAATTTTACAATGCATTGTTGAAAATTTAGAACATTGAATGTCAAGATATTCACCTTTCAATCCAATGAAATGAAATTGTTTTCTGAAAAAAAAACTCAATTACTCACAGATTAAAATATATATGAAGGGAGGACTCCACTCTGTTTTCTTTCTAGAATTTATATTGAGATGCACTAATGTTTTGATTTCATAGTTATTAAAAACCCACATGCAAAATTTTCTTTTAAACATGCTTCAATGGCATTAAACTATTTTAAACATCCTTTAGGTCTGCATAATTGAATATGTACCATTAAATATAAAAGCCAAAGTTAATTAATGAATGATTTAGTTTTATATTTAGGATGGTGCCATCAGCAATCATGCAATAGAAGATGGAAGCACAAATCTCTGTGAACGGGAAGTTTTTTCGACTCACAATAACTAAAAACTAATCTGATTTTTTTAAAAAAATTTGCCAAAGCATCCCGAGCCCTGAAGTACCTGTATACCAAATTTCATGGCAATATGACTTTAGATTTTTGATTACAGAAGATACAGACAGACATTTTCCTTTATTATTATAGAAATATGTCTACAAGTCAGAGGCTATTTTAAAGGGGGGGGGAAGGCTCGAAAATTAAAGACTTCCCTTAAAGAGAGACAAAAGGTTAGACAGGTTGGGAACCACTGCTTTAGAATTTTATTTTGACGGCCCTAGGTGATCGCCTGGATTTGACTATGCTCAAAGTCAGCCCTGACTCTGATTCAGTGACAGGGTGCACTTGGCCACAGGCTGGACATTCTTTAATCTTAGATGTTAAAGAATTTGTTTTAAGATTTGAATAAATAAGTTATAACTTCTATGCTATGTGGGGAAAGTGCTAGTCAGATGGCTAGCAAATTTCAAATTTAATTCACAAATTTTGGTCTAGCAGCATCCTATAGCTAATAACTTGACTGCATTTTCCCAGCAATTGTATCAACTCTTGTAGATAAATCAGTATTATTTCTGAATTAGGATTAGAAACTTTGAAACAGAACTCAGGGATAAATTAAGGAATCAGTAGTTATCTTATGTTGATTTTCATTGCATATGAAATTAAATTTGGAATTTTTGAGTAGCATGCTGGTGTGCTACTACAAACAAGGCTTGGGAGATTCTTATAAAATGATAGAGTAGTTTTTA
Organism: Amaurobius ferox; assembly: GCA_951213105.1. Classification (NCBI taxonomy): domain Eukaryota; kingdom Metazoa; phylum Arthropoda; class Arachnida; order Araneae; family Amaurobiidae; genus Amaurobius; species Amaurobius ferox. The sequence goes on along the minus strand of OX578143.1, from coordinate 60,350,892 downwards.
AATAATTGCTGGCTTCCCAATCAAAATAATAACAAATAGAAATATTTAAATTTCTAAACATTGGCCCATTTAGGAGAAATCTGGAGCCATTTTCTAACCCTTCAAAAATTAACTTCAATAATGAAATCCTCCCAAAATTCCAATGGGTATAATAGTAAAATATTCTTAATAAAAAATATGAAAAAAAAAAAAAATATATATATATATATATATATATATATTCCAGCTTTCAGTATGAAACCCATAACAAAATTTCAAAAGATTGCATTTTAAAACAGTAAGACTTTCTACCCATAACAAAATTTCAAAAGATTGCATTTTATAACAGTAAGACTTTCTGTAAGACTAAGGGAACATTTTTAAGATCACACAATCAACCATCAAAAATAAATAATTTACAAATTTGTACACTAAAAATTCTGATTAGTTTTAAAAAGCATTGGTATGCAAAACAAAGCTAAAGAACTTAATTTATAAGTTTTAGGTTGCATTCTTCTCAAAATTATTTTATTTTTCACAAAAATATTTTGTTTCAGATAAAAATGAAACCCTGTAGGGAAAAAAATCCTGACAGATTCTAAGACAGATTCAATTAAAATACTGTTTATATTTCATTTCTCAACATAAATATTAAAAAAAAAATATTATAAATAAAAAATTACAAATAGCATATAAATCAGTTTTAAATTAAAATACAATTATATTTTATTTACTCAACTTAAGGGAATTCAAATAAAGAAGTTCAGAAAATTGTATGAGTTTTAATTTAAATTACAGTAGTATAAAGCATACCCTGCAGTTTTCCTTTGGCACCATAATAATAAAGCATCTTTTGCTGACTTTTTTTCACTGCTTTCATCATCTTCATTCTAAAATATTTAAAATAAAATCATAAAATTACATTGTCTAAAAATAACAGATAAAGATAAATACAAATAATATAAATGCAACTTACTACATCAATTTCAATTTCTTGAATTTGAAACCTTAAGATAATTGTCCAAATCAAACCTAATATTAGTCTAGGATTACCATCAACAATATCCTCAGCTCCTATACTTTCTAATCGAACCTAAAAAAGAATAGTTTAAAAAAAAATTACTCACTACTTTAAAAATAAACCATAGCAAGATTTTTCACCCTCATTATGTACAATAGAAAAAAAAAATGAATGATGAAAATGAAAAAATATATTATGTATGAGACAACATTTTACTACAAATTGTAAAAAGTTCTCTCATACTGCTATAAAAAATACCTAAGAATAAAAATATTTAACAGTAAAACAGCATAAAAAATTATGTAAATATAATATCATACTAGATATTAAGCTTGTCATATGACAAAGTGTATAAAACTTCATTATGAGATTCACATAGCAAGATGTTTAGCGGCTAATGCAGGTGTCAGCTATTTCATGCTAAAGAACACATAAAAAGTGCAAAGCCGGTCTATGAATGCTGTTATCTGTAATGACAATGGAATCCAACCTTTGGGACTCCCCCCCCCCCCCTTAAGCAGGTTCTGTAAGTACGTGGTACATAAAATTATGTTAAGGTCCTGTAGTAACCACCAAGTTGACTTGATTGGGGAGTACAAGTTTCCGTAGCAACTCTGCTATTTAGAAAAGCTGACTCTGTTGAAAGTTAGACTGGAACAAAGTTAGACTTTGAACCAACTCAGTTGGTACGAATCCTGAACTCTTGTGATCTGTTAAGAAAGTAATGAAAAGTCATATTTTGTTGTGTGTTATGATTTGGATATATTAAAGTGAATTGTCTGTATTTTTAACTTTGGTGTCCGATTAGTATTTTGATCAAAACAGAGAAACTTTATATTCCGAATAGAATCTTACCTCAGCATCATCACATCCCATCCACCCACCTGCAGTTCTTATTTGATAATTCCTGAGCACAAGCAAACCATGCATCTCCTCTAATCAATATTATTAATTACTATACTTACCCCTAATAAAACATAATTACTATATAATCCTCTAACAAAGCAATTATATTTAGACCATTTTAACAAAATGCAAATGCTATAGGATTCCTTAGCAAAATATACCTGTACCACGAAAATCACTGTATTCTGCATCAATATGAAATTAATAATTAGCACAAAGTGACAGGGATTATTAGAAATTAAATCAAACTTTCAAAGAAACTGAATCATTGCCAATATGGATATATTTCTCAAGAATTTCTAAATTGGCAATATTTTGGCAAATCAGTCATCAAGTTTGCCAAACATGGAAGATATTGACTTTTCTTAAGAATGTAATTATTTTATGCTGTTTTAAAAATGAAGATTTTTACTACCTTTCTCCTAAAAGTAAATATCTTATAATGCCTCATTTAAATTTGCCAAACATGGCAGAGATACTGACTTTTCTTAAGAATGTAATTATTTTATGCTGTTTAAAATGAAGATTTTTACTACCTTTCTACCCCTAAAAGTAAATATTTTATAATGCCTTATTTAAATTTTAAATAAAGTGCTAGGGTCTGTTCAAGTTTTCTAAGTGCTATTTTTGTGGAAAAAAAAATAAATAAAATAATTGTTTTGAAAAGCCAAATACTTCCGAGAAAAACTTAGCAAAAAACTTTCTTAAAAAGCAATAAATATGCTTTATATAATTTTCAAACTGATAGAACATTTAAATATTCATATTTTGTAATATGATTGAACTTTTGTAAAGTATGAATTTTATTAATAATAATATCTTTGCTTTCATGGAGGGTCTGCTTTTCACATTTGAAATTCAGAGAAGGGACATTTTTAAAAAAATTTAGGACAATTCTTTTAAACAAACTCCAAAATAGCATATTACAAAATCGAAAAGAAATATATATATATATATATATATATATATATATATAAATATATATATTTATTCTCAAACTTTCAATTTTCTACCTGTTAGAACATGGTTATATAAAGTCAGAAAAAGCAAATTAAGTATTGTATATACTAATTTTTTAAAATTAAAATTAACTCATGAACATTTTAAACATTTATTTTTTGATTTGCTTCTTTCACGTACAAATTTCTTAAATTACCACCTACTCCATTCACCAAATCCACATACTAAAATAGCTTACTGTGTAATTTCTTTTAAACACCCTATTCTTAATTCTCTTAACTTCAATAATTTATTTGCAAAACATCAGCACTTGTTACCAGTAAAAGATATCAAAATACAAAAATCATTCAAATATAATTTACCAATTGGTAGAACTATTTACAATTACAATGAAGTTTCCAGGACATTAAACTCCGATGATCTTACATCATGTGTATGCAGCAATCAAAATCTTACCCCTTTTGTCAACTCCACTCATGGTCACATTATTACAGGGGATCTCAGTATAGTTCAGGATGATATTCTTAGGGATATTATGAATAAAGGGTCTAAATTTCGCATTCCATTCTGCCATCACCCTAAACAACTTCTTCAGTCTCTATCATTTGATTTTGATAAATTCATATATCAACTTGCTTGTTCACATTCTATTCCTATTGAAGCATTCAATCAATGGAAGTATACTACCTTACATCTACTTAAAAATGTTATTATAAACATTAAATTAACGAAGCCTAGGTATCCTTATAAACAACTCCTATCTGCTATCAAAGAACTTCAACAACATTTTGTCATAACTTATGTAGATAAAGCTTCTAATAATTATGCCATCATTTGTAAAAAATATTATGTTTCTCTGTTACAGAATTACTTAAAAAATAATCAAATTTTTAAACCCATTAATAATCAGTCTATCCATATCAAAACTAAAATGCTAAAATTATATACACAATTAAATATTAATTGTAAGTTTTTTAAATTTCCTTATGTTACTTTGGTTCCTAAATTCCACAAATCTCCTCTCAGTTTTAGAACTGTCACTTGTGGACATAATACCTTTACCACTACAGCTAGTAAGTACTTGCTTAACTGTTTAAATCGAATTAATGAATCTCTTAAATTCAGGAATTCAGAATATTTCATTTTGAATAATAGTTTTGATTTAGTTAATCATCTTAGCAAGTTTCAACACATTCTTGGTTTCCAAACCTTTGATTTTAAAGACCTATTTAATAATATTGTCATTAAAGATTTACATAAAGTTATTATCTCTCTTTATCATGACTATATATCTTCCAATCATGTTGCTTTTAATGTCAAAAATTTTCCTATGCTCTTGCACTTTGTGTTATACAACAATTATATTATCCAAGGTGATAACATTTATTTACAAACATCTGGTGTACCACAAGGTGGCTGTAGTAGTAGTATACTAGCTAACTTATATCTTTATTATTATGAATGTCATTTTAACTCTAATTCATATATTATATATAGATATGTTGACGACTTAATTTGTATTATCATTGATGATTCCTATCCCATTAATATTGATTTTTACCCGTCTACCCTTGAATTAATTCCTAATGAGCCTTGCGTTAGTCAAACTGTTAATTTTTTAGACCTAAATTTAGATACCCTCAATAATCATGTAATCACCAATCTATATGATAAAAAAGATTCTTACAACTTCACTCTCATAAAGCTGCTATCATATCATTCTTGTAATTCTATTCAATTGTTTAGAAACATCATTTTAAACCAGCTATTTCGAATACATCGACTTTCTGATCCTCAGTTTCACTTTCTCCACATCAATAAACTTAAACGCATTTGTCAAAATTACCAATACCCGGAAGTATTTGTAAATAATATTATTAATAATTTCAAATACACCACGTAATGGTTTTACACATGCATTATTTGTCTTTGACTGGTTTACTCATTTTTGAACATTCACCCATTCTTATCACCTCACTTTCCACTAGGCCTGAGTCTGATACTGTTTGCTATTTTCGAATGACTATTTTCCACTTGTCCTGAGTCCTATACTGTTTGCTATTTTTGAGGGTCTCCTTGCATATTATGTGTCGTTCAAGTGTATTCATTCCGGTGCCCACTCGCATTGACGAAGTGAGGTGAAATGCTCAGTCACTAGTTTATCTTACACGTGGTGCTATGCTTTTGATTTCGTGTTTCATTTCGAGGAGGTATTGTTTTTCAGATTTGTATAATTCATTTGATTTATTTTTCTCCTTCCACTAGCCAGTAGACAGTTCCAATGGTGTCTATAGTTAAATACTATCGCCATTGTCAGAAACTGGCTATTCTATCGGTTTTAATTCGAATTGTATGGCTGTCCTGATGAGAATGCAATTTCGAACTAACCGCCATTTTTTGTGGGGTTTCAATTGATTGTTATCTATTCTTAATCTCTTATCTTAAGCTGATTGTTATTGCCTATTCTCATTTTTGCCGAGTTTTATTTTTATTTATTTTTATATACTTTTAATTGTGATTTTTGAATCCTAATATTCTTCTCATCCCCCTTTCCATTGTAGTGATATGTTACCTTCTCTCTTTATCCTTAGTCTTGGCCTATAGTTACTCATTTGTAACAGATATGCTAGAGATGGGGTTTTTTGTACATACAGTAGTTTATGCATTATTTTCGATTAAAATCCTTTAATTTTTATTTATATATATATATATTGTAGAAACTTTTGGAATAGTGTTTTATGAGTTACTACATACATTCTAACATTGGATTTACTAATTTTTATTTTTATATATATATATATATATATATATATATATATATAGTATTGCAAAATTGCATTGTATGGAAAATTGCAGTAAAAGTCTTATGTTCTAGACAAAAACTATTTAGTAAACATTAATATTTTCAAAATGTGCAATTTAATGATATGCATTTATTTCTTATGGGGAAAAGAAAAAACAGGTATAAATTCTATAACATTAAAACATTGAGAACACACACACACACATAATTTCTAATAGAACAAAATATCTTACCTTTGTGTGGAGAAAAGCTAAACTTTTATTTACATTTTCTATTTTATGAACTCTCATTTTACCATGATTAGGCTTGCCAAGTTTCTCACCAGATATTATTTCTAAAAGTTTTAGGAGCTTTTTACCATCAGCAAGATCCGTAAAGAGATCCTCTACTTCCATTCTTGCCTAATAAACAAAATCAATTTTGAATGACATAATAATCATTTTTAAACATTTAAAAATGAGATTTAAACATTTAAATGCCTGGTTACAATACATGCATTTAAAACAGTAGCAGAAAATCTTTCTGAGTGTTTTAGATTGAATTAAGCAAAATAAGGCAAAAATGAAAACTACAGTTTCACAATAAACACATGCCATACACATTTTATATATAACAAGATATACCTTATAACAAGAATGGTTGAACAATAATCTTTTTCAGTCTTTATATCAAACTACATAAACAATTTTATTTTTATCTCTGTACAAAAGTTATACTTTCAATCATGTTTGATGAAATTTTTTTAAAAAAAAGACATTCTGGTAATTGCTAAGATGGTAAATCTCATCTATGCTTGTGTCTAAATAAAAAATTTTGAACGCTTTATCAAATTTTTGATAACTTCAAAAGCAGTCAAATTTATAAAACAAAAGCAGTCAAGTTTATATAATAAGAATGAGATGCAGTCATTTTTTCTGAAAGAAATCATTAATGCATTTGAAATAACTATTTAATATTATAATTGCACTTTTGTTCCATTTTCCCCTTACTATATGTAATATCTTTTGTTCAAGAAAGTAAAACCATTCTAAAACAAATTTAACTGAGAAAATTTCAGTTTTTAGAAAACTTGAATAATTGTTAAGGGTGAGCATCAGTAAATCTTCTGCCCTATCTGCACTTTGTTAACTTTCGCAGAACACATTTTTCAAACAGTTGCGAAATATTTTCTGAAAAATAAAATACAATGCTTAGATTATATTAAAACTAAATTTAATACTCAATAAAATATAGAATATACTTTTTATTTTAATCCAAAATATTTTTGGTGCTGCCATCTGTTGTCGTAATTTAATTCATATCGACAATTTTTATTTTTTAATGAACACTTTTAAATATCTATTCCTTTTCTAATACAGTATTAAATACAACAACAGATCATATATAATAATGTCACACTCACAGAAAGGTAATTGAACTTGGACTTGAAGACAAAGCTGCAGTCCTCAGTGATGTACATTCAGATTCCTCTTATCAAATTTATAGAATGAGAAATGACCTTTCCGTGATTGTGGCATTATTATATATGATCTGTTATTGCATTTAATGCTGTATTAGAGAGAATAGATATTTAAAAATGTTCATTAAAAAATAAAAATAGTCAGTATGAATTAAATTACAACAACATGACAGCACCAAAAATATTTTGGATAAAAATAAAAATATATTCTATATTTTATTAAGTATTAAATTTAGTTTTAATATTATCTAAGCATTGCATTTTATCTTTCAGAAAATATTTTGTAATTGTTTGAGCGAAAAACCTGTTCTGCGAAAGTTAAAGCGTGGATAAGGCAGAAGATTTACTGATGCCCACCCTTAAGGATAGGCCATCATTCAAAACACCCAGCATATCTATTATTAATTGTCAATATAACAGTCTTAAAATTATTCCAGTTTTTTTTTTTTTCTTGTTTTTTTTTTGTGAGTGTGTGTAATGACATCAATCAAAAACACGACAAATATCAAAATCAGAGAAATATAAAATCGTGATGTGCTACACACATGTTCTTTTACATGATATTTAGGAACACATCTTTTTTCAATACCTCATAGAAAGCCAACAATAATATATTTTATAATATTTACAGAAAAAAATCTGACTATGCTAAGAAAATAATGGTTGCCATTCCAGATTACTGTTATTTAGAATATTAGATTAATCAAAAGCTTTACAAATATAAAACAACTAAGATTCTTAGCTTGAATGTAGACCGTTCTTTCACTTTTTTTAAAGCATTGTGGCTCTATAGTTTATGATTAATATATTACAAGATGAAGACTACAACTTATTCCATTTCATTTTATTCGGGAAATAAATATTGTGGTTTCAAATTCCAGAAAAATGTTAATTTTTTCAAGTTTAATTATCCGATTAAATCATATTATGATTTGTGGATATTTGATAAACCACATCTGAAAAATATTATAAAGATTACCAAGTTTTGAAGAAATATAAACCTCTAGTGTTTCATTAAAATGAGTAAAAAATGTTATACATTAAAAAACAAATGTTGTAACAAATCTTTGTAACATATTTCAATAACACTTTAATCTTCGAGCCACGCTCATATCCAATTGTAAGAATTTATCTCAGCATCCAAATAGTTGAGAACACCCCTTAAGGCCCTATCACATTCAACAACTTTTCCGGCAATTTTTCGGACAACCAACTTTTCGAACAATTTTTACGCCGAGTTGGGGGAAAACTCGTGTGATATAAGGTCAAAAAATTGGGACAACTTTATCTGACCGGTATAGAAAAAGTTGTTCATTTGGGACAATTTTTTACAAACCAGCCAATCACAGATGAGTAGCGAAAGAATCACGTGTGTAGAGAGGTTGGCGCAGGTTTTACTACATTCTGGTTTGGCGTGAAATCCTAGCGCAAGTTTGAATGTGTGGAGCGCGAACAGATAGAATATAATAACAGATAGATTATATTGATATAATAACCAGGCAGCGCGAAGTATTATTTTAGTTTGGATTTAGAATTTTGTTAAGTATTTACAATATTTCTGTGTCATAAAGGTGGATGTCAATGGAAGTCGTCTCGAAGTCGAAGAAAAGTAGCCTTGCGAGATGGAAATGGAGCTAATGGAATCAATACATGAAAAATCATTTTTGTGAAATCTAAAAGATCCACTGTATTTAAAAAAGAATTTGAAGAAACATGCGTACGAGAAAATATCATCTTGAAAACTTAAACATCTTAAAACAACTTGAAAACTTATTCTGTTTACTCTTCAAAATAGTACTCTAAAATAACACTAAATGCATTGCATGATATAATTTGTTAGTACATTTCAAATGTGAAGTTTTGGCTTGGGTGGTAAAGAATCAGCTCAGCAAACGACTGGGCTCTGGTTCGAATCCATGCGAATTTTAAATTTTACAAGTGCTGCCATCTGTTGCTAAAATATTCAAATATAGGTTTTCTTTAATAATTTGCAGACTTTTTTTGTTTTAAATTATTTTACGTTTTATATACAAAATAACCTTATATCAGTAAATTATTTTTAAATTTGAATGCTTATAAAAATTTATTTCGAAGTTACTTTGAAAAACATCTTGAAGTATACTTTATACCAGCTATAGATGGAATGTACATTTAAATCTATTTTAAAACATAATTACTCAATAAATATAAATGTAGATAAAATAATTTTTAAAAGTTTACTTTAATGAGAAATATTTTAAATGTTACAAATGAGCAAAGAACATCTTCGGATATTTAATATAGATACATATTTGAAAACCTTTAAAATCAAGTATAAAATGGTAATGAACTTAAATTTGTTTAAGACATGATATTTTAATAACGGCATTCTTGAATTTAAATACTTTTTACGTTTTCTTTTTCTTTGTTTCATTTCAGTCAATATCGGCAATATCGCTTTTTAAACTAATTTTGTATCTTAAAAAGAGTGAATATTTTTCAACAAATATTTATTTGCTTTTTTATACGGATGTGTGACAAATCCAAATATTCTTTAATGTTCATTCATCTGTTTAAGCTTCTGATATCTGAAGTAATCCATATAATAAAGAGCAAATCAAAAATTTACAATAGATTTTGTCCACATCCTTCTCGGTTTACTTTGTTTCTTCTTCTTAAGCAGGAATAATCCTAGCGTAATTATGCCAAGGCATATTTGATTTTTCCCCGCAGCTGATAGCAATTTAGTCATAATTACAAAGTAATAAAGGTTACAAAAGGAAGTACTAAGTAAAAGTTTTGTTTTACTGCCGAAGTCGAAGCGAGAACGCGCTGCCTGCAGAAAAGTACATGTACAAATGTATAGTTGTCGCCAAAAGGCGATAAACATACCGCCATAGTTTTGTCATTTAACACAACTTCTTCAAACTGTCAATAACCCTATCGCCAACTTTTTCACCGAAAAATTGGGGGAAAAGTTGTCCGAAATAGTTGGTTGTTCCAAAAGTTGCTGAATGTGATAGGGACTTTACAGGCAGTTCATACTACAAATCTGTTAGTATGAACTTAGCAATTGCAGCATGATCTTAATCTGAATTTTGATGCCAAGTATATGGCGTGATAAGACTAGATTTGTCAGTCTCTTTAGAAGTTTACAAAATTGAGGCACACAGTAAGTTTTCTTGCTGTGATTGAAAATTGCAAGTATTGTCTATTCCATGCTGAAGAGTGAAACTTATGCACAGATGCTGATGTCTACAATGGTACCTAGGAGCATGATCCTGTATTCAAGACTGGGCTAATAGTCGAGGGATTTGAGGTAAGAATTCAAAGATTCAATTCATTCTCTGGGTAAGAATTCAAACTGGTATATAAGATATGTTGTTAATTTTGATGTGCAATATAAAGATTGTGAGAATACAAAATATAGTGATGAAATATGAGAAAATGGAGGAAAGGGGCATTAAGACCAAGGAGTCTTGCTTCGTATTAGGAGGGAGATAATCTGATGTTCTATTCTGAGACCAGGCAGATCAATTGATAGAGGACTTGTATTGACATAACATAAGAGGTGGATGGTTAAAGTTCTTCTTATAACACATGACAACTTTTGATCATCGTCCGAAAATCATTGAAAATTGTGTCCAGCCTCATCTTGTTTACTACAGATCTATTATATTATGGTTACAAGCGTCCCTCTTACCTTTTGCAAGAATGAGTTCATCCATTTGGTAAAAGTCTTCTTTTGAATGTGAAGGCGCTCCTCCTGTAGCGCTTTAATACGCCCTGTCTCAAATTTGATAGCATCTTCCCTTTGTGACATGATGCTCGGATTGCTTATCCCTTCACATCACCCTGCAAAAAATAATCAATAGTTAAACACATCATTCTTAATCAGATCATATTTTGATAATTATATGAAATTATAACTCAAAAACGGCTGCAAAATAAGCTGTAAAACAATATGTTGTTACACAGCAAATAACAAAATTTATCAGTGTCAATTGGTTTCAGAAGCAAATCAAGATCCTGTCTTCAACAAAAATATATGGGCATTGGGCAATGTATGACTTTCTATACAGATTTATATTCATTTTTCAAATATATTCCACAATACATTCATTTTATCAGCCAAAAACATAACATGGATACATACTTCACATCATATCCCATTTGCAGTTTTTACTTTTAAGTGATTGACTTAAATTTGTTGTGTATTTTCAAAATACACAACAAATGGCCAAAATTTCAAAAATATTAAATATCTCGAAAATGGTTTATCCTAGAATAATGAGGTTGGTTTCATTCATTTTATCATAAAAAAAGTGTGTATAAAACAAATATTTAATTATTACATTTAGGCATCATTATTATCTTATCTCAGATTTATGGATTTTTGTGTGCCATTTCGACAGAAAAAGGTTCTACTTTTTCCAATCGTATAAAATTAGAATCAGCACCATGATAAGACATAAAGTAACTTAATTATTAAATTTCATCACATAGTTTTGCACTAAAGTGGATGCACAGACACACACATCACAGACATTATGCTAAAAATAATGTTCTAGAATGCCCCAAATGTGTACAAAAAATTTAAAAAATCAAATTCGGAACTCGAGATTTAGATGGATATACAAGTTTGGGGGCCTTCTAGAACATGAATACACTATATAATTAGAGTCACAGATTAACATATAGTATTCTGTGATTAGAGTGGTCTGTGTATGTGCGCAAAGTAAGAAGGTAAGTTCAAAAATTAGCAAATGTCATGAAAGTTGGTAGTTAAATCACTTATGCTAATTAGATTTGGGAACGATTTGAAAAAATAGAACTTTTTTTTTTTCAAAATGGCCCACAAAAATTGTTAAAATCATAAATAAAAAACGGAATATGCTTAAATGTATTAATTACATGCTTATTTTATACGTAATTTTTTTTACGACAAAACAACCTCATTTCTCTAGAATATAACGCACTTGAAATATTAAATTTCTGCAACCTACTGGCGCTATTGTAAAATACGTTAAGTCGTTACATAAAAAGGAAAATTATTTTTTAACTGCAAATTAAATCTAATTTCCATTATTTTGTGTGATAAAACTTAAATGAATGTATTACGAAATATCGGAAGAAAAATAAATACGAGTACATATGGAAAGTCATGTGCTACTCACATCAGATATTTTAAAAAGAAAAGTAAACATTCCTTGTCTGTACCGGAACAACAAAAAAAAAAATTATATTTAAAAAAAAAAAAAAAAAAAAATCGACCACAGAGTGGTTCAGTTCAGCTCGAAAATTCTTATTCCATACAAAATTGTGAATGACACTTCAAAACAAAGACTAAACACATCCCACCGCCATTTTCCAATAAAAAAGAACGCATCAGACCTCGAAAGCATTTACGAAATGGCGTGACCCTATTTTCTCGCTACATAAAACATTTTTACAGAATCCGTATCGCAACAAAAGTAAATAACAATGCAGAGATACACATGAAAGAACTATTACTACAACTCGATTGCGCCAAGTTCATTTTGTTCGACAGACAAAAACTGCAAAAGAGCTTAAAGAACATTGACTTGGCGGAAGGAACAGTTGGATACAAAACAGCTGTTGCCGAATGAAAATCCTTTGTCCAGTGAATAGAATAACCAAATTTCACCTACAAGATATTTTCCTCCATTTAAAGGCTGCAGATTCAAAACTTTCACTTAATGCGAGTTTAAAATCGCAGCAAATAAATAAATCATGTATTTCCAGCGGTTGCGTCCGCAGAAAAATGGGGGAGGGGGGGGGGGGGGCTTTCAAAATACGTATCTTGTTTCCCATTTCTCAAAATATCATTTCTACGAACATCGATGGGTTCTGAAGGGTCCGGGGGGGGGGGGGTTATTAACTCCTCAAATCCCCCCCCCCCTGGCGATGTCATTCATTTCCAGTGTAAAAATTACATCGTAAAAAAGTTATTTCATACAGAAATCCGTTCAAACTTGTGCTTTAATTAATCTGAAAATAAAATTATTTCAATGTTAACATAATAGAACTGCTGATAAAATGCATCAACCAGTTTCAAAATCAAAAATCTGATGTGGGCAGTACATGACTTTTCTTATACAATGAAACGGATTTACTCCTTTTACAGTCAAAAAATAATATATAAGATTCACGGTACTTTGTTTTTAACGTTGAGCTGAACATTTGGCGATTTTGCAGATGACAACATTATTTCAAAGTATATAATTAATTTATATTTCGCCCAACTCTAAATATACAATTATCAATATTGATAGCATGAATGCATCCTCAATAAGCGATATAGTCCATATATCAAAATATTTTAATAATTAATTCACTTAGGCGTAGTTTCATTTATTTAGCGTCATTTTTGCAATTTTGATGATATTTTCGTTCATCTGGGGCGAAATATCGCTAAGTTGGCGATATTTCACTAGATTATTCGTCAAATGCATCACCAAGTGTTACAGACAAACAGAAAGAACAGCATTTCTTATATACATACTATTAATTTATATTTCGCCCAACTCTAAATAAACAATTATCAATATTGATAGCATGATTGGATCCTCAATAAGCGATATAGTCCATATATTAAAATATTTTAATAATTAATTCACTTAGGCGTAGTTTCATTTATTTAGAATCATTTTTGCAATTTTGGCGATATTTTCGTCCACCTGGGGCGAAATATCGCCAAGTTGGCGATATTTCACTAGATTATTCGTCCAATGCATCACCAAGTGTTACAGACAAACGGAAAGAATAGCATTTCTTATATACATACTAGAAGGTATGCCCGTCATATAAAGGAAATCAGAATTTGTGAAACATTACTTCCTATTTGGCGTCATTTTTATGAATTTGGCGACATTTTTGTCACTTTGGCAACATTTAGCGGGACGTCTTGGCAACGCCCCGCTAAATTTCTCGTCAAGCGTTATGGACAGACGGACGATGAAATGGGCTATTCTTATGTTCTTTCCAAGATATTGAGCTTTAATCAATTAGTCGTCATTACATTGATTTGGCGTCAGTTTCGTCAATTTGGCGGACGTCTATCAATTGGGTGACATTTTCATCAATTTGGCAACATTTAAAAAGTCATTCCGACGAATTCATCATCAAAATTTTGCCAAACGTTACGGAAAAATAGGTTATTCTTATATTCTTTCCAAGGTATTGAATTTTCGTTAATCAATCATCATTTTCATTGATTTAGCGTCATTTTTATCAATTTGGAGACATTTTCGTTAATTTGGCAACATTTAAAAAAAAAAATCACTAAGTTGGCGACATTCCTCTACATTCTTCGCCAAAATCTCGCCAAGCGGTATGGGCGGAGAAATAAGTTATTCTTACAGCAGATAAATGACTATTGGCGTCCAAATACAAAAGTATTACCCAAAGTATTTTTCCTTATGAATGAAACGAGCTAGATCCACTATAATGATGTTTTCAAATTTATCGCATGACACACACACAAACACCACCTTAAAAATGTTTGATTCGTGTTCAAGGATGCTTGAAACGAGCTCTCCCGCCGAAAACTAGAATTCGAATTTTCAACTCCGTCACATTACTTTCCTTATACATTATACTATGTATATAAGGAAAGTTAAAAAGAACCTTCTTTGTTAGGAGCAGTTATTATCAGCATTGTATTTAAATTTATGTAGTAGCGAATTTACAATGCAGCTAAAGAACTTAAAGCTACCAGCCACATAACAATAGGTAGAGGAGGGGATAGGGGGCAAGCGGTGGGGGATATTAAATGTTTGTGGAACATCCTTCAGACCAATCAATTTAGGTTATTTACAATTTTTTTTTTTAATTTTCCGCATACCCTTATCCAAAAGGAACATTTTTAAAAGTTTGACTGCAATTAAAGTTTCAAAATTCGCTTTTCTAACACTTTACAATATAGTTGAAAAATGTTTATGACTTTGTTCATTCTGTCTGTCTGTCTGTCCGTTAGCACGATAACTGCCGTAAAAATGACTTTATCAAAATGAAATTTTAGTATGTTGTTCACACGGTCTGTGGGACCTATGGGAATATAAATGAATAATACCACCCAATTAGTTTTGGGTTAAACCCGGGTTAAAAAAATGAAATACATTGAACCCTATGGGACCTAATTTTTCAAACATTTTTTAAGCGGATTTAAAATTTACAAATTGCTTCGAAAGTTTTAAGAAATATTCAAATTATCCCATAAAATATATATAAAAAAAATTTCAGCAAAATATATCCAGTAGTTTTTTCAAATAAAAATAATAATTACACCTTTTATATGAAGCGATCACGTGACCATTGTATGAAGAGATCACGTGACCCACTTCAAAATAAAATATGGCATCCATCTTGTTTCAAAATCGTGATTTTTAAAGATCTCTTTAATTTATATTTAGTGTTGTATCCGTTCTAAAACCGCTTTATTTTTGCTTAAATTCTGTGCATCTACATACTGAAACAACGCAATTACAATATATTTGAGTTTAAATGATCATCGAACTTTGATTATTTCTACAACGAAGCCTAATTTTCACTTATGGAGAATGTAAATACCAAAAGATGTAGAATGAGTTGTATAAGAATTGCTGAATTCTCAAAATTATCTAGCTCATGGAGTCTGCAATATAGCTGATATGAATGAACATTCATTGATTTTACAGAGAGAAACAGACGATTTTTTCGATGAAGGTTTAGGCATAGAGTTAAATTACTTGTACCTCCATGGTTTTAAGTTTTTAAATAAAATAAATTATTATGGTATTGGGATGAATGAAAGGAATGTAAAAATGTTATGAATGAAATGCTGCTTTTATATAGAGGCGATTTATATTTCGATGTCGTCATTTGAATAAAGTTCATTTGTTTTTGATGGAATTTTCAAATAAATTATTGTAGTATTATGATAATTTAAAAAATAGTACCGAGGAATGTATCGCATTTTAGAGATGTTTAAACCAGGCAATTTATATTTCAATGCCGTCATTTGAATGTTCATTTTTTTCGACGAAGTTTTAAATTTCAAATATAATAAATTAATGTAGTATTTGATAATTTTAAAAATATTACCGAGGAATGTATCGCATTTTAGAGATGTTTATATAAAATTAAATTGAAGTTGGAAAGAGTTTCATAATCAATGCTTTATGCATGATTGATCTTTCTTGTTTAAATGCACTTTGGTTAAGTTTTTATATAATTTAATTTTTCTTAATAAAATTAGTTACAATGAGTAATAATTATGTTTAGATGTCCGAAATATTACTTTGTCATAGGGAAGTATAAGTTATAAATCTACACGGGTAATGGATGACTCATGAACCAGGTAGGTACGTATTTCTATTAGATTTAATGGTTTCGCACCGGCTGTGCCATCCACACAAATTGTGAGCTTCCTATAAACATTTCTCCCAGGGCCTCTTTCATATTTGATTTTCCCCACTTTGCAAATTTTTCATGTCTTCTCAATTCTTAAAATTGGGATCTGGGACCTCTCTGAAGCCCGGAATCTTCCACTCCAGTGGTGCCTGTCCCCCCCCCCCCCCCCCCCCCATGGGCGGTCCTGACACCGGGCCCTTAAAGGGTTTTGCACCAGGTTTGAGACTCAATGGAGACTCAAATATAAGCAAAGCTGCCTCGGAATTAATTTTGCAACGGTAATTAAACATAAACCTTTTTATACAACTTTCGAATTCCAAAGATATATACATTCACGTACACAACGCATTCAGCACTAACGTCTGCTTTTTGCACAAACTTTAAAATAATTACATTGGGCGACTTTTAATTAGTATGTCACATAAATATGCCAAAAGCAACAGCGGTTTGTACTGAAATTAACTATTTCTCCAATGAAATGTAGATATTTTTTTTCTATGAGACTGAGAGGATTAACATTGTATCGGAACTGGATGTTTGAAAGAAATGAATATTTTCTGCAAAACGTGACCATCACGGAACGCATATATTGAGATTGGAATTTTTGACACTGAAGTCATTTGAACTTTTGACATTGGAGTCACTTGAATTTCATGAATAGTATGAAAAAAAAACATGTGTTGCCATTCCAAATTTCGCAGATGGCGTGAAACTAAATAAGACAATTATATACACAAATTACTATTTATTTGTACTATAGATGCAATGTAGGCATGGGCGTAGATATGAAGATCCCCCCCCCCTAACTTTTTAGGCAGAAGGGACTCCCCAAGTTTTTAATTTACGTTTTTAATTAAAAAACTAAAAAAAAGGCTAAATTTATTAATGTAAATTTAAAAACTTTGGATACCAAGTCAAGAAATAAGAACACTCAGTTAGTTCCTTATTTGATATATGAGGATAGCCAAAAGTTTCGAGAAGAGGGGTGGGGGTGTCTTGAGCCCAAGGTATTTAGAAAGAAGTATTTAAAAGTCTTGAGCCTGGTAGTCTCCCCCTAAATATGATGCCCCTGGCTGTTTTCCTCCACCCCATTTCTTTCCACAAATCTACGCGTATGAAAGTAGACAATAATGTTCTCTTGTCAAAACGATATTAACAACTTCAAACATAATTTTATTTTCTCATACCACTGTAGACAAAGTACTGTTTTCAAGAAAATTTTCAAATTCGTGGCTGTAGCATAAACCATAGCCACCTTTATTTAGATAAAGTGGTTTTAGCCACCTTTATCTAGATTAAGGTGGCTATAGTTACCGGTTATGGTTATTTGGTTACCAAACTTAGAGGACTGAACGGGTTCGGGCCTGGCTTAGGTCCGGTCTGACCAGCAGGCCGAATCAAGTTGAATTTTCTAACACGGTTTGGGGACGGCTGGGGCTCGGGCTTAGTTTAAAAAAAAAAAAATCAGATTCTAGCAAGCCGAACGTATTTAATGTTTGAAAAAATTTTAAATGAACTGTAATATAGTACATGAAATTATTGTGTTGATTTCTTCTATACAAAGATAAATATATAAAAACTCAATTTTTATCTTAATTCCTTGCACTAAAATTTCACAAATTCATGCTAAAATCATTTCAAGTCGGTTCTACATTTGAAAAAATTTTTCGGGCTTCGACTGGAATTGAGCTCTTGATCTATATAGGGCCGGGCCGGATGAAAGTCTGAAATTTCGTCTCGTACAGACCTCTAATCGAGATTCTATGCACGTGAAAGATTCTTAAAGTTGTGTATTCATCAGTTTGAGTGACATGTTGTCTACCAACCCAATTTTTTTTTATTAAGGAAGAATAATTTGCAAATCACATTGCATTGAAAGATATATTTTTTTTCATTCTGGCATTGCAGTTGCGATAAAAATGAATCTAAACATATGGAATATGGCATATAAAAGTGTGAGAAAATAGAGTGTAAATTCACACTTAATATTTGTTTTATCTTTCTGTACACGTCTATATTTTATTTAAAATTTTAATTCCAGTAGAATATTTCAGAAAGTACTTCCCTATTTATATAGTTTATAGACCTTCCAGTAGACGTCTGGGATAACTCTGGACGAGAAGAGTGATAAGAGGAACAATAAATTCCACTGGATGATAAGAAAGATCCTCAAAGACAAAACCGTTGATAAAATACAAGTGGCTCTTCAAAAAAGGGGGAAATGAATGAGCTAGCGAAAGGATTTACTCAAGTACATGGTTTCAAGTAAAAAGATCGCGGAGAAACTTTTCAAACCACCGTAAATTGCATCCCCCTGTTCAGATGTTCCCCCCAGAGGGGGTGAAAGCGTTTGAAAAAAGCTAGCAACCGAAATAAACAGATTTATAGGTTACTATATAAAAGAAAATAGTCTAAAAAACATAATACTTTTAATGAAAAACTAAAGCATTTTTTATTAACTTCCAAAATTTATTTTAAAATGGAATAATTTATTGTAAATTAATAACAGTGAGAAAATAAATGATATTCAAAAAAGTAAAGTCAATATTATTAATTTGTGTGTGTGTGTGTGTGTGTACGTTAATAAAAATTCTAAAAATGAATAATCTTTTGTCACGCTTGGAGACACATATGGTTACCGTGGTCAAAATTTTGATGAAGTTAGCGACAAATTTGGCGTAATATAAGCGAGCTTAGCGAATTTCGAGAAATGCCACTAAGTTGGCGATAATTCTGTTTGACTAAAATTAAATTTCAGTTTTGATAATCCCAGACGCTTGGTAGGAATTAATAATTTCATATTTTTGACTCAAAATATAGCGGTTTGACTGTTCGTGGGGTAGTTCCTCTTTTTAAGGGGGTGGTGGTCTTGAAACGTTGAAATGCCGTAAAATAAATGCGTGTTGTTGAGGGGTGGTACAATAGGTACAGTATTTAATAATACCAGCCGGAAGAAATGCTTGGTTTACGTGTATCTCGAGATTTTAGGAGAATAAGACCAGTAAATGAGAGATAATTTTTTACATCACTTTATTGGCCCTGTCATATGGCGGGTTTAATATCTAGTTATATAATAGAAAACTAAAATTATATTTAAATTTATAGAGTAAATTTTTAAAGGAGGGAGGGATTTTTACGTGCTTATTTGTGAAGCAAATTTAACAGTTAAGTTCATGTACTAAGTTCGCAATCTGTGACTCGCGTTTGCTTCGAAACCATCTCGGAACTTGCTTGCACATACTAGAGCGGAGCGCAATGTATGATAATGCTTAGAAGTAGACTTGTGAAAGCTGCACTGCTAAAGTAAACATGAATGTAAACAAACACATTGTTGTTTTAAAAGGCATATTTGTGCAAACAAAATTTCTCAAAGAGTTAACAATGCATCACTTTTAATCAATTACAACATTTTTATAGGTTCGAAATTCAAAATTCGGTCTTCGTCACGCCCTTGACCTCGATAAGATATAATTATGTGCAAAAAATATTCGAAATCGGTTGAAGAGTTATTTTGTAAGGCGCGTTCGGACATTTAACTATTTGAGTCGCTGCCAGCTCAGCTCCAATTACTTCATCAAAATTATTATTTTGATGTGAATAACGTCTGTGGTCGCGATATCCTACTGAAATCGATGCGTTACGGAAAATGTAAACACTTTGGGCGCTTATATCTCCGAACCAAATGGATAAAAATATAAAGGAATTTTACTTGTTTTGTCGGAAATAAAGTACCATTTATGAATACACAAAAATAATTTCTGATATTTTAATATTTTAAACTTATTTTTACAACAAAAATTAAATTAATGAGTTTATGTTTCCGAGAGTTTTGCTTCACTTTGTTTACTTTTACTCAAAATGTCTTCAAAATAATAAAAAATAGATACAAACAGTAAGCAAAAAAAAAGTTCAGTAACAAATACTGTTTTTAGATCAATAATTCGTTTTTTCAAAGCTTTTATAGTTTTGACCAATCTTCTTGTCAAGTTGAAGACTATTAAAAATTTTCTGTTTTTTAAAGTTGTTGTTGTTATATATCTCAAAACTAGAAGTGCTAGCTATAACCAGAAAGCTATTAATTTGTGGCCCTTTGAAAGCCCTATAAGGATATATAATTGGATTTCGAATCGAATTATTAGTTTCGAAATAAAGTGGTTATAATTTCAATATTTTAATATTTTGAACTAAACAACGACGTTATTGAACTTTATAGGAGTTTTATTTTACAAGACGTTGTTCACGCAAATCCATTTCGGCTCCATCGGACTTGAATCATCGCTGATTTTTTTTTTTTATTATTAGTTAACTTTCAAGGATTATTATTGAAACACCATTTAAGCTGTTTTGTGTATTTTGTGTGAATGTTCGTTCCCTATATAGCAACTGACACTAAAAATCTACAGAAAATTCAAAAACCAACTTTAACTTTCATTTTGGGAAACATATTTTGGCAATTATAGCTTTTTTTTCTTTCATTTATTTAAATTTCTCGCAGGGCCTCGTGCTTACCTTGGGCTCGTAATCCGTCCCTGCAAAGAGGACAACTATTAACAGATAAAATAAGTTAAAATAAAATCCCGAGAATGTGCCGTCTTTGTTATCACACATATTACTGGATGCATTCGAGTGTACAGTCTGCCTGAAATTTAGGAAGTCAGAAGAGGTTTCCGATTAAAGACAAGTAATCTGTACGAGAACTCGTCTTCATCAGATATAAAATTCTGAAAGTATGCGCCGACAGATATTTGATCAAACAGATCAATCAATTGTCGTGGATGTTACGAAGGAATCAAAGAGCGGCTGATAAAGGCTGCAACGAGCTGCAACCGGATTTTGCTTGTGGAGTACGGCATGAATCCATAATCTCTGAACTTAAATGGATCAAGGGTTGAAAATATCAAAGTAATATGTGATGTTGAAGTGATAGAATAAAAAAAAGCATATCGGAGGTATGTTTAGAAAAAAAAAGTAACTTCGGTTCGTCCACAAAATTCTAAATGGGCCCATCGCAATATTGCAAACTTCAAAATTGTAGCTCTTCATAGAATTTTAAAAAAATCTGATGTGGGCAACACATGACTTTTCTTATATAATGCAATGAATTTACTAGTTTTACGGTCAAAAAATAATGTATAAGATCCACGGTGCTGCGTTTTTATTGTTGAATTGTACATTTAGTGATTTTCCAGATGATAACATGTAAAACTATTTCAAAATACTCAACTACCTTATACTTCGCGCAACTCTAAATACACAGTCATCAATATTGATAGCATCCTCAATAAGAGATATAGTCCATATATTAAAATAACTTAATAATTACGTCATCAATTAGGCGTAATTTTCATTAATTTAAAGTCATTTTTTCAATTTTGACGATATTTTTGTCAAATCTAGGGCGAACTATCGCTAAGTTGGAAATACTTTGCTAAATTACTCGCTGAGTTTGCCAAATGCATCACCAAGTGTTACAGACAAACGGATAGAAGAGTATTTCTTATATACTAGAAGGTATGGACGTTATATGACGGAAATAAAAATTTGGGAGACATTACTTCCCATTTGGCGTCATTTTTATGTATTTGGCGACATTTATGTCATTTTAGCAACATTTAAATAGTCGCCAAGTTGGCAACATCCCGCTAAATTTCTCACCAAACGTTACGGACAGGCGGACGGAGAAATGCGTTATTCTTATAGTCTACGCTTAGCTTTCCAGGATATTGAACTTTCATCATCAAGTCGTCATTTTCATTGATTTAGAGTCATTTTCATAAATTTCCCAACATTTTCGTTAATTTAGCAACATTTAAAAAAGTCGCCAAGTTGGAGACATTCTGCCAAAATCTCGCCAAGCGTTATGGACGGAGATATAAGTTATTCTTGTACCAGATAAATGACTATTAGCGTCCAAACACAAAACCTAAAGTATCCTTTCACATGAATGGAACTACCTAGATCCATAAGAATGATGTCCTCAAATTTATCGCATGATATTACTTATGTAAATTGAACATATTTCACAATAGGTAATATTTTTTTTTTTTTAATATGATTTTTTCATATTTTTTTTTTGAAATGTTCAATATCTCGAGAACGGTTCATGCTAGCGTTCTAAAATTTATCTCAATCGTTTTCTAATGAAAAATTACATAAGAAATGACTACTTGCGTAACTTTATTAAATGTTTTAATTTTTTGATGATTTTTTCAAAATTTTACTCGAAAATTTAGGGAGGGTTCTGAACATTCGATTGCGTATAAAAACTATAGGCTTCCAGTATTCATGGATTGTAATTATTGTACCACATTTCGTTCGAATCGGTCCATTTGTTCGTCAGTTATCGTCCCCCCCCCCCCCCCCCCGACACACACACAGACATCATCCATGTTTAAAATATAGACTCATCACATAAATCTGTTTAAAAAATTCTGTATAAGTACTCATCCACTCGACTTTCTCATGTATTCCAGTATTGAGTTCTACATGTATTATCATAAAAAAATTCTGATGTGGGCAACACGTGACTTTCCTTATATAATGCAATGAATTTACTACTTTTAAAGTTAAAAACATGTTATTCTTATAGTAGATACTTATATTCTTTCCAAGATATTGAATTTTCTTCAATTAGTCGTCATTTCCATTGATGCACCATCATTTTTATCCATTTTGCGAGATTTTCGTTAATTTGGCTACATTTGAAATGTCGCCAAGTTGGCGACGTTCCGCCAAATTTGTCGCCAAAATCTCGCCAAACGTTATGGATGGAGAAATAAGTTATTCTTATACCAGATAAATGGCGTTCAAATACAAAGGTATTACACAAAGTATCTTTTCTCATAAATGGAACGAGCTAGATCCACGAGAATAATGTCACCAAATTCATAGCAGGATATCACATTTGAAAAGTGAACATGTTTTTCAACAGTTAATATATTTTCTTAATTTATGGGATTTTTTGATAAATTTATTTGAAAAATGTGCAATATCTCGAGAACGGATCATGCTAGCGTTCTAAAATTTATGTCAATCGTTTTCTAAGGAAAAATTACATAAGAAATGTCTATCTGCGTAACTTTATTAAAGGTTTTGATTTTTTTATGATTTTTTCAAAATTTCACTCAAAAATTTAGGGGGGGGGGGGGGGTCTGAACAATCGATTGCGTTTAAAAACAATATGCTTCCAGTATTCATAGATTGTGATTTTTGTACCAAATTTCATTCGAATCGCTTAATTCGTTCGTGAGATATCGTCTCCACAGACTCACTGACACACCCACACACACACACAGACATCACCTCAAAAATGTTTGATTCGAGATCAGGGACGCTTGAAACGTGCTCTCCCGTCGAAAACTAGAATTCGAATTTTCGACCCCGTCACAATATTTTCCTTATACATTATGTATATAAGGAGAGTAAAAAATCTGATGTGGGCAGCACATGACTTTCCTTATATAATGAAATGTATTTACTACTTTTACAGTAAAAACAAAATAGGTTATTCTTATAGTAGATACTTAAATTTTTTCCAAGATATTGAATTTTCGTCAAATAGTCGTTATTTTCATTGATTTAGCGTCATTTTTATCCATTTGGCCAGATTTTCCTTGATTTGGTAACATTTAAAAAAGTCCGCCAAGTTGGCGAAATTTCGCCAAATCCGACGCTAAAATCTCGCCAAGCGTTATGGACGGAGAAATAATTTATCCTTACAGCAGATAAATGACTATTGGCATTCAAATACAAAAGTATTACTCAAAGTATATTTTTTCATGAATGGAACGAGTTAGATCCACGAGAATGATGTCACCAAATTTATCGCATGATATTACTCGTACATATGAAAAGTGAATATGTTTCTCAATAGGAAATATTATTTTTTATTTTATATAATTTTTTGACAGTTTATTTGAAAAATGTGCAACATCTCAAGAACGGTTCATGCTAGCGTTTTAAAATTTATGTTAATCGTTTTCTAATTAAAAATTACATAAGAAATGTCTATTTGCGTAACTTTATTAGAGGTTTTGATTTTTTGATGATTTTTCAAAATTTTACACGAAAATTTAGGGGGGTTCTGAACATTCGATTGCGTATAAAAACAATAGGCTTCCAGTATTCACGGATTGTGATTTTTGTACCAAATTTCGTTCGAATCGGTCATTCGTTCGTCAGTTATCGTCTCCACAGACTC
This sequence comes from Amaurobius ferox, assembly GCA_951213105.1. Lineage (NCBI taxonomy): Eukaryota > Metazoa > Arthropoda > Arachnida > Araneae > Amaurobiidae > Amaurobius > Amaurobius ferox. The sequence continues at coordinate 60,326,171 of OX578143.1, read as the reverse complement.
ACTGACACACACACACATCACCTCACCTCAAAAATGTTCGATTCGTAATCAGGGATGCTTGAAACGTGCTGTCCGGTTGTAAACTCGAATTCGAATTTTCGTCTCCGTTACAATACTTTTCGTATACATTATTGTATATAAGGAAAGTAAAAAGTAATCTTCTTCAGATTTTTACCAAAGTTATTTTAAAATATTTTGAAAATATTCTTTAAAAACTTCCTTTTTTCAGTTGGCAGCAAGTTGGCGACACCAATGGACACATTTGACTTATCTGCGTGTTAATGCAGGAGCTGTTCACACATTTTTTGAATGATTTTATTGCAAAAAATAACAAAACTTACATTAATTATAAAAATTTCTGGCAACAGATCATTTTATAAAGGCTAAATTATCGTTTGCTGTAGTTAAATTTTGTCTATTTAAAAAATGGCGCAAGTAAACAAACTTTCGATTGAAGGAGACGTTTTAGTTCTTTCCGAAGAAAAATACTCTTCCTCTGTAATCTAAACACGTTGTGAAAATCCATGGATTTCGCATTTTTAAATGCAAAATAAGCAATATTACTTTCCTTATATACAATAATGTATAAGGAAAGTATTGTGACGGGGTCGAAAATTCGCATTCGAGTTTTCGACGGGGGAGCACGCTTCAAGCATCCCTGATCACGAATCGAACATTTTTGAGGTGATGTCTGTGTGTGTGTGTGTGTCAGTGAATCTGTGGAGACGAGAACTGATAAAATAAATAGACCGATTCGAACGAAATTTGGTACAAAAATTACAATCCGTGAATACTGGATTGTTTTTATACGCGATCGAATGTTCAGAACCCCCCTAAATCTTCGAATGAAATTTTAAAAAAATCATTAAAAAATAAAAACCTCTAATAAAGTTGCGCAAATAGACATTTCTTATGTACTTTTTTTTATTAGAAAACGATTGACATAAATTTTAGAACGCTAGCACGAACTGTTTTCGAGATATTGCAATTTTTTCAAAAAAATTATCAAAAAATCATGTAAAACAAGAAAGATCAATCATGCTTAAAGCATTGATTATGAAACACTTTCCAACTTCAATGCAATTTTATTTAAACATCTCTAAAATGCAATACATTCCTAAGTAATATTTTAAAACTTATCACAATACTACATTAATTTATTATATTTGAAAACTTAAACCTTCATCGAAAAAAATGAACTTCATTCAAATGACGGCATTGAAATATAAATTGCCTGGTTTAAACATCTCTAAAATGCGATACATTCCTTGGTAATATTTTTAAAATCATCATAATACTACAATAATTTATTATATTCGAAAACTTCATCGAAAACAACTGACATGCATTAAAATGACGTCATAGAAAAAATAACACGCCTGGCTCTCTCTATAAAAGCAGCATTTCATTCATAACATTTTCCCCTTCATTTCATTCATCACAGTACTAAAATAATTTATTTTATTTAAAAACTTAAGACCATGGAGCTACAAGTAATTAAACTCTATGGTTAAAACTTCATCGAAAAAAATCGTCCTTCTCTCTACAAAATCAATGAATATTTCATTCATATCAGCTATGCAGACTCCATGAGATAAATACTTTTGCGTTAAAAAAAATACAGCAATTCTTATACAACTCATCCTACATATTTTGCTGTTTACATTTTACATAAGTGAAAAATAGGCTTTGTTGCAAAAATAATCAAATTTGGATGATCATTTAAACTCAAATATATTGTCATTGAATTGTTTCAGTATGTAGATGCACAGAATTTAGGCAAAAATAAAGCGGTTTTAGGATGAATACAACGCTCAATATGAATTAAAAAAAACTTTAAAAATCACGATTTTGAGACAAGATGGATGCCATATTTTATTTTGAAGTGGGTCACGTGATCTTTTCGTATCATGGTCACGTGATCGCTTCATATAAGAGGTGTAATTATTATTTTAAATTTTATTTAAAAAACTACTGAATATATTTTGCTGAAATTTTTTATATATATTTTATGGAATAATTTGAATATTACCTAAAATTTTCGAAGCAATTTGAGAATTTTAAATCCGCTTAAATATGTTTGAAAAATTAGGTCCCATAGGTTCAATGTATTTCAGTTTTCAACCTGGGTTCAATCTAAAACTAATTGGGTGATATTATTCATTTATATTCCCATAGGTCCTACAGACAGTCTGAACAACATACTAAAATTTCATTTTGATTAAGACATTGTTATGGCAGTTATCGTGCTAACGGACAGACAGACAGACAGACAGACAGAATGAACAAGTCATAAACACTTTTCAACTTTGTTGTAAAGTGTTAATAAAAATAAAATATTTCCTATTGAGAAACATGTTCACTTTTCATATGTAATATTATGCGATAAATTTGTTATCATTCTCGTGGATATAGCTCGTTCCATTCATGAAAAAATATACTTTGAGTAATACTTTTGTAATGGAACGCCAATAGTCATTTATCTGCTGTAAGAATAACTTATTTCTCCGTCCATAACGCTTAGCGAGATTTTGGCGACGAATTTGACGAAATGTCGCCAACTTGGCGACTTTTTAAATGTTGCTTAATTAACGAAAACTCGCCAAATGGATAAAAATGAAGCTAAATAAATGACAAGAAAGATCAATCATGCATAAGCATTGATTATGAAACACTTTCCAACTGAAATGTAATTTCATTTAAAAATTTCTAAAATGTGATTCATTCAGTGGTAATATCTTTTACATTATCACAGTCCTACAGTAATTTATTATACTTAAATATTTAAAACTGTATCGAAATATAAATCATCTGATTCTTTATGCAAAATCAATGAATATTTCATTCATATAACTTGTATTCCAGACTCCAGAGCTAAATAATTTTGTGTGAAAAAAATTCAGCAATTCTTATGTAATTCATCTTACAATCGCTTGAGATATTTGCATTCTGCATATGTTAAAATTAGGCTTCCTTGAAGAAATAATAAAAGTTTAGGGATCATTTAAAATCACAACTATTGTAATTGCATAGGCACGGAATTTAGATACACAGATAATATATATGTGTATGTGTATGTACTCAAAGTATTGGAATCGTGCCGAAGATCGGAAGTCGAATTTTCAAAGGATCTACACGTTTTGGGACTTCTAGAACACGAAAAAACTAGTTTTAGGAAGACGTCTGTGTGTGTAAGGGTGTATCTGTGTATGTTTCTGTGTGTCTGTGTGGATATTACATCCACTCTAATTGAAAAACTAATGGACCGAATTTCATACAATTTGGTAGGTATGTTTTTTGTGGGAAATCCTGATGTTCATTAGATTATAGTACGATTCGTAATAAAAGAATCTGCCTTCTTTGCGAAATGGCCGCAGAAATTGCCTTTATCCACTCTAGCTAAAAACTAATGAACCAAATTTAACAAAATTTGGTGTATAATATTTCAATAACCTACAAGTGATTTATATACCAAATTTAACAAAATTTTGTATATAAATAATTTGTAGGTTATTCTACTACGATTCGGGAAAAAGGAACGGGCTATTTTTGCGAAATGGCCCGCAAAAATCGTTATATATAAAAATAAAAGACTACGTGTGCTCAATTATATCAATTAAATTCCTATTTTATATGTGATTTTTGACAACAAAAAGAATAAGACTAACCCCATTACTCTAGGACTAGCCGTTCTTGAGATATTCTAGTTTTTTCGCGTTTTCGCTACGCCACCTTTGACAATAAGTCCAGCTATCAAATGAGAACCAAATTTAAGTTTAACGTGTAAATTCAATGTCATTTAAAATACTTATGTTGTGCAGATAAACTCAAATTATCATTGAACAAGAAAGATCAATCATGCATAAGCATTGATTATGAAACACTTTCCAACTGAAATGTAATTTCATTTAAAAATTTCTAAAATGTGATTCATTCAGTGGTAATATCTTTTACATTATCACAGTACTACAGTAATTTATTATACTTAAATATTTAAAACTGTATCGAAATATAAATCATCTGATTCTTTATGCAAAATCAATGAATATTTCATTCATATAACTTGTATTCCAGACTCCAGAGCTAAATAATTTTGTGTGAAAAAAATTCAGCAATTCTTATGTAATTCATCTTACAATCGCTTGAGATATTTGCATTCTGCATATGTTAAAATTAGGCTTCCTTGAAGAAATAATAAAAGTTTAGGGATCATTTAAAATCACAACTATTGTAATTGCATAGGCACGGAATTTAGATACACAGATAATATATATGTGTATGTGTATGTACTCAAAGTATTGGGATCGTGCCGAAGATCGGAACTCGAATTTTCAAAGGATCTACACGTTTGGGGACTTCTAGAACACGAAAAAACTAGTTTTAGGAAGACGTCTGTGTGTGTAAGGGTGTATCTGTGTATGTTTCTGTGTGTCTGTGTGGATATTACATCCACTCTAATTGAAAAACTAATGGACCGAATTTCATACAATTTGGTAGGTATGTTTTTTGTGGGAAATCCTGATGTTCATTAGATTATAGTACGATTCGTAATAAAAGAATCTGAATTCTTTGCGAAATGGCCGCAGAAATTGCCTTTATCCACTCTAGCTAAAAACTAATGAACCAAATTTAACAAAATTTGGTGTATAATATTTCAATAACCTACAAGTGATTTATATACCAAATTTAACAAAATTTTGTATATAAATAATTTGTAGGTTATTCTACTACGATTCGGGAAAAAGGAACGGGCTATTTTTGCGAAATGGCCAGCAAAAATCGTTATATATAAAAATAAAAGACTACGTGTGCTCAATTATATCAATTAAATTCCTATTTTATATGTGATTTTTGACAACAAAAAGAATAAGACTAACCCCATTACTCTAGGACTAGCCGTTCTTGAGATATTCTAGTTTTTTCGCGTTTTCGCTACGCCACCTTTGACAATAAGTCCAGCTATCAAATGAGAACCAAATTTAAGTTTAACGTGTAAATTCAATGTCATTTAAAATACTTATGTTGTGCAGATAAACTCAAATTATCATTGAATAAATAAAGAGAACGAATATGAGTCTGCAGAGAAAGACATGTGCTGTCCACATCAGAATTTTTAACAATATTACAACAATGATTTATAGAAGTGAACGGGGATTATTTTCAGGCCATTTCGAAAAAAATGTATGATCTATATTTAAAGATCCATCAAATTTTTGTCGAATAAAATGTTAAACAAATTTAAGCTGTGTACCAAATTTTAACTCTCTAGGACGTAGGAAAGTGCATTTAAAATGCCATCAATTAAATTTATCATGAAGAGTTATATAAAATTTAAAAAAAATGAAAAATTGTTATCTACCAAATTTATTTTAAAATATGAAGCCACTCCCATATGCAAAACGTTTAAACAAATGGAGAGATATTTATTATATAATATCTCTCTCTTTTCTTTCTGGAAGATATCCCAAAGTCAGAATTTAATTAAATTTGTTTTTTTCCCTATATTAAATAATTTTTTTAATTAAAAAACTACTTAACATATTTTACTGAATTTTTTTTTATATATTCTATGGGATAATGTGAATATTTCCTAAAAATTTCGAAGCAATTCGTGAATTTTAAATTTACTTAAAAAATGTTTGAAAAATTAGGTCCCATAGGGTTCAATGTATTTCATTTTTTCAACCCTGGTTCAATAAAAAACTAATTGGGTGATATTATTTATTTATATTCCCATAGGTCCTACAGACCGTCTGAACAACATACTAAAATTTCATTTTGATAAACTCATTTTTACGGCAGTTATCGTGCTAACGGACAGACAGACAGACAGACAGACAGACAGACAGACAGACAGAATGAACAAAGTCATAAACACTTTTCAACTTTGTTGTAAAGTGTTAATAAATAAAGAGAACGAATATGAGTCTGCAGAGAAAGACATGTGCTGTCCACATCAGAATTTTTAACAATATTACAACAATGATTTATACAAGTGAACGGGGATTATTTTCAGGTCATTTCGAAAAAAATGTATGATCTATATTTAAAGATCCATCAAATTTTTGTCGAATAAAATGTTCAACAAATTTAAGCTGTGTACCAAATTTTAACTCTCTAGGACGTAGGAAAGTGCATTTAAAATGCCATCAATTAAATTTATCATGAAGAGTTATATAAAATTTTAAAAAAATGAAAAATTGCTATCTACCAAATTTATTTTAAAATATGAAGCCACTCCCATATGCAAAACGTTTAAACAAATGGAGAGATATCTATTATATAATATCTCTCTCTTTCCTTTCTGGAAGATATCCCAAAGTCAGAATTTAATTGAATTTGTTTTTTTCCCTATATTAAATAATTTTTTTAATTAAAAAACTACTTAACATATTTTACTGAATTTTTTTTTATATATTCTATGGGATAATGTGAATATTTCCTAAAAATTTCGAAGCAATTCGTGAATTTTAAATTTACTTAAAAAATGTTTGAAAAATTAGGTCCCATAGGGTTCAATGTATTTCATTTTTTCAACCCGGGTTCAATAAAAAACTAATTGGGTGATATTATTTATTTATATTCCCATAGGTCCTACAGACCGTCTGAACAACATACTAAAATTTCATTTTGATAAACTCATTTTTACGGCAGTTATCGTGCTAACGGACAGACAGACAGACAGACAGACAGACAGACAGACAGACAGACAGAATGAACAAAGTCATAAACACTTTTCAACTTTGTTGTAAAGTGTTAAAAATGACGACTCATTGACGAAAATTCAATATTCTGAAAAGAATATAGATATATACTAGAAGAATAATATATTGTTTTTACTGTAAAAGTAGTAAATTCATTGCATTATATAAGGAAAGTCATGTGCTACCCACATCAGATTTTTAACACTTTGCAACAAAGTTGAAAAGTGTTTATGACTTTGTCATTCTGTCTGTCTGTCTGTCTGTCTGTCCGTTAGCACGATAACTGCCGTAAAAATGACTTAATCAAAATGAAATTTTAGTATGTTGTTCAGACGGTCTGTAGAACCTATGGGAATATAAATGAATAATATCACCCAATTAGTTTTGGATTGAACCCGGGTCGAAGAAATGAAATACATTGAGCCCTATGGGACCTAATTTTTCAAACATTTTTTAAGCGGATTTAAAATTCACAAATTGTTTCGAAAATTTTAGGTAATATTCAAATTGTTCCATAAAATATATAAAAAAAAATTCAGCGAAATATATTCAGTAGTTTTTTAAATAAAAATTAAAATAATAATTACACCTCTTATATGAAACGATCACGTGACCATGATATAAAACGATCACATGACCCACTTCAAAAGGAAATATGGCATCCATCTTGTTTCAAAATCGTGATTTTTAAAGTTCTTTTTAATTCATATTGAGTGTTGTGTTGTATCCGTCCTAAAACTACTTTATTTTTGCTTAAATTCTGTGCATCTACATACTGAAACAACGCAATGACAATATATTTGAGTTTAAATGCTCATCTAAATTTGATTATTTCTACAACTAAACCTATTTTTCACCTATGTAAAATGTAAACAGCAAAATATATAGAATGAGTTGTATTAGAATTCCTGTATTTTTTTAACACAAAATAATTTAGTCCATGGAGTCTGCATGGCTGATATGAATGAAATATTAATTGATTTCATAAAGAGAAGGACGATTTTTTTCGATGAAGTTTCAAGCATAGAGTTAAATTTTTTGTAGCTCCATGGTCTTAAACAAAATGTTTAAATAAAATAAATTATTATAGTATTGCGATGAATGAAATGAATGAGAGAAAGTTATGAATGAAATCCTGTTTTTATAGAGAGATCCAGGCGTATTATTTTTTCTATGACGTCATTTGAATTAATTTCAGTTGTTTTCGATGAAGTTTTCAAATATAATAAATTATCGTAGTATTATGATAATTCTAAAACTATTACCGAGGAATGTATAATATTTTAGAGATGTTTAAACCAGGAAATTTATATTTCAATGCCGTGATTTGAATGAAGTTCATTTTTTTCGATGAAGGTTTAAGTTTTCAAATATAATAAATTAATGCAGTATTGTGATAAGTTTCAAAATATTACCGAGGAATGTATTGCATTTTAGACTTGTTTAAATGAAATTGCATTGAAGTTGGAAAGTGTTTCATAATCAATGTTTAAGCATGATTGATCTTTCTTGTTAACACTTTACAACAAAGTTGAAAAGTGTTTATGACTTTGTTCATTCTGTCTGTCTGTCCGTTAGCACGATAACTGCAGTAAAAATGACTTTATCAAAATGAAATTTTAGTATGTTGTTCAGACGGTCTGTGGGATCTATGGGAATATATATAAATAATATCACCCAATTAGTTTTTTTATTAAACCCGGGTTGAAAAAATGAAATACATTGAATCCTATGGGACCTAATTTTTCAAATATTTTTTAAGCAAATTTAAAATTTACAAATTGCTTCGAAATTTTTAGGAAATATTCCCATTATCCCATAAAATATATAAAAAAAATTTCAGTAAAATATATTAATTAGTTTTTTTAATTAAAAATTATTTAATATAGGGAAAAAAATAAATTCAATTACATTCTGACTCTTGGAATATCCTCAACAAAGAAAAAAGAGATATATTATATAATAAATATCTTTCCAAGAGTTTAATCATTTTGTATATGAGAGAGGCTACACATTTTAAAATAAATTTGGTAGATGACAATTTTTCTAATTTTTTTTAATTTTATATAACTCTTCATGATATACTTATTTGATGGCATTTTTAATGCACTTTCCTACGTCCTAGAGAGTTAAAATTTGGTACACAGCTTAAATTTGTTGAGCATTTTATTTTACAAAAATTTGGTGGATCTTTAAATATAGATCATGCATTTTTTTTCGAAATGGTCTGCAAATAATCACCGTTCACTTCTATAAATCATTGTTGTAATATTGTTAAAAATTCTGATGTGGGCAGCAGATGTCTTTCCCTGCAGACTCATATTCACGTTCTCTTTATAATAATTTGAGTTTATCTGCACAAAATAACAGCCATAAGTATTTTAAATGACATTGAATTTGCACGTTAAACTTAAATTTGGTTCTCATTTGATAGCTGGACTTATTGCCAAAGGTGGTGTAGCGAAAACGCGAAAAAACTAGAATATCTCAAGAACGGCTAGTCCTAGAGTAATGGGGTTAGTCTTATTCTTTTTGTTGTCAAAAATTACGTATAAAATAGGAATTTAATTGATATAATTGAGCACACGTAGTCTTTTATTTTTATATTTAACGATTTTTGCGGGCCGTTTCGCAAAAATAGCCCGTTCCTTTTTCCCGAATCGTACTAGAATAACCTACAAATGATTTATATACCAAATTTTGTTAAATTTGGTATATAAATCACTTGTAGGTTATTGAAATATTATACACCAAATTTTGTTAAATTTGTTCCATTAGTTTTTAGGTAGAGTGGATAAAGGCAATTTCTGCCGGCCATTTCGCAAAGAAGGCCGATTCTTTTATTACGAATCGTACTATAATGTAATGAACATCAGGATTTCCCACAAAAAACATACCTACCAAATTTTATGAAATTCGGTCTATTAGTTTTTCAATAGAGTGGATGTAATATTTCACAGACACACAGAAACATACACAGATACACCCTTACACACACAGACGTCTTCCTAAAAATAGTTTTTTCGTGTTCTAGAGTCTCAAAACGTATAGATCCTTCGAAAATTCGAGTTCCGATCTTCGGCAAGATTCCAATATTTTGAATACATACACACACACACATATATTTTCTGTGTATCTGTGTATTTAAATTCCGTGCCTATGCAATTACAATAGTTGTGATTTTAAATGATCCCTAAACTTTTATTATTTCTTCAACGAAGCCTAATTTTAACTTATGCAGAATGCAAATATCTCAAGCGATTGTAAGGTGAGTTACATAAGAAATGCTGAATTTTTTTCACACAAAATTATGTAGCTCTGGAGTCTGGAATAAAAGTTATATGAATGAAATATTCATTGATTTTGCATTGAGAATCAGATGATTTATATTTCGATACAGTTTTAAATATTTAAGTATAATAAATTACTGTAGCACTGTGATAATGTAAAAGATATCACCACTGAATGTATCACATTTTAGAAATTTTTAAATGAAATTGCATTTCAGTTGGAAAGTGTTTCATAATCAATGCTTATGCATGATTGATGTTTCTTGTTAACAATAGTAAAGGGGAACCGCGTCAATCGTTGCTTTTAAAAGGAAAAAGAATGAGGAATGAATACCCAAAGACGGTACGTATATTTACGACTATTTCAAAAATAAAGTCCCTTGTCGCAAAAGAAAATCCACCGACTCAAGTGTAGTGTCTTTGAATACCTCTGTAGCGTCTGTATAAACAAGATAATAAATAAAGATTTAAATCTTAACTTGGTTCCAAGAATCAAAATAAAGTTTCAGTGAAGGATGCATGATTATCGCTGGCTTTTCGTACAGCGGTAAATTAAAGTTAAGAAAAGTCGAAAAAAATGTCAAAATCAGTATATTATCAAGATAATGTTTTAACTCATTTATTACTTTCCTTGTATACAATAATGTATAAGGAAAGTACTGTGACGGGGTCGAAAATTTGAATTCGAGTTTTCGACGGGGGAGCACGTTTCAAGCATCTCTGATCACGAATCGAACATTTTTGAAGTGATGTCTGTGAGTGTGTCTCAGTGAGTCTGTGGAGACGATAACTGACGAACGAATGGACCGATTCGAATAAAATTTCGTACAGAAATTACAATCCGTAAACACTGGAAGCTTATTGTTTTTATACCCAATCGAATTTTCGAGTGAAATTTTGAAAAAATCGTCAAAAAATCAAAACCGTTAATAAAGTTACACAAATAGACATTTCTTTTGTAATTTTTCATTAGAAAACGATTGACATAAATTTTAGAACGCTAACATGAACCGTTCTCGAGATATTGCACATTTTTCAAAAAAATTATCAAAAAATCATATAAAATAAAAAAAATATATTTCCTATTAAGAAACATGTTCACTTTTTATATGTAATGCCATGCGATAAATTTGTGACATCATTCTCGTGGATCTAGCTCGTTCCATTCATGAAAACAGATACTTTGAGTAATACTTTTGTATTTGAAAGCCAATAGTCATTTATCTGCTGTAAAAATAACTTATTTCTGCGTCCATAACACTTGGCGAGATTTTGGCGACGAATTTGGTGGGATGACGCCAACTTAATAAAAACCTCGCCAAATGGATAAAAATGACGCTAAATCAATGAAAATGACGACTTATTGACGAAAATTCAATATCTTGGAAAGAATATAAATATCTACTATAATAATAAGCTTTTTTTTTTTTACTGTAAAAGTAGTAAATTCATTGCATTATATAAGGAAAGTCATGTGCTACCCGCATCAGATTTTTTAAAGATGGAATACCATCCCTTTATCTATAGAGACTTAATAGCTTAAAACTTCACCATATTCTTTCTTTAAAAAATGACAAAAGATACAGGTATTAAAGCAATACATTTTGCTCTTATTTCTTCAATCTCCTAGTGTGCAACCAATGAATTATTGTGCTTTTGGATTGTTAAAAAGAAAGCTTTCTAAAAAAAGACCTCAAACAATGGAACTATAGAAAACCGTGAAAGAGGCGTGGAACAAATACCACTCATAACTTTAAGGAAAGTTCTAACTTGAAAATTAACATGTAGATGATAGCCATGAGACAGGGCCATCATATAGACATTTAAGAAATAAATATTATTACTTCATACCTTAATTATACAGCTTTAAATTTGTTCTAAAATTGTGTAAACAACTTCTAGCGTAGTTCACATTCCCAGCTCCCCCCCCCCCCCCCTCCCACACACACATATACTATTACCATCTTTTTCCGGGAATGATCATTATTTTTAATAGAAAATACTACAATGAAAAGGTAAAAATTTGAATAATTCGAGCTCTAATTTGGAGAATTAGTAGGAATTCTATCGAGTTCTAATTTTTCACATAATATATCTCTATACATGAAATTTCATATCAATATGGGCATTTAATTAGTTTTTGCACTGTTCACGCATGCACGCGCATTCACACACACATACACACAAGGACATTATCCGAAAAGTGTTCGATCGAAATGAATGCAGGAGGTCTTAAAACATGCTTATCCGTTAAAATTTCGAATTCGAAAATTCTCGGGAAAATAATTCTTTTTCTAATAGTATAAAGTAAAAATCATTAAACAATATATTGTGAAAGACAATATTTAAAATATCATACATAAAAAATACTAGATATATAAAATATGTTTTTTGACACGCTCTTTCGACTATCCACAAAAAAATTTTCATTTTAGCGGAATTTGATTTTTTTTACCCCCCAAAAAATATTTGAAGTCCAGACATTGGAAAAATGAATTTATTCAAAAATTCCCATTATTCAGGGCTTGCTTATTGTGCGACCAGCTTGTGGATCTCTATTTCCTGATTAGGAAGCATGACATTCTCATTTGTTATTATACAAAATAAAATAAATAGAACAATTTCAAGTTAACATCTTTTCCATCAGACCACAAAACTAAAATGGTTTTAACAAGCAAATAAACTTCATTTCCCACAAAACCATTTTAACGATCCCATTATTTCTTCAGATCAGTATATTTCCTTAGATTTTAAAGTTCCAACGCTACAAAATATTTCATTTGTTCGAACACAAAAAAGTGTCATTAACAACCGTTGGTATTGTTTAAAAAAATTAAGACAATCAGGAAGTCAAAAGAAAAGGATAAGTAGGAAGAGTTTTGAAAACAGGAATAATTTTTTATAACTCTTCGAATATTTCAAGGCGACAGTGGGCAGCAGCATTTTTTTTTTTTTATTGTTACCTGGCGACCGCCAATACGTATTTACGTAAGAGGCCGCTTATTTTATGTCTGGTAGACTAGACAGAACCTGTTTGAAATGGCAAATAAAAATCACTGTAGTACTACTGAAAAACTGACCTTGTATCTTTAACGGCAATCGTTGTTTTTAAATAAGAGATTATTGACTTAGGCTTTAAGTGCCCGACCGTTAGAAGTTCCTTTAAAGATGTATGTAACATTTGTAGCGTAATGATGCTGTTTGTAACAGATAATAAATTAACCAAAGTGGAGTACTAACTCAAATTTTATTACAATAAAAATATATATATATATCTGCAGTGAAAAGCTCCATTCGACTTCCTTAAACATTTACATTCCATATTATTCAAGCTGACTTGTTATCATAATAAAAAATCTGATGTGGGCAACACATGACTTTCCTTATATAATGCAATGAATTTACTACTTTTACAGTTAAAAAAAATGTTATTCTTATAGTAGATACTTATATTATTTCCAAGATATTGAATTTTCTTCAATTAGTCGTCATTTTCATTGATTTAGCGTCATTTTTATCCATTTGGCGAGATTTTCTTTGATTTGGTAACATTTAAAATTTCGCCAAGTTGAGGAAATTTCGCCAAATTCGTCGCCAAAATCTCGCCAAGCGTTATGGACGGAGAAATAAGTTATTCTTACAGCAGATAAATGACTATTGGCGTTCAAATACAAAAGTATTATTCAAAGTATCTTTTTTCGTGAAAGGAACGAGCTAGATCCACGAGAATGATGTCACCAAATTTATCGCATGGTATTACATATGAAAAGTGAACATGTTTCTCAATAGGAAATATCTTTTTTTTATTTTATATAACTTTTTGATAATTTTTTAAAAAAATGTGCAATATCTCGAGAACGGTTCATATTAGCGTTCTAAAATTTATGTCAATCGTTTTCTAAGGAAAAATTACATAAGAAATGTTTATATGCGAAAACTTTATTAGCGGTTTTGATTTTTTGACGATTTTTTCAAAATTTCACTCGAAAATTTAGGGGGGTTCTGAACATTCGATTGCGTATAAAAACAATAGGCTTCCAGTGTTTACGGATTGTGATTTTTGTACCAAATTTATTAATTCGTCCTGACGGACGAATCGGTCCATTCGTTCGTCAGTTATCGTCTCCACAGACTCAATGACACACACTGACACACACACACACACACACACACATCACTTCAAAAATGTTTGATTCGTGATCAGGGATGCTTGAAACGTGCTCTCCCGCCGAAATCTCGAATTCGAATTTTTGACCCCGTCACAATACTTTCCTTATACATTATGTATATAAGGAAAGTAAAAAAAATCAGAATGAAAAATTACATCTTCGAAGAGACTTCTATTAAAAATATTTCTTTTTTAAAGCATCGCTTTAAATCTTTATTTTTCCAAGTTGGCAATGGATTAGATTTGACGACTAGTTAGATGTACATCGTACAATTAAGCTCAATGATGTTAATAAATACTATTTTAATGCTCGCAATAAAGTCTAAAACATAATTTCTCTAGATAAACCATAGTTATACTAAGAAAGAAAATTAGTATTATAAACAAAGCAATTAAATTTTTGGGAATTACCATTGTTTATCAAAAGAATAAAGTTATTTAAATTTTGAAATTCAAATAACATTTGCTCTATTCATAAAAATAAAAAAATATTAAAGCTTTTTTTTATATTTTATCTAATTATACAATTTTTTTCTAATATGTGCATGAGTTCTTCGGTTTTTGTGTACTTCACAAACATACAAAGACGGGCAAAAATGCTATAAAAACCTGAAAAACATAAGTGTGTGTGTGTGCGTTGAAGGCCCAGACCACACAGCCAACCCTAAGGCTAACGGGTTGGCTGTGTGGTCTGGGCCTTCAACACACACACACACGGCCACACGCTTGATTGCCGCAAGTCTTAGGGTTGGCTGTGTGGTCTGGGCTTATGTTTTTCAGGTTTTTATAGCATTTTTGCCCGTCTTTGTTTGTTTGTTAGTGAAGTACACAAAAACCGAAGAACTCATGCACATATTAAAAAGAAAATTGTATAATTAGATAAAATATAAAAAAAGCTTTAATATTTTTTTATTTGTATAAATAGAACAAATGTTATTTGAATTTCAAAATTTAAATAACTTTATTCTTTTGATAAACAATGGTAATTCCCAAAAATTTAATTGCTTTGTTTATAATACTAATTTTCTTTCTTAGTATAACTATGGTTTATCTAGAGAAATTATGTTTTAGACTTTATTGCGAGCATTAAAATAGTATTTATTAACATCATTGAGCTTAATTGTACGATGTACATCTAACTAGTCGTCAAATCTAATCCATTGCCAACTTGGAAAAATAAAGATTTAAGTGTGTTGAAGACCCAGACCGCACGACCAACCCTAGGGTTTACGGTAGCAATATGTGCGGCCGGAGAGATTTAAGTGTGTGTAAGTGTGATCACAATAACTTAACGAATGTTCGTACCGCTATAAAAATCTTATGTATAGATACTTTACGCCAAAAATATAACTAGATTCAATTTTTATTGTAACTTAGTAATTTCCATGATTAGAAATCGAATTATTCGATCTTACTCATTAATTTCTATGAAGAAACAGGATAATTTCCAAAACGATGCTGTTCAAAATATGCTGTAATTGCAAAAGGTATTGAAATAGCATATATTTAAAACAGATCAGATAAATGCATTCAATTTATTAACGTCACAGACTTGTTAACAACTTAAAAAGATAATTCTTAAAGATACATTTTTAAGAATTATTACAAAATATTTCAAAAGGATGTTAAACATATAGTCTATTAGGTCAAGTAAATCGATTCAAGTGTTTGTTACTGTTTCATATTGCGGGAAGAAGTCTAGGGACTGCAATTAATAAAACTGATTACGACTATAAAAAAAACGACTTGAAAAGGAAAGCTAATAAAAATATATTTCGTGTGCTGATTATGATAGAAGACCTAAACAATGCGAGATATGTATGAGAAAGTCGAGTGGAGACACATACTTCAGGTATTTTTTTAATCTGGTAAATCCCCAGGTATGACTAAAATCGTTGATCACCAAAGAAGTTCGCACAATTGTGGCATATAGTAAGTCTCCTTTCTGCCAGTCTAGCGATTAATTTAGTGATGACGATCTCTATGCTAAAGCTATTCGGCGATGACGAGCTCTATACTGACTCTATTCAGATATGGCGAGTTCTATGCTGGCGCTATTCAGTAATGATGAGCTCTATGCTGACGCCATTCAGTAATAAGGAGTTCTATGCTGAAGCTATTCAGTAATGACGAGCTCTATGCTGACGCTATTCGGCGATGACGAGCTCTATACTGACTCTATTCAGATATGGCGAGTTCTATGCTAGCGCTATTCAGTAATGACGAGCTCTATGCTGACGCCATTCAGTAATAAGGAGTTCTATGTTGAAGCTATTCAGTAATGACGAGCTCTATACTGACTCTATTCGGATATGGCGAGTTCTATGCTGACGCCATTCAGTAATAAGGAGTTCTATGCTGACGCTATTCGGCGATGACGAGCTCTATACTAAAGCTATTCAGTGATGGCGAGCTCTATGCTGAAGCTATTCAGTACTGAAGAGCTCAAATAAGTTCCAAACCACTCCACCGATGATGGCATGATTGCATGTTACGCAAGAGGAACCATGCAAAATAAATAAATGACTAAATGAAAGGAAAAAGCCCATAGGCGATCTATAGAGAAGTTCAAAAACATTCGCTATGAAGTCTATTTATCGATTTCAGTATTTTAATTTTTTTGAAAAAAAAAAAAAAAATCTGGGGTTGCGCCATAAATAGCACATTCAACATCACAGTTCAAAAGTCAAAAACCAATACCCTTACACTGCTGGAAGTAATAGTTGCATGTAAGAGCTCAAAACCATCGAAGCATTAAGGATGTAATCGGCTTCTTTAACTGGATTTGAGAAACACGTCGATGAAAAAACGTCGGATGAAAATAAAATTCATAAATGACTGACAGCTGCAGGCCTTGATTTAAAAATCAAAGTATACTGTTAAACATATAGTCTATTAGGTCAAGTAAATCGGTTCAAGTGTTTGTTACTGTTTTATATTGCGGGAGGAACAGTCTAGGGAACTGCAATTAATAAAACCGATTACGACTAAAAAGGCTATGTGTGGTTTGAAGCAACTTTGAGATCCTTCAGCAGGGTGGGTACTCTATATAGACTAGAGTCCTGTATCGGGTCGGATACCCGATTTGCGGATCGGGTTTCCTTCATTTTTAAATTGCGGTTCGAATTTCCTTTGCTCTTACAGATGCGGGTTTACCCGCGAAAATTATTTTTAAGAGCTATACCTTTTATCACATTTATTTTCATGAGCGTGGCTGGATTGCTGGATATATGGTTAAACTAAGGTTTTAAACTGTAAACAGCAGAAAATTGTGCATATGGGTTAGAGAGATTTAAAATCAACAGATTAAAGTTTTGAAATACAATTCCATTGCAGGTCGTGAGTTGGTTATTCGGGCTACACGCTGCGGGTTCGGGTCGAGCTGCGGGTTAGCAATTTTCTTTGTTGTGGTTGAAGGTCGGGTCAAACTCGACACGCCAAGACTTTAGCCCAGACCTGAGAGTACAGCTCTGGTCCAACGGGTACTTGGCGCAAACCATTTTGAAATTTCATAACTTTTTTAGAAGAAGGTTTTTGTACTTGAAGGGTAGTATGTTTACCTTGAAGTGGTACTTTTGCGAGGTTTGAACTACACTATGTATTTTCTCAAAATAGTTTTTACTAGTACAGATAAGCCAAATTCACCCATATGCATCACTAAGTTGTTGAAAAGAAACGTCCTTTAAAGAATTTATAAGTAATATTACTTTCCTTATATACATAGTATAATGTATAAGGAAAGTATTGTGACGGGGGTCGAAAATTCGAATTTAAGTTTTCGACGAGAGAGCGCATTTCAAGCGTCCCTGATCACGATACGAACATTTTTGAGGTGATGTCTCTCTCTCTGTGTGTGTGTATGTGTCATGATTATGTGGAGACGATATCTCACGAATAAATGAAGCGATTCGAATGAAATTTGGTACAAAAATTACAATCCGTGAGTACTGGAAGCCTATTGTTTTTAAACGCAATCGAATGTTCAGAACCTCCCTAAATTTTCGAGTGAAATTTTGAAAAAATCATCAAAAAATCAAAACCTTTAATAAAGCTACGCAAATACACATTTCTTACGTAATTTTTCCTTAGAAAACAATTGACATAAACTTTAGAACGCTAGCATGACCCGTTCTCGAGATATTGCACATTTTTCAAATAAATGTATCAAAAAATCCCATAAATTAAAAAAAATATTAACTGTTGAGAAACATGTTCACTTTTCATATGTAATATCATGCGATAAATTGGGTGACATCATTCTCGTGGATCTAGCTCGTTACATTCATGAGCAATGACACTTTGAGTAATATTTTTGTATTTGAACGCAAATCGTCATTTATCTGCTATAAGAATAACTTATTTCTCGGTCCATAACGCTTTTCGAGATTTTGGCGACAAATTTGACGAAATGTCGCCAATATGGCGAATTTTTTAAAGGTTGACAAATTAGCGAAAATCTCGCCAAATGGATAAAAATGATGCTAAATCAAAGAAAATGACGACTAATTGACGAAAATTCAATATCTTACAAAGAATACTACTAAGTATCTATATAAATAAAATTGAAAATCTGTCTGTCTGTCCCGTCATCACGGGAGAACGGCTGAAACGAATTTGATGACATTTTGTGGGTAGTCTGGAAATAGTCCCACTTAAAATTTAGTCCATATTTGGAGTTTCTACGATCACTGGTTCTCGAGATATTAGTAAAAAACGAAATTTTCGTTTGTTTCATCATCACGGAAGAACAGCTGAACCGAATTTGATGAAATTTTGTGGATAGCCTTGAAATAGACCCCATAAATTTAGCCCAAGTTTCGAGTATCTAAGACTAGGGGTTGTCTAGATATTAATGAAAAACGAAACTTTTTCCTAGGAGTTCTACTCTCTAACTCCGTGGTTTACCCAAACGAGAAGCTTGAAAATCGTTTGAAAGTGAATTAAAACTTTATCTCTGAGTTTGATGGGAGATTTTTTGCGCTAATTAGTCACTTTCTGAAAACATGAATTGTTTGAAACATGATTTAAATGGGAAATCTATCTCCATGATTTAAATGGGAAATCTATCTCCATGATTTAAATGGGAAATCTATCTCCATGATTTAATTTTCACAAGCTTTTACTGAACAATGAAAAGTATAAAGAAATCAAAATGGATATTTAATTTCGAAGTTTATGAGGAAGATTCTATCTTATATCATGTTGCTCAGAAACGCAATTAAATTAAATCTGTCTGTTAATTTTATTTTAATTATTATTTTTTCGAATTGAATAATAAATAATTTTTTCGATTTAAATAATAAATAAATGGATATAAAAATATATTTTAGAAAAGAACGATTTGATTTTTCTTATAGCATTTTTGACTGGATAATATCAATTATGGTCTTCAGATTTAAACGTTATTATTATTGATATTTTCGGGGATTATTGATTCAGAGATTATTGATATTTTCAAGTTATTATGCAATTCTTTTATTATGACAAAAATTGTTTAAACTCATTATATTGTACGTTGTACGAGTAATCTTCTACAAATACACGGGTATATCTTCTACGAGAATATAAGTACTACAGGTATATTGGCATATGTTTTGATATATATTGGCATATATTGGAATCAATTACGACCTTCTGGTATAAAGAGTACGGGGATTATTGATATTTTCAATTTATTACTTCATCTCTTTTATTTTGGCAAATATTTTTGAGACTCATATTGTAATACGGGTAATCTTCTACTAATACACTGGCATATTTTCTAATCTGCGACAATATAAGTAGTACGGGGTTGCATATATTGATTCAATTCTTTTTTTTTTTTTTTTTTTTTTTTTTTTGTAAATTTGTTGCTTACAAAAGGGGACAGAATGTTTTATTCTTCAGATCTGCCCCTGAAGATAATTTTGCATAGTGAGAACAGATATTCTTAAACTTCTCTTTAGGAGCAATACATTTAATATTTTAACAGAATTTGCACATGATTGCGAATTATAAGTTTATATTATATACTCCGTACGAAGAACGGGTATGCTGCTAGTCTACTATAAGAATAACCTACTTCTTTATTGTAAAAGTAGTAAATTAATTCCATTATATAAGGAAAGTCATGTGCTGTCCACATCAGATTTTTTTATATTTTAATCATTATTAAAGTATATCAGTTGGACTGTATAACTTAGCGGAGGTTTACAATCTTTTTCTATACCCCTATACTGTTAAGATTGGCTTACCGCAGAGACATATTCCAAGTTAGCTTAGCACAAAGTACATACATTCTATGACTTGTAGATTCATAAACACTAATGTCATCATAGAGGCAGAGCCAGAGTAAGATAGAACCACCTGCGGACGGGCCCGGGATCGCCATTACAAAGGGGTTCTAAAAAGCCGGCTTTTGTGAAAATGAGCAAACATCTGTTTATTTATTTATTTTAATAGAAAAAATTGTACTTTGATCAGTAATTTCTGTTCATAAGTATTCTCATTGTGTTCAATTCGAACAGTATTTAACAGGCGATAATTTCAGAATTTATGCAGATTGCAAATGTATATATATTTGACAAAAATATTAAAATTGTCATTTTTAACACTTTACAACAAAGTTGAAAAGTGTTTATTACTTTGTTCATTCTGTCTGTCTGTCCGTTAGCACGATAACTGCCGTAAAAATGACTTCATCAAAATGAAATTTTAGTATGATGTTCAGATGGTATGTAGGACCTATGGAATATAAATGAATAATACTACCCAATTAGTTTTGGATTGAACCCGGGTTGAAAAAATGAAATGCATTGAGCCCTATGGGATCTAATTTTTCAAACATTTTTTTAAGCAGATTTAAAATTCACAAATTGCTTCGAAAATTTTAGGTAATATTCAAATTGTTCCCTAAAATATATAAAAAAAAATTCAGCGAAATATATTCAGTAGTTTTTTAAATAAAAATTAAATTAATAATAACACCTCTTATATGAGTCTATCTTACACGTGACCATACTATGAAAAAATCACGTGACCCACTTCAAAATAAAATATGGCATCCATCTTGTCTCAAAATCGTGATTTTTAAAGTTGTTTTTAATTCATATTGAGTGTTGTGTTGTATCCATCCTAAAACCACTTTATTTTTGCTTAAATTCTGTGCATCTACATACTGAAACAACGCAATTACAATACATTTGAGTTTAAATGGTCATCCAAATTTGATTATTTCTACAACGTAGCCTATTTTTCACCTATGTAAAATGTAAACAGCAAAATATGTAGAATGAGTTGTATTAGAATTGCTGTATTTCTTTAACACAAAATCATTTAGTTCATGGAGTCTGCATAGCTGATATGAATGAAATATTCATTGATTTTACAAAGATAAGGACGATTTTTTTCGATGAAGTTTTACGCACAGAGTTTAATTACTTGAAGCTCCATGGTCTTAATTTTTAAATAAAATAAATTATTAAAGTATTGTGATGAATGACATGAATGGGAAATTATTTATGAATGAAATGCTGCTTTTATAGAGCCAGGCGTGTTATTTTTTCTATGACGTCATTTGAATTAATTTCAGTTGTTTTCGATGAAGTTTTCAAATATAATAAATCATCGTTGTATTATGATAATTCTAAAATTATTACCGAGGAATGTATCACATTGAGATGTTTAAACCAGGCAATTTATATTTCAATGCCGTCATTTGAATGAAGTTCATTTTTTTCGATGAAGGTTTAAGTTTTCAAATATAATAAATTAATGTAGTATTGTGATAAGTTTTAAAATATTACCGAGGAATGTATTGCATTTTAGACATGTTTAAAGAAAATTGCATTGAAGTTGGAAAGTGTTTCATAATCAATGCTTTAAGCATGATTGATCTTTCTTGTTACTCATTAAAATACATGGTTAACATAAAATGAAAAATCTTAATAATTCCTCGATGTTAGAGTTTCTTTCCATTAGATGAGGAAGTGTTGCAAATTCTCAATCCTCTAAACTATGAGTAGGGGGGCCCGAACGCTTGCTTTGGGGGGGGGGGGATTTAGTCGGGCCCTGCATAGAGGCCCCGAATAAAGTTCAGCTTCGAAATTGTCGAACATCATTGATATCCGCAGTCGTCATTGAAGTTCTTCCAACGACATTGTTTTAGATAGAATGTTCAAAGCAACACCAGTCTTACATTCAGATAAATAATCGATTCAGATTGGTGATGCTCTCTGTGTTATCTGGCATGGCTCGGTGTTAACTAAGCACGCATGAATCTTTGATTACTTCTCTTCGGGTTCACGACTTTCCGAGCAGAAAGTGGTGAAAATTCATTTATTTGACACGCATCTGACCATCAAAAGCTGCTCTGTGATCATGCACTCGATTTCTTTTCCTTTTCACCCGTGATCATTAATCATCTTCATATAAGTGGAATAAAAAATTGAATGCTATAATTGAAAATTATAAGGTTATTTATTTTTACTTCCGAGCTGTTAGACGAATTTTTTCGAATTTAGGTACATTGCAAATAGAACACTAATGTTGTGTTTACTTGGCATATTCTTTTAAGGAAAAAAAATTCCCCGAATATTTTTCGACCATTTTTAATAATATCGGGGGGGGGGGGGGGGAGAAAGGAATGCACACGATAACACGATAAATGAAGTATAAATGCACGTATCAGCATGAAATTCCACATGATGTTAAAACCTATAACTTGATTGGATTTTTTGCAATTTTAGTAATTATTTTTTTTCATCATTTAATGTAGATAATTTGTAAAATCATGTCATTAACAAAACACTAACATTTGCTGGACTATCTAATGAAAAAAATGCTGCTCTAGGTTACACTAATCAACCATTTTTTAAGCATATGCGGGACAACATTTTTCAAAGCATTCTTCAATTTTTTAGAAAAATTAATATTTCTACTAGACAACACCGATTGAATGAATCCCACAAAGGAGATTTTATCTTTACTATTGTCTATCTTATTACTATTGTCTATTATTCCTAATAACATTTACTATTAAAAATAATTCCAATTTATATGCTTGCAAATGGCACTTTCGCACAGATCGTTAGTAAATTTTTTCATATTGACAAAGCTATATGATGGCGATCCTTCCTCTAATGAACTAGCTTTATTAACTTTGCTGTACATCTAAAAATTAATAAATAAACCTTTTAAACTTCCTTCCTCCCCCCTTCCCCCCAAAAACAAAATGCTTCTGTAGATCAATATCTGAAAACAGTGACGTAAGCATTGAACCTGGTTCACAAATCTCATCCCATTGGCGGAAAAATTAAATTAGTTTTCCATTGAGTCTATATTGGAAAACTAAAACAAACACTGTAGCCCCCTATTCGACCCCTCCTTCCGAGATACTGCTTACATCTATGCCCGACATATACAGATTTGTCAGAAAAGGCGGCAATGGTCTTTTTCCTTAAATATTGATCCTTAGACATGATGCTTTCAATTACAATATAGAATTTTATGAAAAGTTTCAATTCAAGTTTCAACGTGCCTTGGAGAGTAAAAATTCTGAATAATGTAATATTCTTTACGGCTTCATTTGTTAAAATTAAAACGTTCTATTTCTTTACTTTCAAAACTCGCGGAAACCTGCTTAATAAAAGTTTTCACTAAAAATACAAGAATACCAAAATTTTACCTAAAAATCTTTAAAATTGTTCTCAAAAGTCTTTGCGTCTAGGCAAGATAAAATGACCTTAGTTAGTATACGTTTCTAACATCTTTATATTTTTTAAGAATTTCGAACTTTTTAATTTTAACCAATTAAGTCGTACGGAATATTCTAAATGGATTTTTAACACTACGGGGATACGTGCAAAATATTAGATTTACAATGTTTTCAGAATTGACACTCAGAATTGAGACTGTTTCCATAATATCTTGTACTTTATTCTAAGAAACTTCCTAATTGCAAGTATATTTAGAATCAATATTTAAAGAAATAAGACCTTTTTATAACACCCTGTATAACTAAAAACACGGCGATCAACATTGGTGGACGGTTTTCACATTTGTCAACGCTCATTAGTATCGAATAGTCATTATTACAGTGGCAATAAAAAATATGCTTACAATTGCAGAAGGATATATTTCGAGTTAAATTAGAATTGCACAAGAAAAGTTGGCTTGTAATTCAATTGTACCATCACCTTTAAGCTTATAGGCATGCTGTGCCTGCTTTATAAGTGACAAGACACGCAACTCATCTCAACTGAAACCTTCCTATTTATTGATTCACTTGCCCTTGACTATTGTCTGTTCATCTGCGCGGTGTAGCAAGCACATCTTGACAGATCTCGCGTGATTATTTTACAAAACTGATTAGGTGTGTCTGCAATGCTGAACGCGACCGCTAACCACACAAATACATTATATTATTAGCTATAAAGTGTTTCACAAGTGGTTGCTTTATATCCAACTTACCGTGTTACCTACCGAAAGCAATAAATTTCCTACAACCACTTCAAACTTTTCAACAATTTGTTCGATGTGCCGCTGCTTCTTATACCTGTAGTTCGGCCGCTTCTAAACCACAGATAGATTTATTGGCGCCTGATCAGTAATAAATTCAGTTCTGCGGTATTTACATATAACATTCGAAATGCAAAAAAAAAAGTCTGAATAGTTTGTGAATAAACGGCAATTAGATTGTAGGAAAACACGACGTTCAAGTACTCTATTAAAATTTATTTAAATATTTTTCAAACATTGAACACGTCTCAATTTTTTAAAATTAAAATCGAACCAGGCCCGTCCCGAAACCGTCTAAGGTACGATACAAACGTATTAATATTTCGTATAATTTTGTATTGTATAGTTCGTATACACCTAAAACTAATTCTACAACATTCGGCGGGCACCGTAAAATTATACAGCAGGCACACATATCCGCAGGCCAGAGTTTTCCATTCCTAACCCCTGACTATATAAGTTTCGTGTTATAAGTTATATGCCTATTTTCAGTGTAACGTATATTTCAATTTCATATGTGACTTGTTTTAGCGTCGGGAGTTAACTGAGATCTTGTACTAAAGATCAGTTGCAATTGGAAAAAATAACTTAATTCTGTTTCTTTACGTAAGTTTCAATTACAAAGCTACTATTGTTATTTATTCTTAAATCTTTTTTTTTCCGTTCCTATTCAAACCATCCGACCAACTCGAAGTGTAAAGTAAGCGTTAGGACGGCTAACACCCAATTTAGACTAAAACCCAATTAAATAGGATGACAACCTTCGACCCCTCGATGGATGGTGGCAACCATGGGAACCGTACCATCCTTCCCATCTCTTGAATGGACTTTCGGACCTCCTTAAATCTTTGTAACTTTCTTTTCAATCCATTTGAAATAATGAACATTTCATACCCAATAAAAAATCAGGGAACAGCTGCGGAAATGAACCTATTTAAAAAATGGGTACGTCTATAAGTGTTTAAAATGTGACACGCATACGTTTAAAAAAAAAAAAAATGCGTTTTAGAAACTTTCAATAATTACTTTAACTAATATAACTGCGATACCCGAAGGTAATGGACACTATTTTATTGCAGCCATTTTTTTTAACAATTACTTTTTAAAAAACAAATGAATTAAAAATATATACACGGCCTTGTAGTAGGCTGCTACACCCCTAATAATAAGTACGCTGCTCCGACGAAAGCAATGAGCATGCGATACATGTTATTAAAGTAATAAAAAAGAAAAATGCATGTACGCTGCGAGGCTGCATGCAATACAGAATAAAAATCAGAAATTAACCCCCCCCCCCCCACCCCACCCCTCTCGGTTACTTTTACAGTAATAAGACGACTAGTATTAGTATAACGTAACAGCAGATTTCAAATTGCGTTGTTCACCTACTAAAATAAAACAAAAACTTAGAATTCAATCGGCTTTCATCACCATTTTTTTTTTTTCAATTATTGTAATAAAAAATATTCAAGCTTTAATTTTCAAAACTCTTAATTTCAAAAATGACGAATTTATAATTTCTTAAAAATATTTTCCTCATCAATTTTAAACAGTTGTTTCCACGAACCCCCAAGCGCCGTCCCAGACAATTAATGGAAGGTTCTCGTACAAAAATGCAAGTTTTCATACGGTGGAATTCAGTAGCGCAGTGTAAAATGAAATAATATGTAGAAGACGATAATAAAATGGCGCAAAAAATTGTGCAATAATGGACCGGTTTCCTATAAACAATTTCTTTTTTTAATTTATTTATTTATTTTTGATGTTCTGTGCACACGTGAAAATCATTATCACCTATTTGCAAAAAATAACTGCGATATTCTAGGCCAAAAATTAGCGTTTGAATTGGCTAGACGTAGCAATATACTCACACAGTAATATGGCGGAACATGTTTCAAATAGCGTAGACAGTAAAATGAAAATTATGCTTTTCAGAAAATTTTCGAATACGAGATTTTGACGGTATAACTCCTCGCTTTATGTGCTATGTGAAATGCAATCGCGCACACGCTTTCTTAAAACAGTACCAGTTCATCTAAAGAATAAATTGATTCGTTTGGCTGATTTCTTTCAGGAAATCCGATATTCTCAGTATTAGTTTTCCACTTTGGTTTCCTGATCAGCGATCTGCGACTTAATCTCGCGTGGGATAAATATGTGAGCATCGAGCATCGCGGCAGACTCTCACATGGAATTCGTTTTCTCAAAATCGCCAAGCCGGCGTTTCCATACTGACGAGTGGCTGGTTTCATCATTTCTTCCAAGAGCCCATTGACGCGATATGCGGAAGTAGATTTCGGGAGATTTCGGTTCTCATCTCATCTTGGGACGCTGGTGCGGTAGGATTTGATGGTGTCATCAAGAATGATTGGGATGAAGCAGTCAGTGTGCGTTGGTTGATTATCAAAAAAATCAACCCAGTTCCACTTCAGAAGTGCCGCATACGGTATTTGGATAGTTTGAAGAATAATCTCTTAGATTTTGCCAAATATCCGAGTAACGCTGAATAAGGAACTTTATTGGTGGATGAGAGATAAAGATTCCCAGACGAATTTTGGAATCCCTGTTCATACGGAAATAATCTATGGTGGACATATTTTTTGTTTTTCTATTTTGGGGTAATTTCCTTTTCCTTTTTTAACTTTACACACTATCAAATTCTTTACAGTAAACAAATACTTCAAAACTGACGTGTTTATGCTCAATAGATTTTAAATTAACTGATATTTTAAATTTTTTTTACGCAAGAAAGCATGAATGGGGGGGGGGGGGGGCTAAACAAGCTGTAATCGTCTTCGGGTTTACTAATAAATCAAAGTATTTTTAAAAGACTTTTACTGCGCTTTCAAGATCCCGTCCAATCCTCGGCGCAAATGACAAACTATATACAGTTTAAAATAAAGGGCAAGCCGTCAGTGGCGTATTTTGAAATTCAATTGGTATATGTGTGTGTGTGGGGGGGGGGGGGGGGGGTAGGGTGTCCAATTTAAATAAAGTTCATGTCAAACACAAGCGGGTCTAAGTTAGAAGTCTACACGGGTTTAGGTCCGATGCCGGGCAGTGTCACACTTTAATAAATTCGGGCCGGTTCAAAATAAATAAAAAAACCAAATGTAAATCAAACTTGAAATTACATATGAAACAAAATTCTCAGTGCATAAAAATTTGCTCTATATATAGAGTATATTAACTGCGGCAAACATCCAACGTTGTCGTTCACACATTTCTCTTTCCCCCTTTTCTTATCTCCCAAACAAAAACGCAAGTTCACATTAAAATGCCTTATACAGTGAAATTCAGTAGCGAAGGCAAAAGATTTATACTCTCCATTAGCTGAACAATTATATCAGTTTTCCATGAGGTCCATATTGGAAAACGAAATTCAGCACCATAACCGACCTCTCCCTACCCAAACTTTCGGTTGTCAACCTGCTTTATCGAGATCCGAGCTGTGTCTATAATAAAATCAGAGAGAAAAAAAAAAGGCTGAAAACGGCATTCTGCTAATTAAGGAAAGTTTTTTTCATGATCCCAAACTTAGCAAAGAAATATAGCACCTACAGAGTCTGCACAGTCTACAAGTCAACACATGTTTAACACAGAAACAAGAGAAACTTTTAGAACAACAAATTTCATCGTTCACTACGAAACTGTTATGAAAGTCAAATGGTGGCTAAAAGCTCGAGAGAAGAATACGGCACTAAAACTTTCACATGTGATAACATTTTTGTAGTTTCTGTCAGCCCCCACTCTGCCGATTTACCCCTACCCGATGAGATAGTTGACACTGTATTTTGCTGTCTTCCAGAAAACTGACTGGCGCCTTTTGCTCTTGCACTCACGAACATATTCCCCGAATTATCAGGCATATCTTTAAAGAAGGGCTCGACTTTCGTCCCTAAAAGTAACACTTGAGTAGAAATGGGTTATAGTAAAACTCTCTACCACGTAGTAGAGGTGGTAATAGCTACTAGCAGAGGTGGTAATAGCTACTAGCAGAGGTGGTAATAGCTACTAGCAGAGGTGGTAATGGTTATATAGAGGGATATGTGTTAAAAGTTTGAACGGACTCGGGCCAGGCCAAACCGGTCTTCATTAAGTGGTTTTCAGGCTGGTCCAAACTCAGGCTGTGTTTTAAAATGCTTCGACCGTGTTGGGTTAAACATAGTCAAAGTTTTAAAAAGTTACACATTATTATTTTACCTTACACCTTTCTGGTAGGTCGGACGGTCTGGGTCTCAACAACAACAACATTATGATTTTAAGATATAGGGATTTTTTTTCATAACCTTCATATATATATATATATATATATATATATATATATATATATATATATATATATATATATATATAAATTGAAGGATTTTAATCGAAAATTATGCATAAACTACTGTATGTACAAAAAAACCCATCTCTATCATATCTGTTACAAATGAGTAACTATAGGCCAAGACTAAGGATAAAGATAGAAGGTAACATATCACTACAATGGAAAGGGGGATGAGAAGAATATTAGGATTCAAAAATCACAATTAAAAGTATATAAAAGTAAATAAAAATAAAACTCGGCAAAAATGAAAATAGGCAATAATAATCAGCTCAAGATAAGAGATTAAAAATAGAGAACAATCAATTGAAACTACACAAAAAATGGCGGTTAGTTCGAAATTGCATTCTCATCAGGACAGCCATACAATTCGAATTAAAACCGATAGAATAGCCAGTTTCTGACAATGGCGATAGTATTTAACTATAGACACCATTGGAACTGTACTGGCTAGTGGAAGGAGAAAAATAAATCAATTGAATTATACAAATCTGAAAAACAATACCTCCTCAAACAGAAATATGAAATCACAAGCATAGCACCACGTGTAAGATAAACTAGTGACTGAGCATTTCACCTCACTTCGTCAATGCGAGTGGGCACCGGAATGAATACATTTGAACGATACATAATATGTATGGAGACTATCAAAAATAGTAATCAGTATAGGACTCAGGACAGGTGGAAAATAGTCATTCGAAAATAGTAAACAGTATTAGACTCAGGCCAAGTGGTAAGTGAGGTGATAAGAATGGGTGAATTTTCAAAAATGAGTTAACCAATCAAAGATAAATAATGCATGTGTAAAATTATTACGTGGTATATTTGAAATTATTAATAATATTATTTACAAATACTTCCGGATATTGGTAATTTTGACAAATGCGTTTAAGATTATTGATGTGGAGAAAGTGAAACTGAGGATCAAAAAGTCGATGCATTCGAAATAGCTGGTTTAAAATGATGTTTCTAAACAATTGAATAGAATTACAAGATTGATATGATAGCAGCTTTATGATAGTGAAGTTGTAAGAATCTTTTTTATCATATAGATTGGTGATTACATGATTATTGAGGGTATCTAAATTTAGGTCTAAAAAATTAACAGTTTGACTAACGCAAGGCTCATTAGGAATTAATTCTAGGTTAGACGGGTAAAAATCAATATTAATGGGATAGGAATCATCAATGATAATACAAATTAAGTCATATATATATATATATATATATATATAAAGGAAATTAAAAAAAAAACATTTAACTTAACTCCGAAAAAGATGAGTTGCTTTCTTACATTCATATAAACCCTGTTTCACGCACGCAGACTGAGCCTCAAGGGTAGAATGGGTTAAGATTTGAAAATGTATTTCGGCCTGGAGCGGGTTCGGGCTCTAAGTATACTGTTGGGTTAAATAAATGTATGAAATTCCGGTAAGTACAGGACCCTAGTCTGAGCCAGAGAGTAAAGACTGTTTTTTTAATGGATTAGTGACACGTAAACTTAGAAAAATATTATCAATCCCAAAATAATCATTACCAATTAAAATGGTACTTACAATGCATCCTGATAACTTGAGGGTTTTAACTTACAAGGTTTTTAAATGCAGCAGCTGTACCTTAATCCGTGGTTAAATGAGTCAGCCAATTTTTTGTATCAAATATATTTGATATAAAATATATTTGATAAATATATGCAAATTTGATTGTGTACCACCAAGTACAAACAGCCGAATTTTCTTATATCGTTTCTCAATTACATATGTCCTTCAGTAAATTAAACCACTACAAACTAAAGTTGTTTATTAAATGTTATTTCTTATTTAAAATTGGAAGATTAGATAAAAAAACTTAAAAGCAGTCATATTGTAAACACTGTCGAGATCATTTCAAACGAATTTCACTACTTGCTCTTGAATACTACTTGTTCTTGAAGACTAGTGACAATTTTTATCGAAAATGGGCCATGGTAGGAATAGAAATGTGGTCAAGACCATCCACACTTTTAGGGAAGGATCTCTAAATTAAGGCCAGCTTTTCATTTCTTGAAATTTAGCTTGGTCTATCCTTATTATCATCGGCTATTTTTAAAATTCCAGTTCTGATACATTTAAGTGTCAGAAAACGTGAAAGTTTCAAACAATTTTGACACTTTATCTAAATGTTACTGCCGTCGTGTTCATGTGGAGTACGATCACGTTAAACATGTGGGTCCGTAAGTCCTTCCGAGAAGTTGGTGGTAGGGGAAGGAGGGTACTGTCCCTGTGGATGTCTCCCCCACTGGGTTCCGGTCTAAATTGGGTGGCACTTCCCGGCCGTCCAAACAGTTACCTTACACCTTTCTGGTAGGTCGGACGGTCTGGGTCTCAACAACAACAACTTTATCTAAATGTAACCAATTAGAGTCGAAAGCAAATTAACAATATGTAGAGTTTTAGAACACATAAATGTCACCTTCAATGCTTATGTGTGAAAGGGGGAGTGAGGTGGAATTTATTTTGTTTTTTGCATTAATTACGAATTATTAATTACAAATTATTTAAGATTAAAGATTTTCAAAACATTATTTATCATGGAGAACAATAATTCCCGGAACGATAACAGTCAATGATGAAAACTCAGTTTTTT
Source organism: Amaurobius ferox (assembly GCA_951213105.1). Lineage (NCBI taxonomy): Eukaryota > Metazoa > Arthropoda > Arachnida > Araneae > Amaurobiidae > Amaurobius > Amaurobius ferox. The sequence continues at coordinate 60,294,557 of OX578143.1, read as the reverse complement.
TTTCTTTTAATCCAGACCGTCTGACCTACCCAAAGGTGTTGAAGATCCAGACCGTCTGACCTACCCAAAGGTGTTGAAGATCCAGACCGTCCGACTCATCCGAAGACTTGAGCAACCATTTAGACGGCCGGGTACCCAAAGGTGTAAGGTTTCTGTTTGGACACAGTGTTTCTTTCAGGCATACATCCAGGGGGGGGGGGCGAAGCTCTCCAGATACGATTATTCGCCCCCCCCCCCGGAGACATTTTATATTAACTTTGTTTCTATTTACGTGACAGCATTTAGATATATTTATATAAGGCAAATAGAAAACTTGCCCCCTAAAGTTTCATTCGCCCCCCCCCCACCCACAAACACACACACACCGGCCAAAAAGTCCTGATAGACTGCCTATTTGGACGGCCGGGACAGTGCCACTCAATGTAGACCGAAACCCAGTGGGGGCACATCCACAGAGATTGTACCCTCCTCCATCTATCACCAACCTCATAGGACATTCCGAAACACAGATATAAAATGTTCGTACTCCGCGTAAACACGAGGATAGTTTGGGCAGAGTTGGGTATCGAACTCGGGTCCTCTGAGTGCAATCCTTGTACCTTAACCATTGGGCTTGGAATTTATAATGGATATAAAAGATATTAAAATTGTATGTATAAATCGGATAAATGCATTCAATTCATCAGCATGACAAGCCTGTCTCTAACAATTTTTTAATTGAATTTATTTTTAAAGAACAAACTGCCAGCAAAAGTACTGTCTGTGTAATCTCTATATTGTCTGCATCTTGGTCTTTCTAATTGGTTAATATCAAAATGTTATTGTTCTACTGTAAAAATTGTTTTGGACTTTATATTGTTTAAATTGTTATTTTACCGTTTCTTGCTTTACGAACTGAATAAAGAATATATATATATATATATATATTTTTAATTCAATTAACGTGGCAACAACAGATCCGAAATCCAGTTACAGTAGCCATACAAGCTTCCATGTCTTATTCGGGATTTGAACCCGAGCCCTCTACACAGCAGCCGAACACGCTATCCACTACACCACCTGGGCGGCATTTTATTCATTTGTATCTTATAAATTTCCTACGGCTCCCCAATTGCTACTTCTAGACTTTCGGGTGAGTCGAACGGCCTGAGTAGTGTAAGCAAAACCCCAGAAAAAGATACAAAAAATTTCGTCCTGATGCAAATTGTATTGCAAATAGGTGTAACACATATATGGATTGGCAGTGGTATCTCTGTATATTTGAACTTTTAGCCAATTATATTATGAAATGAAATTTTCAACGGCTAAATAAAATCTGTCACTGCAAAAATTTGGTTTATATTTGATATTAAAGCTTAATGGATGTATAAGAGTGGAAACTCAAAAGATATCACTGGACGTAATATTCCTAAAATACATCACTCGAGAAGCATGATACAGAAAAAAGTCAGATACAGAAAAAAGTCTACAGAAAGAAGTCTACGTACGAAAAAAAAAAAAATCTGAGTACTTTTTTCTACATCTATGGTGAGAGTTAAAAGGGGCTGGAGAGAGAAACCTCTCAGGGCCCCCTGAAATCTGATATTCCGGATGCGATCCTAAACAGATGAGCAGCGGACGTAGCACGTGTTGGCGTACGTCAGGTACAGGATGCATTTTCCCCCCTTTTAGTGGAAATATGTTTTCACTGCTTTCCTTTTACAGTTAATGCTGGGCCACGTGATTAAAGAATTACGTGAGGGGTTCCACCCCGCAGACCGACCCTATAGTAAAATGAGATTTTATGTTGACATGGAGCATGGATTGTTGAAAGCACAATAGAGAAGCACTTATTTCGACTTTAATATACTTCCTCACGCTATAATATAAAAATGCAGTGCTTCTCAAGAGATGTGCCGGAAAGGCAGTGTAAGTCTGACGCAAAATAATAATATACAAAATTTTTTAAAAAGTTTTAAATGTTCCCCATACGCTTCAGTTGGACAGAATGAATGGACTTGATCTACTGATCGGACAAGCAATTTTCAGTACCCGATTAACTGAAATAATCCGTATATTCGAATTCGAACCCATATAAAGGTCCACTCCCACAGAAATCGAGCCTGAATCCATCTAATAAGAAGAGTGCTCCACATCTAAATTATGAGGACATCATGAAAAAAGTTTGCTAATTTAAAAAAGGAACCTCACAAGCATAGGCATTGAAATTCTTATGGGTAAGATAAAGATTCCACCGGGTAACGTTTTTTACACAAACTTTACTTACTTATTCAGGAAGAATATCATACTTGTTTCGGTCTCGTATTAATTTTTATTGTGCTTACTGAGCGTAGAAACAAACATTACACTTTTGTAAATTATTATTAATTAATTATAACATGTAATATGTGTTGAAGACCTAAGCCATTCGACTCATCCTAGGAATTGAGCAACCAAATGGACGGCCGGGAAAGACATGTAATATGTGTAACATTGATGGTTAAAAAGAAGAGCTCGCACACGTTACATATTTTATTAATTTTATAACTAATTAGTAATAATATACAAAGTGTATTTATTTTCTAAAAGTAGAAAACACAATAAAAATTAATGTGAGACACGATATTTTATATATATGTATATTTCATAATATATATATATATATATATATATATATATATATATATATATATATATATATATATATGTATAATAAAATAGTTTGAAAATTCAACGATAGAATAGAGAGAAGTTGCAACTCAAAAAACCCCAACATAAAAAAATTGCCTAACTAATAAAAAGTATCAAGCAGTGAATCATCATGTAGAATATGAAAGGCAAACCTCTAGTCATCAAGCTGAAGGCAAACAACAAACATCAATGGAAAGCAATCGATAAAAGAAAATCACATAAAATCCAAGCATTAAAGCTTTACACGTGGACAAGCCCTAGGCCTACACAAATGAATGGTTCATTTCCATGAAACTTTTCGTCAAGTCCAAGTATTTCATCAAAATGAACACAAAATGCATGTTTCTGATATCAGTGATAGATTATATCTATAAACACTGTTAACTTGGAAGACATGCATAAAAATTGAAAAATTATAGGAAACAAGAATACCTGAAAAAACAGTGCATATGTTTGATCCATTGAAGCTTTGAATAAAGAAACCAATGTTACCAATCGCAAAAAATAAAAAGTTGAGAACTGCTGTTGCCAATCGTGAAAAATAAATAACAGTAATGTGAAAAGGCTATAAAAGGTGATATTCAACAGTAAGAGCTACAAAATAAAGGAGCAGATGATAAAAGAAAAAAAAGGGGCTAAATTATAAGGGAATGTAACTACATGGCAATGCTTATTAAAGAGAAAGTGGATGTCTGGCTAATATAAGATACTAGGGAGAGAATTTACGTATATTCAACCATTCCAAACTTTTTAACTATACCATTCACTAAATATGCTGGATATTTATATAATTTGCTGGTAATTTTTAGCTTATTAATATGCATAGCATGAAATGTTTTATCTGATAATCTATAAATTCTAAAAAGTTGAATAAGTATAATATTTCTAAACAATTGAATCGAGTTATAGGAATTAAATGGTAATATTTTATTAATGTTAAAGTTAAAAAAGTCTTTTTTATCATATAAGTTAGTAACTATCACATTAGTAGGTTCAATAATTAGATATAAATCTAAAAAATTAATGTTATTACTAATAGTGGCTTCATTAGGAATTAGTTCCAAATTATCCGGATAGAAATCTATATCTATGACACAGTTGTCTGTAAAAACCAAACAATCAGATCATCAACATATCTGTAATTTTATAATCTGTGGAAGTAAAAGATTTTTCATAATGATAAAGGTATAAATTAGCTAATATACTGCTACTACAGCCACCTTGTGGAATCCCTGAGACTTGTAAGTAAAATTTATTACCTTGAAAAATATAATTATTGAAAAAAACAAAGTGAAGAAGTTTAGAAAAATTGGTAAATATAGTATGAGTAGAATGATTAGTAATATAAGAATTATATACAGCTAAAATTACTACATAAAGATCAGAGATCTTTATTAAAAAATATCTTTAAAATCAAAAGTTTGAAATCCAATTAGTTTACCTAATGATGTTAATTTATTCTTTAATTCTTTACTATTATTTAGAATAAGGTAGTTATTGCTAGAAAAACGTAAACTATCATTTATTACATTTAAATAATTTAGTAGTAATTTACTCGCAGTACTAGAGTAAGTATTATGACCACTAGTTATATATAAATATATGTATATGCATAACTGCATATATATTACATTTTATAATATAATATATATAATATATAATATAATATAAATGCAGTTTCAGATGAGAAAGTTTCCATAGTGGTTAAGATTAGTGACCATATATGGAGCTGTAGTGGCAAAGAGGAAGTACGGGCAGTCTTTGTTAATATTAATAGCGTGGAATAGAATTTAATGTGGTTGCAATAAGCTCGTGACATGAGATAGGAATTTGGAATAAAATTATGAAAGAAAAGGGTGTGTTAATAGGGAAGCTTCAAATTTCTGAATCATATGTATTGTATATATATGTATTTTATATATATATATATATATATATATATATATATATATATATATATATATATAGTATGTGTATTTCATGGAATAAAAGTACAATATTTTTCCTGTGTAAGTAATGTAGATAACGAAATTTGTGTAAAAAATGTCAAACGCGTTACGGTGGAATCGCCCATATATCGTTTATGCAGAAAGTACTAATCAAAAAATTAAAATAACATTAAACACTTTCTTCAAGATTGCAAAAATTACGTAGTTAAAACCATTGAACGCTTTCTAACTTTATTTATAAGAATTATTTAATTTACTCAATTTAAATAATAATTATAAATAATTATTTAAATATATAATAAATATTATAATAATTATAATTTAATTATAAATAGTCATTTACATACTGCATTTAAATAACAATTACTAATATTCTTACAAATAAATTAACATTGTTGGAAAAAATATTGTTCTACATAGTTATAACATTTTATAAAAAGAGAATTCTATATAATGGGTTCTTTATACGGTAGTTATCATCTATAAACATTGGTGGCTGTATATAAGATACACAGACAGAGATGGAACCAAAACACAAAGTAATTCGAGTCAAAAGTATTAGTAATTGGAAAAATGACACAATGAACTCAAATTACAGGGTAACACGTGAAACGAAAGAGAACGTATAAATAAACCATATACGAAATTAATTGACAGGTCACTGAATAAATCATGAGTTGGTGACACTAGAATTAAGGACGATATTTAAATACTGACAAAAAAAACCTGATATAGTCAAGGCATGACTTTCCTTACAGATTAACAAATCTAGATATTGGGGAGAAACAACACAAATTAGAGCTTTTTATCACTCGATCTTGCTGGAAATCAATAGGATCTTTGTCGATAAATCTCAGAGAATTTTTTGCAAAAAGTAAAGTCTCTAATACCACGAAATGGTTATGAATAACACTTAAACAATGATGTCAACTGATTTTTTCTTAAAAGAAATTACAAAGCATTCATTCATATGATATTAGTAAACCATTTTTTTTTTTTTTTTTTTTTTTTTTTTTTTTTTTTTTTTTTTTAATCAAATACGCTCAATATCCTGAAAACAGCTCATATTAAAAGTTCTATAAATAATATCACTCGCATTTAAGCAAAAAAATACATATAAAATGGGTGTTTCTATTTGTAATATTTTTTATTACGAATTAGTGGTTGAAACCGAAAATATATTATAGAAATAGCATAATAGCATAACTTGCTATTTATGCTAATAACAATGTTTTATAACATTTTTTAAGAAAATGAAACCAGAACGCAAAGTAATTCGAGTCAAAAGTATTAATAACTAGCAGCATACCCGTTCTTCGTACGGAGTATATAATATAAAGAAACTTATAATTCGCAATCATGTGCAAATTCTGTTAAAATATTAAATTTATTGCTCCTAAAGAGAAGTTTAAGAATATCTGTTCTCACTATGCAAAATTATCTTCACGGACAGATCTGAAGAATAAAACATCCTGGCTCCTTTTGTAAGCAAATTTACAGAAAAAAAAGGAATTGAATCTATATATGCAACCCCGTACTACTTATATTGTTGCAGATTAGAAAATATGCCAGTATGTTAGTAGAAGATTACCCGTATTACAATACGAGTCTCAAAAATATTTGCCAAAATAAAAGAGATGACGTAATAAATTGAAAATATCAATTATCTCCGTACTTTTTATACCAGAAGGTCGTAATTGATTCCAATATATGCCAATATATATCAAAACATATGCCAATATACCTGTCCTACTTATATTCTCGTAGATTAGAAGATATACCCGTGTATTTGTAGGAGATTACTCGTACAACGTACAATATATAAGTTTAAATAATTTTTGCTGCAATAAAACAATTGCATAATAACTTGAAAATATCAATAATCCCTGAATCAATAATCCCCGAAATTATCAATAATAATAGCGTTTAAACCTGAAGACCGTAATGAATATTATCCAGTCAAAAATGCTATAAGAAAGATCAAATCGTTCTTTTCTGAAATATATTTTTATATCCATTTATTTATTATTCAAATTGAAAAAATAATAATTAAAATTAACAGACAGATTTAATTTAATTGCGTTTCTGAGTAACATGATATAAGATAGAAACTTCCTCATAAACTGCGAAATTAAATAACCATTTTGATTTCTTTATACTTTTCATTGTTCAGTAAAAGCTTGTTTAATATAAACCACGGAGATAGATTTCCCATTTAAATCATGTTTCAAACAATTCATGCTTTCAGAAAGTGACTAATTAGCGCAAAAAATCTCCCATCAAACTCAGAGTTTAAATTTTAATTCAGTTTCAAACGATTTTCAAGCTTTTCGTTTGGATAAACCACGGAGTTAAAGAGTAGAACTCCTAGGAAAAAGTTTAGTTTTTCATTAATATCTCGGCATCCCCTGATCTTAGATACTCCAAATTTAGGCTAAATTTATGGGAGGATATTTCAAGGCTATCCACAAAATTTCATCAAATTCGGTTCAGCCGTTCTCGCGTGATGTTGAGACAAACGAAAATTTCGTTTTTTACTAATATCTCGAGAACTACTGATCGTAGAAACTCCAAACATAGACTACATTTTAAGTGGTACTATTTCCAAGCTACCCACAAAATTTCATCAAATTCGGTTCAGCCGTTCTCCCGTGATGACGGGACAGACAGACAGACAGATTTTCTATTTTATATATATAGACTAGCAGCATACCCGTTCTTCGTACGGAGTATATAATAATATAAATAAACTTAAAATTCACAATCACGTGCAAATTCCTATACTATACTAAATGGCATTTTTAATCAAAATATTCTGTAAAAATATTTAATATAATGCTTCTAAAAAGAAGTTAAGGAATGGCTGTTCTCGTTATTCAAAATTATCTTTACGGGTAGATCTGAAGAATAAAATATCCCGGCCTCTTTTGTAAGCAAATTTACAAAAAATATGGAATTGAATCAATATATGCAAAATAAAAGCGTATTGTATGGGACCCGTACTACTTATATACGCGAATATTAGAAGATATAACCTGTATTAGTAGATTACATATATAAATTGAAAATAGTAATAAATCCGTAATCTTTAAACCAGTAGGCAGTAATTAATTCCAATATCTGCCGAAATGAAAGTGCTAAAATTATATGGGAAGATAAACCCGTACTACTTATAATGTCATAGATTAGAAGATATGTCCTAGTGTTAGTAAAAGATGACCGTTATAATATTTAGTCTGAAAAATGTTTGCCAATATATAACAGATTATTTAATAAATTAAAAATATCAATAATCCCCGTCATCTTCATACCGGAAGGCTTGATTCCAATATATGCTAATATACCTGTACCACTTATATTCTCTTAGATTAGAAGATATACCCGTGCATTTGTAGAAGATTACTCATACAACGTACAATGAGTTTCAACAATTTTTGCCGCAATAAAACAATGGCATAAGAAATTGAAAATATCAATAATCTCTGAATCAATAATCCCCGAAAACATCAATAATAATAATGTTTAAACATGAAGATCGTAATTGATATTATCCAGTCAAAAACACGATGGCAATGAAATTTATTTTATATACATATCTTCATCATTAAAATCGGAAAAGATTTAATAAAACTCTTCTTCCTCATAAACACATTGAATTTAAATCCGTTGTTAAGCAACATGTTATGATTTGCTTCAAATAAATTGGTGGTCAAAATATCGTCTGAATAACGCTATCTCTAATGAAGGTTTGGCGACATTTTAAAAAATCGCTAAATTTATCGCCAAGTGGGACTGTAGAACTGACAGTCCCACTTGACGATAAATTGACGAATCATCATCAAAATATTACCCCCTAAAAAAACACAATTTCATTTATTTAGGGCAATTTATCAATTTCAAAATATTTTTATGGATTTATAAACATTTGGTGACATTTTAAAAATTCGCTAAATGTGTTACTAAGTAGGACGGTTGGACTGACAGATAAATGCTAACGAAACACCATTTCAGTACTTTCTTATAACAAAACAAAATAAATTTCATTAATTTGCGTCATTTTTATCAATTTGGGGACATTTCAATCAATTTGGCAACTTTTAAGAAATTTGCCAAGTTAGCGATATCCAGCCAAATTCGTAGCTCTAAATTCGCAGATCTGAATAAAATATCGTGATACAGTTTGTATATACTAAATGAAAACACTAAAATATTATTAGAAGATATACCCATTATACTCTTTTTCTGTTTCAACAATTGGATAAATGAATTTATTGGGTAAACAGAATATATCAGTTTATTAGCTTTGCTAAAATAAATTAAAGTGATGTATGCAGTTCGCAATTAATATAATTAAAAGAAAAATCAAACCGTTCATTTATAATATATATTTTAATATCCATTTATTTAATATTCAAATCGAAAAAATAATAATAATCATTAAGAAACACATTTAATTTCATTCCGTTGTCGAGCAATATGATATAAGATAGAATCTTCCTCATAAAATGCGAAATTAAATAACCATTTTAATTTCTTTATATTTTTAATCGTTAAGTAAAAGCTTGTGGAATATAAAACATGGAGGTAGATTTTTCCATTTAAAGTAATGTTTCAAACAATTCATGCTTTCAGATAGTGACTATTTAATGCAAAAATCCTGCACCAAACTCGGAAATAAAGTTTTATTTCATTTTGACGTTTTAAACAAACGACTTTCATCCTTTCAATTTGGATAAACCACGGAGTTGGAGAGTAGAACTCTTAGGAAAATGTTCCGTTTTTCATTAATATCTCGACAACCCCTGGTCTTAGAAACTCGAAACTTGGACTAAATCTATGGGAGTCTATTTCAAGGCTATCCACAACATTTCATTAAATTCGGTTTAGCCGTTCTCCCGTGATGATGAGACAAATGAAAATTTCGTTTTTCACTAATATCTCGAGAACCACTGGTCGTAGAAACTCAAAACACAGACTAAATTTTAAGTGGGGCTATTTCTAGGCTACCCACAAAATTTCATCAAATTCGGTTCAGCCGTTCTCCCGTGATGATGGGGCAAACAGACAGACAGACAGATTTTCAATTTTATATATATAGATTGGGAAAATGACACATCGAACTCAAATTACACGGTAACACATGAAATGAAACGGTCAAGAGTGAGGATAAATAAACTATATATATATATATAGTTGCTTTCCCTGTAATACATATGCTAATGTATATAGGGGAAGTATTGGAGTCGTGACGAAAATCGCAACTCGAGTTTTCAACGGATCTACACGTTTTGGGACTCTAGAACACGAAAAAACTATTTTTAGCGTGATATCTGTGTGTGTGTCCGTGTGTCTCTGTATCTGTGCAGATTTCATATCCACTCTAACTGAAAAACTAATGGAACGAATTTCATAAAAATTTGGTAGGTAAGTCTCTTGTGGGTGACCCTGGTGCTGATTAGATTTTGGTACGATTCAGGATAAAAGAACCTGTTTTTATTTGTGAAATGGCCCGCAAAAATCGCCTGTATCTACAGTAGCTGAAAACTAATAGACCAATTTCACAAAATTTGGTAGACAAATTACTTATAGGTAAACCTGCTGATTAGATTTTGGTACGATTTGGAAAAAAGAACCTTCCTTTTTTTGCGAAATGGCCCGCAAAAATCGTTAAATCTATCTATATAAATAAAATTGAAAATCTGTCTGTCTGTCTGTCTGTCTGTTTGTTCCATCATCACGGGAGAACGGCTGAACCGAATTTGATGAAATTTGGTGGGTAGCCTAGAAATAGCCCCATTTAAAATTTAGTCTGTGTTTTGAGTTTCTACGACCAGTGGTTCTCGAGATATTAGTAAAAAACGAAATTTTCGTTTGTCTCATCATCACGGAAAAACGGCTGAACCGAATTTAATGAAATTTTGTGGATAGCCTTGAAATAACCCCTCATAAATTTAGTCCAAGTTTCGAGTTTCTAAGACCAGGGGTTGTCGAGATATTAATGAAAAACGGAGCTTTTTCCTATGAGTTATACTCTCCAACTCCGTGGTTTATTCAAACGGAAAGGATGAAAATCGTTTGTTTAAAACGGCGAAATGAAATAAAACTTTATTTCCGAGTTTGGTGCAGGATTTTTGCATTAATTAGTCACTATCGGAAAACACGAATTGTTTGAAACATGAATTTAAATGGAAAAATCTACCTCCGTGGTTATATTTCACAAGCTTTTACTCAACGATTAAAAGTATAAAGAAATCAAAATGGCTATTTAATTTCGCATTTTATGAGGAAGATTCTATTTTATATCATGTTGCTCGGCAACGGAATGAAAATAAATGTGTTGTTAATATTTATTATTATTTTTTCTATTTGAATAATAAATAAATGGATGTAAAAATATATTTTTAAATGAAAGGTTTGGTTGTTCTTTTAATTATATAAATTGCGAACTGCGTACATCATTTTCATTTATTTTAGCAAAGAGGTTTCCAGCTCATATATTGTGTTTAGCTAATAAACTCATATATTGTGTTTACACAAAAAGTCATTTAGCCGATTGTTGAAGCAGAAAAAGAGTAGAACGGCTGTATCTTATAATACAATTTTAGTGTTTTCATTTAGTATATACAAACGGGATCAGAATATTTTATTCTTCAGATCTGCAAATTTATAGCTACGAGTTTAGCGGAATATCTCTAAATAACTTGGTAACTTTTCTTAAACTTTACCAAATTAGCGAAAATGTTTCCGAATTTATAAAAGTGACGCAAATCAATGATTTGTTTTTTTAGAATAGAGTACTAAAATGATGTTTCGGTAGCATTTGTCGGACAGTCCATCCATCCTACTTAGTAACACATTTAACGAATTTTTTTAATATCACCAAATTGATAAAAATATTTGTGAGTCCATAAAAATATCATAGAATTGATAAAATCGCGCTTAATAAATGAAATTAATTGTGTTTTGTTAGGGGATAGTATTGGGATGATGTTTCGTCAATTTGTCGCAAAATGGGACTATCTGTTCTACAGTCCCACTTGGCGATAAATTTGGGTATTTTTTAAGTTACCGTTAAATTGACTAAAATGTCGCCAAACCTTCCATGGAGGTCGCATTATTCAGATGATATGATTTCTATCAATTTATTTGAAGCAAATGATATCATGTCGCTTAGCAACGGATCCAATGCGTTATGCGGCATACGATTTTATATTAAATCTTTTCCGATTTGAATAATAAAGATATGTATATAAAATAAATTTCATTGACATTGCATTTTTGACTGGATAATATCAATTACGGTCTTCAGGTTTAAACATTATTATTATTGATATTTTCAGGGAATTTTGATTCAGGGATTATTGATATTTTCAAGTTATTATGACATTGTTTTATTATGACGAAAATTGTTGAAACTCATATATAGTACGTTGTACGAGTAATCTTCTACAAATGCATTATATCTTCTAATCTACGAGAATATAAGTAGTACAGGTATATTGGCATATATTTTGATATATATTGGCATATATTGGAATCAATTACGACCTTCTGGTAAAAGATTACGGGGATTATTGATATTTTCAATTTATTACGTCATCTCCTTTATTTTGGCAAATATTTTTGAGACTCATATTGTAATACGGGTAATCTTCTACTAACACACTGGCATATTTTCTAATCTACGACAATATAAGTAGTACGGGGTTGCATATAATGATTCAATTCCTTTTTTTTTTTGTAAATTTGCTTACAAAAGGGGTCAGGATGTTTTATTCTTCAGATCTGCCCGTGAAGATAATTTTGCATAGTGAGAACAGATATTCTCAAACTTCTCTTTATGAGCATTAAATTTAATATTTTAACAGAATTTGCACATGATTGCGAATTATAAGTTTCTTTATATTATATACTCCGTACGAAGAACGGGTATGCTGCTAGATTATGTAAATAAAATTGAAAATTTGTCTGTCTGTTTGTCCCATCATCACGGGCGAACGACTGAACCGAATTTGACGAAATTTTGTGGGTAGCCAGGAAATAGCCTCACTTAAAATTTAGTCCATCTTTTGAGTTTCTACGACCAGTGGTTCTCGAGATATTACTAAAAAACTAAACTTTAATTGTCTCATCATCACAGGAGAACGGCTGAACCGAATTTAATGAAATTTTGTGGATAGCTTTGAAACAGCCCCCCCCCCTCCCCGTAAATTTAGTCTAAGTTTCGGGTTTCTAAGACCAGGGGGTTGTAGAGATATTAAGGAAAAACGGAACTTTTTCCTAGGAGTTCTACTTTCTAACTCCGTGGTTTATCCAAACGAAAAGGTTGAAAATCGTTTGTGTAAAACGTGAAAGTGAATTAAAACTTTATCTCTGAGGTTAGTGGAAGAATTTTGCGCTAATTAGTCACTATCTGAAAGCATGAATTGTTTGAAACATGAATTTAAATGGAAAATCTATCTCCATGGTTTATTTTTCAAAGCTTTTACTCAACGATGAAAAGCATAAAGAAATCAAAATAGTTATTTCATTTCGCAGTTTATGAGGAAAATTCTATCTTATATCATGTTGCTTAACAACGCAATCAAATTAAATATGTTTGTTAATTTTTATTATTATTTTTTCGATTTGAATAATAAATAAATTGATATGAAAATATACTTTATAAATGAACAGTTTGATTTTTCTTTTAATTACATTAATTGCGGACTGCGTACAACAATTTCATTTATTTTGGCAAAGAGTTAAGTTTATACATTGTATTTAGCTAATAAACTCATATATTGTGTTTACCTAATAAATTCATTTATCCGATTGTTGAAACAGAATAAGAGTAGAACGGGTATATCTTCTGATACAATTTTAGTGTTTTTATTTAGTATATACAAACGGGATCAGGATGTTTTATTCTTCAGATCTGCAAATTCAGAGCTACGAATTTGGCGGGATATCGCTAACTTGACAATTTTTATTAAACTTTGCCAAATTGACAGAAATGTGGCCAAATTGATAAAAACGACGCAAATCAATGAAATTAAATTTTTTTCGAAGAGAGTGCTGAAATGATGTTTTGGTAGCATTTGTTGGTCAGTCCATCCATCCTACTTAGTAACAAATTTAGCAAATTTTTAAAATGTCACCAAATTAATAAAAATGTTTGTAAATCCATAAAAATATCATGCAATTGAAAAAATTGCCCTTAATAAATGAAATTAATTATTTTTGTTAGGGGATAGTATTATGATGATGTTTCGTCAATTTGTCGCAAAATGGGACTTTCAGTTCTACAGTCCCACTTGGCGATAAATTTGGTGATTTTTTAAATTGTCGCTAAATTGACGAAAATGTCGCCAAACCTTCCATGGAGATAGCATTATTCAGACGATATGATTTCCATCAATTTATATGAAGCAAATGATATCATGCCGTTTAGCAACGGATGTAAATTCAATGTGTTATGCGGCATACAATTTTTTTTAAATCTTTTCCTATTTGAATAATAAAGATATGTATATAAAATAAATTTCATTGACCTTGCATTTTTTATTAGATAATATCAATTACGGTCTTCAGGTTTAAACATTATTATTATTATTGATATTTTCGGTGATTATTGATTCAGGTATTATTCATATTTTCAAGTTATTATGCCATTGTTTTATTATGACAAAAATTGTTTAGACTCATATATTGTATGTTGTACGAGTAATCTTCTACAAATGTAAGGGTATATCTCCTAATCTACAAGAATATTAGTAGTACAGGTATATTGGCATATATTTTGATATATATTGACATATATTGGAATCAATTACGACCTTCTGCTATAAAGATTACGGGGATTATTGATATTTTCAATTTATTACGTCATCTGTTTTATTTTGGCAAAGATTTTTGAGACTCATATTGTAATACGGGCAATCTTCTACTAACACAGTGGCATATTTTCTAATCTGCGAGAATATAAGTAATACAGGGATATATATGTATTCCCATATAATTTTAGTGCTTTCATTGTGGCATATATTGGAATCAATTACGGGTTTATTGATATTTTCAATTTATATATGTAATGTACTAATACAAGTTATATTTCCTAACATTCGCGTATATAAATAGTACGGGTCCCATACAATTTTAATGCTTTCATTTTGCATATATTGATTCAATTTCTTTTTTTGTGTGTAAATTTGCTTACAAAATTGGTCAGGATGTTTTATTTTTCAGATCTGCCCGTGAAGATAATTTTGTATAGCAAGAACAGAGATTCTTCTTATTTTAGGAGCATTGTATTAAATATTTTAAAAGAATATTTTGATTAAATATGCCATTTAGTATACTACAGGAATTTGACAAAAGATTGTGAATTTTAAGTTTCTTTATATTATATACTCCGTAAGAAGAACGGGTATGCTGCTAGTCTGAAAATAAAAGACAACGTATGCTCAAATATATTAATTAAATGCTTATTTTACCCGTAATTTTTGACGAAGAAAAGAATAAGACCAACTCCATTACTCTAGAACTAGCCATTCTCCAGATATTTTAGTTTTTTGCATTTTTGCTAGGCCACCTTTAAAAATAAGTCCAGTTACCAAATGAAAACGAAACTTGAATTAAAAGTGCAAATTCGGTATAATTTTAAATAATTACGGTTGTTATTTTGTGCAATTAAACTCAATTTAATGAATTATTGAAGAAATAAAGAGAACGTGAATATGAGTCCTCAGGGCAAGTCATGTGCTGCCCACATCAGATTTTTTTTTAAGCCAACTTTCTTTTCCGGAAGGGTAAAAAAAAAAAAAAAAAGAGTCAAAAATAGGAGACTTTTCCCGAATCAATTAGTTCACTGTGAAAATCGTCACGCATTTGATGTTCATCGATTAAAATAACCGTACCCAATTTCATTCTATTAACTCGGTTTGATAGAGATGACTTGCCCACAGACGCATAGGAGGCATTGTTGAAAATCCGAAGTAAGAATCATTAAAATCTGAGGTAGATTGCACATAACTTTCCTTATCTATAGGCATAGAAAAATCTCAGGAGAAGGGGAGATTGCAGTGTTAAGTTTTGTTTTCCAAAATGCACCCTATGGAGAACTAATGTAAATCTTTCTCTAATGAAAGGTTAAATGCTACCATCCACGCTACTGATATCTACTGCAATGAATTTACGTTTTCACAGCCAGTCATGTACAATGCCCACAGCACAAAAAATGTAAACACTATGATTTTCCTAATGGATAGAATTTGCTCACACAGCTTTTAAAAAAAAACTGTGAAATATTTATATTGATATGCAGCAGAAAACAAAAATATAACGGCATCAACCGGCTATTGAGGCATGAGTAAAATGAGCTTTCTCCAGAATAAGAGTGCAAAATGTCTATTTTGAACTTTTAAGTAAAACTGCTCAGGGTTTTATTTCTTCTTCTTTTTTTTTTTTTTTTTTGTACACCGAAGAAGGGAACTTATTTTGTTTCCAAAACTGGCTGATACATTATATTTCTTCAAGCTGCATAACATAAATTTTATTCACTGATATAATCTATAGTACATGCTTTAGGTATATTTCATCAAACTTACTGATAATTCCGGTCGAATCGCGGCAGTACTTCAGAATACAGCTTTAATAATTCCTAAAAAGAAAAGAGAATATATAGTCTAATTTTGTTGCAAAAGTTATGCTAAAATATTTTCAAATAACTACATATACTACTGTATAAACACTTATTACTTTATTATATTATTGCAAAGGGGATGCATGAAACTGCATAACGCCTCTAAGGGATTTCATCTCCATAAAGAAACTGCAGAATTCGTTTAAAACTACTGTTGATGCTGCATATATTGTTCACCATTTGTCAAGCTACTGTGACACCCTTTATTTTCCACACTATCTTAAAGAAGATTTTTGAAATAATAAAGTTTTTTCATTTAAAGAGGTGAGTTGAAATTCAATCGTTCCCTAACGACTTGTCAATCTTACTTAATAAATTAAATGTATGTGTGTACAGTCTGCAGCTGAAAATGCAATTATAATCTTTGCTTACTAAGCAATATTTTTTTTATTTATATAAAAATGTCATCTTGAAAGGCGTATTCAAAGAGTGTTTTTATTTGGCTTTATCATCGACAATCGCAGGCTCTAGCACAAAGAATTGTCGTATCGGGCCGTTCGACCTCTGATAAATAACGGTACCGAATGACTGTGATGTTTTCGGCTCCTGTAAAATGGAACGCGAAGTTATTACCAGCACAGCAATTAAGAGACAGTCAGCAACAGGTACCACAAAGACTTACTGTGCATACGTATTTTAATAATTGAATTAGTTTTGCCTAAACCTAATTTACCTATTAGAATACAATAAACTAAACTTTTATTCAACGTTACTCCCTCAAGGTTTGAAATTCTCTACTATACGGAGGTGGGGGAAGGATCTTCAGACGAATTATGGCAGCACGTCAGAGGGCTGCTGCATAATACATGGCAAATAAAACGAATCCTAAACATGCAGAATATTTCAACAGACAATAGGACCACTTATCAGATTAAATAAAAAGATCTCGTTGAAACCTACTTCAACCTTGACCTTGAGGTACATTCCACCACCCTGTAAATACTGCATTCCATTCAAATAAAACACTCTGGTAATTGCGCTAAATGAATACATTCTTGCAAAACGACGTAATGCCAGAAGATATGCCACCACGGCCCGCAGCGATTTCAGAGAACTGCTGAGAGGTTTTAAAAGGCTTCAAAGGGCATGCTGCAAAATGTCAACACCGCCCGCCGACATTCAAATTCAAAGGCATGAGGTGCAGCTCGTTACTGGCATCTCAACGTGACATTGAGAGGTCAATGTGCACAGTGTGATGAGATGCATATTGAGTTTGGAAATGACAAATCTAAAGAATTAGAACACTACATAACACAGTACGAATATTTACATGAAATTTATGAAGAACCGTTCATGGCAAATGATTCATTCTTTTACGGAACTATTGATCATTTTTATTCTCCTTT
This sequence comes from Amaurobius ferox, assembly GCA_951213105.1. Lineage (NCBI taxonomy): Eukaryota > Metazoa > Arthropoda > Arachnida > Araneae > Amaurobiidae > Amaurobius > Amaurobius ferox. The sequence goes on along the minus strand of OX578143.1, from coordinate 60,276,909 downwards.
GCATAGTTATTTCGTAAAGTCATGCGAATTTTCGAAAAACCGAATCTGACATCTCCAGAACCGAAAATGGAAATCATTAGAGAGACCTCTACCCCCTCTGAAATTCAGATACTGAATCTATATCAGTCATTATTTAAGTTCTAGCTATAGCCAATCCTGAAAAATAGATGTTTCAAGGAAATTTTTGAACAGAAAATAGAAAAGAAACCGGATCTAAAAATTCTTGAAGTGAATCAGTCTACTTCCTCTAGAATTTGATGCTGAATCCTTATTAGTTATTATCTAATACAGAGCATTTCTAATATAGAACATCTAATATAGAGCATATAATATAAAGCATTTCTTATATACTATATATATATATATATTTATATATATATATATATATATATATATATATATATATATATATATATATATATATATATATATATATATAATGCTCTTCTCTCCATCTGTTTGTAAAGCTTGGGGACAAGTTTGGCGACTGTGGTGAGTAATTTAGCGAAATATCGCTAACATAGACATTTTTCGCCTAAGATTCACGAAAATATCGCTAAAATTCCAAAAATGATGCTAAAGAGTTAACGAAAATGACGCCAAATTGATAAATTGATAATTACATTTTTTTATTATATAGACTGTATTACTTATTGCAGATGCTATCAATTTTGATAATTGTCAATTTAGAGTTTGAAATATAAGTCGAAATAGTTTTACATGTTGTCATTTGAAAAAGTGCCAAATGTACCATTCAACATTAAAAACATTGTCCTGTAGATCTTATGTATCCTTTTTTCACTAATAAATCCATTGCACTGTATAGGGAAAATCATGTGCTGCTCACATCCGATTATTCTACTTAACGTTTGTCTGTTCAAACAGCTTTAAAATTAACGTATTTACTTACTTAGCGTTGGTTGTTCTTGTTTGCACTCAATTACAACATTTATTATACGTTTTACATCTATGTACAAATGATACAAAAAATAAAGTATACATTTACTTTCCTAACACTTATTTTCTCATATCACGCGTTTATAGTAGCCTTAGTAAATTCTATCTCACGTCATTAATATTACCGCAGAAAAAATTATCCCTTCTTTTCATCGAAATCTGCATTCTTGGCAACCACTCTGTAGAGCTATAGACAGTTACCATAGTAACAGAATCATTTTCGAATATTAATTAAGAATATGCTTTTAACCAAATATGAAAAAAAGCATTAATATAATTTTAGGAATCGATTGACTTATTTTGAACTCGAGCCATTGGTTTTATACAACAAAATTATATTTTTAAATTATAAATAGCATTTAATACATAAACGGATACGTTAGTGAAGACTCACGTGATCTGTTAAGACTTTATATCTGTCTGTTAAGAATTGGGGTTTCTTAGTCTACCATGTAACTTATTTTTATTACTTTCCTTATATACATAATGTATAAGGAAAGTATTGTGACGGGGTCGAAAATTCGAAATCGATTTTTCGACGGAAGAGCACGTTTCAAGCATCCCTGATCACGAATCAAACATTTTTGAAGTGATGCCTGTGTGTGTGTGTGTGTGTGAAAGTATGTGTGTGTGAGTGTGTGTGTCAGTGAGTCTGTGGAAACAATAACTGACGAACGAATGGACCAATTCGAACCAAATTTGGTACAAAAATCACAATCCGTAAACACTGGAAGCCTATTGTTTTATACGTAATCGAATGTTCAGAACCCCCCTAAATTTTCGAATAAAATTTTGAAAAAATCGTCAAAAAATGAAAACCACTAACAAAGTTACGCAAATAGACATTTCTTATGTAATTTTTCATTAGAAAACGATTGACATAAATTTTAGAACGCTAACATGAACCGTTCTCGAGATATTGCACATTTTTCAAAAAAAATATTAAAAAATCATATAAAATGAAAAAAAAATATTTCCTATTGAGAAACATGTTCACTCTTCATATGTAATACCATGGGATAAATTGGGTGACATCATTCTCGTGGATCTAGCTCGTTCCATTCATGAAAAAAGATACTTTGAGTAATACTTTTGTATAGGAACGCCAATAGTCATTTATCTGCTGTAAGAACAACTTATTTCTTCGTCCATAACGCTTAGCGAGATTTTGGCGGAATGTCGCCAACTTGGCGACTTTTTGAAATGTTGCCAAATTAACGAAAATCTCGCCAAATGAATAAAAATGACGCTAAATCAATGAAAATGACGACTAGTTGTCGAAAATTCAATATCTTGGAAAGAATATTAGTATCTACCTTAAGAAAAACCTATTTTTTTACTGCAAAAGTAGTAAATTCATTACATTATATAAGGAAAGTCATGTGTTGCCCACATCAGATTTTTTTTAGATACACTTAGGCTCTGTATAGCGCGATTTTAAATTATACAAAATTGTTTAATTGAAAATCTAAACACGTAAAACTTCTCATGAATGGGCGGACACTACTGCATTGAACATTAAATTAGAGCGTTTCAATAAGCATGGAGTCAATCTATCAATCAAGTTAAGCATGGAGTCAATCTATCAATCAAGTATTAGTTCACGCCATGTCTCAAAGGTGTGTGTAAACGTTCTTGCACACTGGCGAATTTCCCCCCATGTTTTCCACTCATACTACCAATGAGGATAGTGCATCTGAGATGGCAAGAAAGAACGTCTACATGTCAATTTCACATATGTAAAATTGACGTGTGGAATCGTATGACGTGTGGAAGCTGGTGAGCACCAGGTTGATGTTAGTGCCTCATTTTGTTTAGCTACATCAGCGATCAGAGCAATTATAAACAAAAAAGATCAATCACGAATAAAGCATTTTTAATGAAACACTTTCCAACTGAAATGCAATTTTATTTAAACATCTCTAAAATGCGATACATTCAGCGCTGATAATTTTTAAATTTTCACAGTACTACAATAATTTATTATACTTGGAAACTTAAAACTGCATCGAAAAAGACAATGCTATAAATCGTCTGCTTCTCTATGTAAAATCAATGAATATTTCATTCATATCACTTATATTCCAGACTCCAGAGTTAAATAATTTTGCGTGAAAAAAATTCAGCACTTTTTATACAACTCATTTTACAATCGCTTGATTTGTTTACATTCTGCATCCTATAGAAATTAGGTTTCGTTGTAGAAATAATCAAAATTTAGTGATCATTTAAAATAAAAAATATGGTAATTGCGTTGGCACAGAATTTAGATACACAGATAATATGCAAAAATAAAGCGATTTTATCACGGATGCAACTCTATAAATTTAAACATCACGATTTTTACACAAAGGGGGGGAATGAGGGCGCGGTAGCCCATTGGTTAGCGCGCTGGAGTTGCACTCGGTAGGCCCGGGTTCGATTCCAGCCACTGCCAAAACTGCCGCCGTGTTCATGCGGAGTACGATCACGTTAAACATGTGGGTCCGAAAGTCCTTCCGAGAGGTTGGTGGTAGGGGAAGGAGGGTACGGTCCCCGTGGATGCCTCCCCCACTGGGTTCCGGTCTAAATTGGGTGGCACTTCCCGACCGTCCAAACAGTTACCTTACACTTTTCTAGTATGTCGGACGGTCTGGGTCTCAACAACAACAAACACATATACAGACGGACTTCTGGAGGGTCAGGAAAAACTTTTTATACCCCCTCCGTTCTGTCCGCCCCTGGGAAAGAAATCGAAAGATTTCTTGTGTACAAATATTAATGGATTTTCAAGATACATTATATTCGGCTTTGTTAACAAAAAATCTAGAACTAGATAGAATTTTTTGAAAATCTAACAAAAGCTTCGAAATTTTATATTTTTGTAACCCTGGCAGCATAGAATAAAATTTGACATAATCATACATAAAAGGTGTTATGGTTCAATGATGACGAAACTTGATAGTTTAAATTATTAGAATGAAAAATAGCCGTGACACAACTTTCATATTCGTAATGTCATTACCCCCCCCCCCCCCAGGGGAGAGAGCAAGCTATATCCCCCCAGACTACATTGTCAAGTTTGGTTTCAACCGAAAATTTATCAAACCCTTTAAAATGAAGGGCAATACACTACGATTCATTTCAACCAATGATATGGATTTTTTCAAAATTTTCTTGCAAAATTTGTAAATGGAAAAAAAAAAATCACAAGCAACTTAAAAATGGATTCTCGTATGAGAGAGTCGAGTGGAGCCACGCTCCAGCTAATTAAAAATACATTTATTTTACATTCGACAATATTAGTTACACTTAGAAATCATTATATGTAGCATGTAGGAATAAAATACTATGTAAGAATAAAATAATATGTAAGAATAAAAAAATAGGTAGAATCAAATTGTAAGTAGAAATAGTACATTATGTTCTCGCGACTCAAGGGTTACGCACTACTGTTCTAGACCGCTGGAGGAGGGCTTCTGGAGGGTCTGGAAAGACACAAACACGTTACGGTTAGAGACAATTATTGCATAGGCTATAGATACTTTCCCGTATTTTTACAATCTCGCATAGAACTGTTTTACATAACGCTACAATTTCAAGGAACGCATCGCCAGCGTTAAGCAGAGTCTGATTGCATTTAGCAACGCCTTATGTGACGCGTTTATTTGTGTAGATGGCTCAAAACAAATTCCTCAAACCTATGCAAATAAAATTGGGATAATTTCGTCATCTTTCCGTTGGAACGAGAATTTTAATGCCCGAACTCTATAAAAATACAACTTCATCGTCGCAAACGTCGCAGACAATGCGTTTTGCGTAACATGACACTGATGTTCGCAAATCAAAAGTTATGCAAAAAGATCTGCTTTTGAAACGAACGTGAGACACTTATCAACAGGATGCACGACAGAATGTGACACGGCATAAGAATGGTAGCAAAAAAGAAAAACTGCGGTTTTATTAGAATTTTTCGGGGAAAGGCGCCAGCAGACATTTGAATATTGTGGAATTCTAGGAACTCAATCCAACGAAACAAATACAGCGGCATTTCAAGAATCTGCTTCTTGTTTATATTTTATTTCTTCAAAATTTCTTTGAAGATTTAAAACTTTGGTCACCGCTTAATTGAATCAGGGGAGATGTTAATAAATAATGCGGTGATTTCGTAATGAAATTCAGATCGATGTTTAGTGCTTGCATTTTTGAGTACAAAAACCATCTAAATCAATTAACAAATACGTAATAAGGGACAAAACACAGTTTTCATAATTCACAAAAAATCGAGTTCTCAATTTGTAATAATGAATAGAAGAGAGGAAAGAAGATATTAAGCAAAGGTTTAATACGACAATGCCGAAGGACTGATTGATGTCTTTCAAGGTGGGCTTCCTAGGAAAAACTGTGCCACTTTTATGTTATAAACTAGAAAAATAACAAAAACTAGCACGTGCAGTCAGTAAATGCCATCTGAATTAGATCGAAACTTCTCTCTGCGAACTGACTCTGTTAGCGACATGACATTATTTCATAAAACTTGGGCCTTCTGTATTAGGCAATTCGAATTCATGTGATTTTTACCAATTGTGCACATTAGGAGATTCTGTTTCTTTGCAACTCCTAATCAATCATCTAGGAGGCTGGCGGTTTCGGATGGAATCCAAGATGAGGAACTGGAAAAAATGATCTGCCGGAAGTGAAAAGTATCTTAAAGCCATGCGTCTACAAAAAAGAGTAACAACTATCCGACAAAAGATCAAATTGCTCAAAATGTTCCTTTACTATAAATTATTCGACCCTATTTACCCAAATTCCCAGAATTGCAAGTGTTCAGAATCTCCCGTCTTGCAACTCCGTTTAAATTAGGCGGTTTTTACAAAAATTAAATGAATGAATAAATAAAATATCGCAAACCACTCTGGTTTGAAATTGCAGAATGCGAAAAAGGCTTTAGCGTAATATCCGCCTTCCCCCCCCCCCCTGGCTTATAATACTGGAGGGTCTAAAAATTGGGGAAAGGGGGGCGAAATACAACCCGAAACTATTGCAGTAGCCGCCGGTTATTAGTTTCATTGATTAATTGATTCAAAAATGCAAACACAAAAGACTGAATTTCATTATAAAATCGCTATTTAATTGACTTAAAATCTTCTTGTCCAGCGTGTTTAATTGTGACTGCAACTGTATAAAGATTGTGAATATAAAAGAGACTAGAATTAAATATTGCAGGGGGGGGGGGGGGGACGAGCTTAATCTGTTTAGTCATTGGCAAGAATATAAATGCTATTTACATATTTTTCAGCATATTTTATGTGTCACCCCCCCCCCCCTCCCAGTTAGGATTTGCCCCACATTTTATAGACCTATCATAGTTTGATTCAGTGGCGAATAAATTTGACACAGCTAGGATCTCTAAAAGGAGCCGAGAATCGAATGGAGGTACACTGTGCTAGATTCTTTCCAACATGGACCCTACGGAGAACTAATGCAGTTACACAGTCAAAACTTTAGCCAGGCTTCAAAGTATTTAAAACAAAAAAAATCGGACAGGGCCGCGTCGAATTTGAGTGTTTTCGGGCCGGATCGGACACGGGTGAATTATTTTAAAAAATTCTCGGGCTCGGATCGGGTCAAATCTTAATAATTTCAGGCCGGGTAAGATTTTAAAATTAGGCCCGCACGGACTTCTAGTAACATATACATATATTATTGAAATTTGCGTAGGGAAAGTAAAAATAGAAATACGACTTTCTGTACGTTATACATATACTGCACAGCGTAAGGACTTAAACAATAAAACATTTATTTTCCAACCATGGAGGTAAAAGTAAGGAGTTAAAACTTTATTAAGAAAACACCAATATCATTTAAGACAATAATTCAGGTAGCGCTGGGATAAGTAGTTCTGCCTTGTATGCATTTCTATGGCGAAAGGCTTAAAATATTTTGAACTGTGAATTTTGCAAAAATAAATTATTAAAGCAATACAAAGTAGAACTGAAACAATAAAGAATATTACTACGTATTCAAAATTATTTTACCTTTCAATTTATTTTTATCTCCATATTTTCTGTACCCTATCCTACAACTATGAAAAAATACTGGTTAATTATAGTCATGGGAACACTTAATTTAAAAATAACCAAAAATATTCTAAATACTACGCTATTCTGTTGTGTCAACTAACAATAACAGCTACTTTACCAACACTAGGGACACCTAGATATAATTCTCAAAGCATTATGGCATTTTCAAGCGTTTCATCCATAGCAGTTTTATCTCCTTCTTTCTAACTCCATGTTTCCAACACTCCTCCATAAATAAGATTACCGTATTGCCGCAATGAGAATGAATAAGTTCAACCAAACAGTAAAAAGGGCAAATTTCAATAGCTGTGCTTTACGTGCTTGCAATCCTTAAATTGAAATCTGCCCACTTAAGGGGGAAAAACGTATTTCACATGAAAAAAAAGCATTCTGCTTCATTCTGAAGTTTAAAAACGTAACACGGAAGAAAATATCAGATAGGTGACGCAAGACTTTTGCTGTTACTTGAATTCGTTACTTCTAATTTTGAAACTTATTAAAATGAGTACGTTCAACCAGTAAAATTTTGTACAGACTAATTTAAAATTAACATGCGGATTTGCAGTTCTCATGAATGTCGTTTTTATTTGCTAGTAATCATACTTACGTGCATACATCAGTTGAAAACTCGATTTTTTGACCGAAATTTTCAACTCCGTTAAATATTTTTCCGTCTTTAATATTTCCTATTTTGTACGATTCCAAATGCCTATAAGATGACGGATTAAGGGTTTGACGTTCTGGCACACAAGATGTGAAATTAGAATGAACCAGTAACGTATTTCAGTAAAGCATCAAATAACCCACATTATTCAGTTTCGATCGAGCAACAGTAATCTCGTTCTTCAAGTTGCGGTTTTTAATATGGAGATGAATCATCTATCTAGAGACACTGCTACTACGCTTTTTAATTTTGGGGCGAAATCTATTCACTTTGGTCAATCTGCTATGCTTGACAATAAATCATCTTAAGCACAACTATTTTTCTAAAATTTTCAATTTTGGTCTTGATCAAACTTGCATTATAGAGAATTTTATAGAAATCGCAAAAGAGAAATGAGTAAATAACTGTTCCACTACTTCTACATTAACTCTAATTACAACGTATTGTGTAGTAAAATTTTGAATTGCAAAATTAATTTTTTGAATTACGTTAAAAATACGATTTTTTAATTTTATAAAATATTAATATCCCCCGCTTCATATTGACTCATAGTTACTAAAAAATTAATTTAACTTTTTGCGAGCCATCGATCATAAAAACAAATGACGTGCCACTGGATACAGCAATAGTACTATACCCAAGCAATTCTGAGGATTAAAAATATAGCTAAATACTAACAGAGCTGGATAACAGATGCAAGTTATAAAAACTTTGGTTAGCTAAGTACCCAGTGAATCTTTTGTGACAGAGAATGCAACAAAAGTTATGTACTATACAAGCCAATTGATCGTGGAACATAAAAAGGAACAGATGTAGTACAATCCCTTATCATTCTTGGCGATTTTAGGTGAGATTCAGGCAATTCCCTACTATGATTTGAAAAATATGCCATTCTGGCAACTTTTTCCGCATCTTTTATCATCATTTGTCACCAAGATGGAAATCGCAACATTGGCAACGTTTTTCGCGTTTTTTGTCGCCAAAGTAAAAATCGTCCCTTTTGTCACCGTTTGTGCAACAGTTGATCTGTAGCAATTCAAACATGGGTCTACGCCCACTAAAAAACATCGCAGAATCCAGTCCCGTTGCCTGTCGTAGGTCGCACGTAGCAATAGCTAGCTGTTCGTGCAACAGGTGTTCTGTGGCTCATGGAGCACAACATGAAAATCAGAAAATTTTCCGTTTTTACCTTGGCGACAAAATACGACAAAGGGCGCGGAAAGGGTTGCCACAATGGAATGTTTTCCAAATCATAGCAGGGATTGCCAGAATCTCGCCTAAAATTGCGAAGAATGAAAAAGGATTATACTACATCTGCATTCATAAAAATATAGAACAAGTTGTATGAAAATATAGATTTACATTTCACAATATTTATTATAACCTTAGACTGGAAGAATTTTTTTAAAAAACATATAACAACACAAACCATAAGCTAGAAAACTTAATAAATAACCATAACCAAACCATAAGCTACACACTTTTAATAAGTAACTTCAAGCACAATGTTGTTAAAAATATAAGCTCTAAAAATTCCATAAAACAATTCTAGTCTTTTAAAACACTTATCAAAATATAATAGCAAGATCATTCAAATTAGAAATAATAAGACTTATCGTCTGTCAGCAAATTTGAAATAAAAGAATTATCATCTGAGTCAGTTTTAATTTTCTTTGGAAATCCATTTATCCAAAGAGAGGTTATAGTCGCACAATTCTTCCTCGTTAAACCATAACGCTATTTCCTTCTCCGCACTAAAAGTTGAGTCGCTGCCATGAATAATATTCCTGCCAACTTGAATGCAAAAATCACCTCTTAGGGTGCCTGGTTTCGATTCCATTGGGTCTGTTGCACCGATCATAACTCTACCAGTATTCACCACATTTAATCCCTCCCATACCATAGGAATCACAGGGCCACTTTGCATGTATCTAACTAATCCAGGAAAAAATGGTTGGTTCGCCAACTCAACATAATGTTTTTCTAACAGTTCTTGAGATGCTTGCATGAATTTCATGGCTGCCAACTGGAAGCCTTTCTGCTCAAATTTCGAAATAATTTTGCCAACTAAACCTCTCTGAACACCATCCGGTTTCACCATGATGAAGGTTCTTTCACGATGCTCACCCATCATCATTCTCTCTCTCACATAAACACTTTTTAATTGCAGTATATAGAATTCGTTCAAAAATATTACAACAGAACAGATTGCAGTATTTAAGTTCTCAAGATACGAGAATGAGATTGATGTTAGAACCCAGTTATAGATTGCGCCAATAATTTATTTTTACAAAATTGGCGGTTTAAATAAATATTTTAGGCCTTTCGCGATAGAAATGCATACAATGCGGACTACTTATCTTATCCCAGCGCCATCTGAATTATTGTCTCAAACGGTATTGGCGTTTTCTTAATATGAAGTTTTATCTCTTTATTTTTACCTACCTGACTTAAGTTCTCAAGATACGAGAATGAGAGTGATATTAGAACCCAGTTATAGGGTCGGCTTTGTCTTTAATAGTCCTAAACCCGTACAAGATTTGATAGTTAATCGCACAGGTAAGTTAGGACGTAAGGATAGTTTATCGCATGGAAGTAAAGAACTCCATATTAAGAAAACGCCGATATCGTTAGAGATAATAATTCAGGTGGCGCTGGGGTAAGATAAGTAGTCCTGCATTGTATGTACTTCTATGGAGAATGGCCTAAAATATTTATTTAAACTGTTAATTTTGAAAAAAATAATTTATTAGTGCAATGAAAATTAGAACTGAAACAATAAAGAATATTCCTACGTATTCAAAATGATTTTACTTTTCTCTATATTCTGTACTCTACTCTACAACTATGAAAAAATACTTCTTAATTATACTCATAATGAGGAAACCCTTATTTTGAAAATAATAGCCCTGCATTGTATGCATTTATGTAAGTAGCCCTGCATTGTATGCATTTCCATGGCGAAAGGCTTAAAATATTTAAACAGTACATTTTCTGAAATAAATTATTAGAGCAATGCAAAGTAGAACTGAAACAATAAAGACTATTCCAACGTATTCAAAATTATTTTACCTTTCAATTTATTTTTACCTCTCCATATTCTGTACTCTATCCTACAACTATGAGAAAATACTAGTTAATTATGCTCATGATTAGGGAACCCTTAATTTAAAAATAATCAAAAATACATATACTAAATACTACGCCTTTCTGTTGTGTCAACTAACAATAGCAGCTACTTCACTAACACTAGCGACACCTAGATATAATTCTCAAAGTATGGCATTTTCAAGCGTTTCATCCATAGGAGCTTTATCTCCTTTTCTAACTCCATGGTTTTATCCATAGGCGTTTTGTCTCTTTCTTTCTAACTCCATGGTTTATCGAGTCGGAGAAAAGAGTTGTCTCTCTTACCTCCCAAATCAAAAGGACGGGCCTCTAGCGGTGATACAGTATACAAATGATAAAATCTTAATTCTGAAGCAATATCTACAGAGGGTGTTCACCCATTTTCGGAACGATTTTGCCTTTCTCCATGAATTAAATTTAAATGAACAACAACAAAAAAAAAAACATCTGACTGGTATCAAGTCGGAATAGGGTTTAATTATCGTCTGCATCATTAATAATATTCGCTGCTTTAAAATGTCGCTGGAAAATAAACAATGGATCGAAGGCTATATTTTTGCGCTTTACGAAGAGAAATACTCTTATTATAATACTCTTACTCGATTATTAAAAATAGATCTGAAAAGCATGTTTTTAATATTTCTACACGTAAATTAAATGACATAATTAATAAAAAAGGAAAGACGTCAAAATTTACATTTGACTGGAGGAAAGGGTAAAAAAATGCATACCCAACAAAGGTTGGTTCAGAGAAAACAAGGAACGTTTTGCTAAAGGTTTAATGGTTATTGCTGGTTTCTCTTATAACGTAAAACTTAAAATAAGGAAAGTAGAAAAAATGTCAAAACTAACTCGGATTACTATCAGAAATATGTTTAACACCTGTTTTCAAAAAAGACATTCCATCACTTTACCCAAACAATCTTCACTGTGTTAAGTTCCATCAGGTTAAAGCTACCAGCCATACCTCTAAATCTATTGCTATATTTTTATAACAAGGAACGTTTTGCTAAAGGTTTAATGGTTATTGCTGGTTTCTCTTATAACGTAAAACTTAAAATAAGGAAAGTAGAAAAAATGTCAAAACTAACTCGGATTACTATCAGAAATATGTTTAACACCTGTTTTCAAAAAAGACATTCCATCACTTTACCCAAACAATCTTCACTGTGTTAAGTTCCATCAGGTTAAAGCTACCAGCCATACCTCTAAATCTATTGCTATATTTTTTGGGAAAAAAATGAGAAATGAAACCGAAATTGAGGCTATTCCATTTAAATGCATACCACCCAAGTCCCCCGACGTGTCTCCTATGGATTACTGTGCATTTGGACTTTTAAAACAAGCTCTTTATAAGCGGCATCCCAAAACATTGGATGGACTCTGGAAGTTTGTGGTGGAGGAGTGGAACAAAATCAACCTTGATCTTTTAAGAAAAGCTCTTTTTTTTATCTTGGAAATCAAGATGTAATATGATAGTTCAACAAAAGGACTATCAGACTGAACATAATAGAAAATAAAATTATTTGTTTATATATATATATATATATATATATTTCAAAATCGTTACAAAAATGTGTGAACAACACCCTTTGTAAATCTTTATTCATCGTTGACTTCCGGGTGATTTGATAGACATATTCCTAAAAAGCGATTCTGAAGAAACTTTAACGATATGAAACTGTAGTGCATGGAGTTAGGCGGAAGGAGCTAAAACTCCATGTTGGAAAACGTCATAATCTTTTGAGACAATAATTCAGATGGCGCTAGGGTAAGAAGTCTTACTGCATTGTATGTATTTATATAGCAAAAACTTATATTGAATTTAATAATATTTATTTAAATTGATAATTTTGCAGGAAAAAAAATTAAGTGAAAATGGAAATTAGAACTCAATTTATTTTACCCTACAATTTATTTTTGTCTCCATATATTTTGTATTCTGTTCTACAATTAGGAAAAAATATTTATTACTTCTACTCAAATGTAGAAAAATTTAATTTTAATATAATCAAAAATACATATACTAATCATTAATGTCATCTTGTAGTGCTAAATGTGAATAGATGGAACTTTACTAACGATGCCAGCCACACCTATATATAACCCTCATAGCATGATGGCATTTTTAAACAATCTCCTTCTCTCGAACTCCAGGGATAAAAAAATATGCTAGGGCTTTATTTCTAAAGCAATATCTAAATCTTTCTTTAACGTGAGCTGCCAAGACTTTCAAATAATTCGATTGCCGAGTTTCTAAAAAGCGCTTCTGGGGAAACTTGAACGATCTGAAACCACTGTGCCTATCAAAGTTTGTCCGTTTCAGTAAAACACGGTTCTGGTTTTGTACAAGGTGCTTAAAAACCAAACGAAAGCTGAATTTCGAATGGACTATCCATGGAGTTAGAAAGGAGATAAAACTCCTATGGATGAAACGCTTCAAAATGCCATAATGCCTTGCGAATTATATCTAGGTGTCGCTAGTGTTAGTAAAGTAGCCGCTATTGTTAGTTGGCACAACAGAAAGGTGTAATATTTAGTAAATGTATTTTTGATTATTTTTAAATTAAGGGTTTCCTCATTATGAGTATAATTCCCCGGTATATTTTCATAATTGTAGGATAGAGTACAGAATATAGAGAGATAAAAATAAATTGAAAGGCAAAATCATTTTGAATACGTACGAATATTTTTTTTATTGTTTTAGTTCTACTTTACATTGCGCTAATAATTTATTTTTACAAAATTAACAGCTTAAATAAATATTTTAGGGCTTTCGCCATAGAAATTCATACAATACTTATCTTATCCCAGCGCCACCTGAATTACTGTCACAAACGATATTCGCGTTTTCTTAATATGAAGTTTTAACTCCTTATTTTTTTTACCTCCATGGGACTATCGTTAGTTAGAATCAGAGTTCAGCGTGCCAGATCGAATGTGGAGAAATACATTCTTAAAATGATTTTCCTCGAAGAGTTTATAAGTTTCATAGGAGGAAGTATTACACTTCAACTCCAGAAATAAGAAATCGCGCGAGATTATAAACAATTCAAATGTCTACTTCGAAAATATCCCGATCTCTGGAAATTAAAATGAACAAGTAATCGCGATGGCAGAAGCAGAGCCTAAATGCGAAGGATTCGAAGTCATGCTCGACGTAAGCGGTTTCTCGCCTGAGGAAATATGTATAAAGACAGATGAAAGGTAAAGTCCATATAATATTTATGTTGAAATATTTCAGTAGCGACTATAACTCTCGGGGGATTGGGGCATTTCTAAGTGAAACTTTTCCATAAATTGTATAACTTTACTGTCAATTTTATCAATTTCAACTTATAGCGACTGTATCGTTTGTTACAGTCAACTATTAGCTTATAAAAGCTATACTGTTGCTAATATTACAGTTTATAAGGATTCAAATATATAAATTTAATTAAAATAAAGCGCATTCTGAATGCAGCTTCTCTGATCGTGTGCGAAAATTTCGTTGACATAGTAAAACTCAACCGGGCATTATCCCAAAGACCGGTACGGTCTTGAATTTGGCGACTTTTCTGGCGTCCGATGTTGAGACAGTTGCCATAGTATCCAACCAATTCGCCAGGTTACCATGATTGTGAAGAGTTAAAGAGTTTCCCAAGGTCGAACATAGCACTCCGCTTATCGTCGATTTGGCGCGATAAAAAAAAAACGACCGTACCAGTCCCAGATTTAGGC